>JAWMRA010000041.1:25091109-25111930 GCA_035584735.1 Pseudotriccus pelzelni | reverse complement strand
TGAAGGGGATTGTTTCTGGGTGTAGGATTATTGTTTGGGTGTTTTACTTGTGTTCTTTTGTTGTTTCTGCCAATACACATATACCTTTTAATAAAGGGCCGTTATTCTTACCTTGCTATAATTTTTTTCCCTTTCCCCCACTGTTTTGGAGCCTCTTAATTTCGGATTTACAATTGCTTAGAGGGAGGAGTTTGGGTCTTTGTCATAATTCATCCTCATCAAAACACTTGTGTCTCATTTAAACTGAGACAGAGTCCCATACTGCAAGTATTGCATTTTGACTCTTTCAAAAAACTCAAGTTGTGACAGGTAAATTTACCAGTGCTCAGTCTGTCAAGGACTATACTCTTGTCACTGAAAATATATAGTTATTTTAATGGTGATTTTTAACTGGTTCCTAAAACACATGCAAACTCCTGACATTGTATATTAGCACCTGTAATACTAACGACTACTTAACTATTACCATTGCAATTCAAGATATTCGCTAGTCAATGCAGATTGTGTAGTGGATTACACTTAATATAAAGGCCAACTACTGCTCCTGTGCCTTCTGGTCCAGTGAAAGGTTATACCCAAATAGGCCCAAATGCAGCTGCATACCTCTTATTTCCATAGGAATTTCCTTTCATCCTAAAAGGGCAATGTGAACTGACATATCCAGTTCTATAAAACCCTAATTCAGATTAGGTTGAATCTTAGGAATGTTTACAGACACACCTACTTTCATTTTTAACCCCAGAAGAAATCTATAGTACCTTAAATTTAAGCAGATTTAGGAATATTGATTTATTTATGAAGATGAGAGATTCCAACTATATTTCTGTAAAAGGACATTTTAGGAAAAGAACATAGTTGCTTTATATATTTAAAAATTGGTAAATATTCTGTGAAGTGCTGTAATACTAAATGCATGTTTGATGTTTGAAAGTTTTAGGGATTACAGTTGTCTATTTCTTGATATTTAATTGTTCCAGTGGACTCATTTCTATTGTTTGTGTTACAACACTCACTGAGTATCACATTAAAATAGTATAGTAATTCAGTTGTCCTCCGAAGAATTAATTTGTTAAATTTGGACATGAAACTCAGTCCTTAAACTGTGAAACAGTGTTATTTTAATCCTTTAAGTCTCAAACTATTTAACTATGAAGTTCCTACTGATGACTTTGCAATATACTGTCTCATATATTATACCCTCTGCTTTAAGGACAAAGATTTAAAAAGTTATCCAGTAGCAAGTGCAATGATGTTCATGATAGGCTTCAAAGTACAACAAAAATAAGTTATTTTACCTGTTAGGCAGAAAGACGATGATATTTGGATGTTGAAATTCTGCCGTATTGAAGAAAGAGACAGTATTTGTCTTGGAGGCTGATTTAAAACACTTTGCTTTGTCTTTCATAGGGATCCTAAATTTGCTATGTTGCAGGTATTCCTAAGGCAGATGCATTGGCATAGACATAGGAAAGGTAGTCAAAGGGCAAAAAATTGTGATTTATTTCTTGTCTGTCATCAGCTTACCTTCACATAGGTGAAATGTGTCTCTCTCTGAAGTCAATAACAAAATCTCTGTAAAGGCTGCATGTGTTTGTGTGTCTTTGTACATGACTGTAGGTATGTGTGTATACGTTTATGCACAAACACTAGTAGGAGAGCCTCTGATCAAATAATTTTAATGGTTTTAAATAATAGGTGGTATGATATCATAGTTTCTGCCCATGTAGTCAGTGCTAAGTGATTGAATATGTGGCTGCATTTCAAGTCTTGTAGACCAGCACAAAACATGTTTGCTGTTTTGGTAAGGTAGATTATGTGTGTATGAATAGCAATTACAGGCCCAATGTTTTCTATTTATGTATATGTGGAGGGCTAACACATTGCAAATATGTCACAGAGTGATGCCATAAGAAAAATTCCGTAAAAGAAACTCCTTTTCTGAGAGCTATATGTATAAAAGCAAAACCATGTACCTTTTTACAGCTGATAATGGTCACAGTATTGCTTTGCAATAGTGATAACAAAAGTGAAGCAGTGGAAAACTATCTGATCTTCAAAGAGCCTGCCTTTATGTAGACACTGTGCCCATGGGTATTCAAGCTGCTGTGTGTAGACTTTATACTGCAGTGGGTCTGTAGGAAGCTTTTATCAATGTGTGGAGATAATAACACAGAGATTTGATTCTCATTTCAGATATATACCAGTGCACAGAGTTGACTCACTGACTTCAGTGGGATTATTTACAATTGATGTCAGTGTAAACACAAGAGAATCACCCCCGTTGCAACCCAGGGTTACTGTCTGCTGTCTCCTGGGTGACACATTTTTCTGGAAAGCCTGGCATAATCAATCCATAGTCAAAGCAGGTCAGTGATACTTTGAAGCATCCATTTTTTTCTGGGGGACCTGGCAGGGCAAGAGAAGAAGGTTATGAAAACAAGTTATTACTAATGGCAAAGGAAGGAGATCTAGCACAAGAAGGAGATTTAGTGGGACAGTCAAGCAAAAGCAATTAAACTCAGACAAGTTTGCTTAAAAATATTTCTTCATCTTTTCAATTTTGCAGTTTAACTCTACAAAATTTCTATGAGAAGAGTGAAGGAATGATATTTGAGAAAAAGATATCAAACAGAACAAAGGAAACTACCTACAGAAAAGTAAACAATAAAGGCAACAAAAATAGGGAAGAAGAAAGACAAAAAGAAGGAAAGGAATAAACCATGGAGAGGTTGAGGAAGGCAAGAGATTTTGTCTTTTCTACCAAAACCAATGTATCTTTTCACTTAGTTCTGGGAGTGCTGTCTAGAGAGCAGCTCAGTAAAGATGATGGGAGGTTTCTTATGTTGCATTTCAGGCAAACAGTTGCATTTACATACAGTGCAGATGATTACACATCAACAATTATTTAATTTACATTTCCATAGTGACTGTTAGCAGAAACTAGGCAATGAAAATGTGTGCAGCCTTTGTTCAACAATTACACTGCCACATACCCAGTATTGCTCAGTTGTATGCAGCAGTTCAAAAATACACACCCGTGGGGGTTTTTTCCTACTGTTATATCATTGTTTCACGGTAGCACCTGGAGTTCCTGGCTATCAGATATAAAAAAAATGAAGGAAAAGGCTATTCTCCAATCCAGAGCGCCAGAAATTCAGATTTACAGTAAGATGGGAAAGGCGTGCAGATGCATAAGGAGTGAGAACCTAAGGGAGGGAGTGAGGTGACAATAACCATGGGTTTTCTTACATACATGCACAAGGGTCACATAAGCCACAGGTGCCACCCAACGTACCCCAAGCCATATGCCGGTGGCCTGGCAGCATTGTGACAGGAAAAGCTGTAAGGGAGGGATTTGGAACACAAGGAGCTGAGACCATGAGAAATGGTGACATAGGTTTTGTTTCTCTTAAACTTACATTCATGTGGAAGTTGAGGAATATTACTAAGAATGAGGACCACTGTCACAAAGCAAAGCAACTATGCCCTTTTACAATGATAGAAAAATTCTGTTTGGTCTTGTTTTCACAGAAAGTACAGAACAAATGGACAGGCATACTCCAGGAGTGGCCAGGCTAATCAAATTTTACTTTCAGTAGGATATTGGTAAGGTTTTAAAAGGAAATTTTGGACCTTGTTTTCCGCTAACCCCTGAGGTGAAGACTGCATTTCAGTCCTGAGTTCAAGGGTGGAAAATGGTGACTTTTTAGTGCCATACAGTGTCTCTGCTAACATAAGTTCCTTTTTTCACCATCAACTGTCATTTTCCCCTCACTGACCATGAAAAGAAGTGGTTGCCTCAGGTAATTATTTGTACAGGAAGAAATTCTCACTGCTTTCTAAATATCACCAGTAACACATTTCAGTGATTTAGTGTACCTTGTAATTGGTTTTCTGAAAATATGAATATTTTACTGCCACTGTGGCAATTCTCCACAGCATCTATAATAGTGACATTCTGCAGGACATGACTAATGAGTTTTATTTTTTGCTCTGTCTAGAAGTAGGAAGGATCGAAGTTCTAAAATTATTTTCTTTTAGAGAACATGCAAAAATATTATAATGCCACATCTGATGAATATATGAGAATTTTCTGAAGGACCAAGCAACCAAAATAACCCATCAAATGTTAGAAGCAAGCTGGAGGAAACCCACTGTCCATAAAATAACACCATCTTAGTATCATACACTTCTCTGTAGCTAATTTGGGGAGAAGGATTTAGCCGGTTCGTGATGTGAGAACAGGAAAGCAGAGAAGAATGTCTGTGAATGTTGAAGCCTACTTTACTGTAGTGGGTGCCTTTGGAATTCCTTACAAATTTATGTGGGGCAAAATACTACAGAACTAAGGTGAGCCTCTTGGTATTACACGCAAATGTAAAAGAAATCATCTTATTAAAGTATACTGGAACTGAGATGATGCCAAACACTGAGTTTGACACTTGCCCTGGGAGCTTTGCAACCTTAAGATATTTTGTTATCTTTTTCTTCTTGCTTAAAAACAGAAAAAAATGGAGGATGAGAAAATGAACCCTTTCTCTTGAGCACTCTGTGTGCTGTTTTAAAGAACCTCATCTCTGGATCGCATTAAGAAAGGTTCTTAAATGGAATTAATAATAACGTAAGCAATTTCAGGTTCCTTGGCACTCAACATAATCCACAATCCTGGGTGAGGCATCCATGCTCACTTATATAATACAGGGAGAATGCTTTAAGCCTAAAAAAGTGTTTTACTAAAACCAAAATACAAAGGAGAGTAGAATTGTTTGCATCCTGCCTGACAGGCAGTTAACTTCTCTGAGCCAGAGGTGAGAACATCTTTTGTAACAAGGAACTGAACTTACTTATTTTCAGCATTCAAAGTGAAGTTGTTTATTCCAAGAGATGACTGGAAGACCAAGCCCTAACATCCTTTTATCCACTAGACTGGTAGCTAGGGTACTTATGAAGGTATAAGAGACTTAAGCACTGACCTTAGGGCTTTGTTTTGACAACAGTGGGAGGTGGTTCTGCATTGGTTTTAATTTTTTAATTGGTTCTGCTATTCCCCATGAAAATAATCTGAATTTACATTTGCGACTTATTTACAAGTAGGTCATAGTCATATGTGCCTCTTCTACTATATACCAGACAGTTGAATTAGACTGGTCTGTTTTCTGGAGGATGATAAAGCACAGCACAAGAGCTGTAAAGCAGGTAAAAAACTGGCTAACAGGGAGAGTGCTAAAAAGAGAACAGTGTTGTTGGAATCGTCTGTAGTGCAATTCCTCAAGGATAGGTCTTGAGGGCAATTATATGTAATGTTTTATTGGTGACCTTGGCACAAAGAATAACTGTGCACTGATGAAATCTGCTGATGACACAAAGCTGGGAGCAGCAATCAATACAGTGGAGCATCAGAATATCATACAGGAAGAGCTGGATGACCTTGAGAACTGGAGCAATAAGAAGGATAACAGGTAGAATCAAGTGCAAGGTCATGCAATCAGGGATTGGGAAGAATCACTGGCATAAACTGGAAATACAACAGGAGTAAATAAGAAAGGAGGGAAAGCTTGCAAGTATTAACAACAGAATGCCTGTGAGATGTATATGACTGTCAAAAAAGTACATGCAAAGTATTTCCAGTGATGCTAAAAATGGACAAAATCATTACTCAAATGATCAAAAAGATTTTTTTTAGAAAATATTCAAGTATGTACATGGAAATTTCCCTAAAAAATTAAAACTGAGTAGGTGCTGCAATGAAAGAGGATATGGACATGTGAGTGAGTTAGTGCAAATTTGGGAAGGATGCAGATTTACTAGTTACCAGCTTCTCTACTGAGTGTTCACCTGCCTGCACTCACCTCACGGTAAGTTCAGTGTAGCTTTCCTTCATTCTCACTAAAAGATAATTTGTCTTGAACTTACCAAAAAGAAATATTATGGAAGCTTCCAGCAGGTAGCTAATGACATATATGTACATAAATGCATGTGTTCTTGCCTAGCCCTCAAATAAGTTACTTTGCCCAGTTTGACCAAACAAGGTGAAATGGATTCAAGAAGACAGGATCGTTCCTGTAAAAATGCAAAAGATGTAGACACTAGACTTGAAGAAAAGTTCTTTGAATTAAAGAACAAAGTAGCCTCAATATTTATTAGCAGTTAATTAGTTACATTTTGAGTGGAAATTATGAAATAGTTTCCCCACAGGAGGGGTGAGTAGTCACAAATTTTCCAATAAGAATACTGAGGGCAAGAAAACTAACTGGTTTTGGAGATCCAACACGAAAATATTTTATTGATGACTGCAAATACTGTGTTTGTTAGTAAGGAGTTAGCAAGGTGTTTCATGTATGTAAAATGTATGAGATGGATATTTGGGTTGTGAGAGCGTCTCAAGGCAGGAAGCAATTCTTTGGAAAGCATTTCTTCTTTTTTCTGCTTTTCGAGTACTTGATTATGGCAAATAAAAACTCAGAGCAATGCACTTTTGTGTTTTTTTTCTACTACTTTCATCTAGTTCCTGAAAGTCTTATAGTGCTCCTGAGCATTGTAATGAAAAAAATATATGACTTGAGCCTATTTGACAAAAATATTCTGTCTATTCATAACACAGTGAGTAAATGATCAGTGAGTATACAACTGAGCACAGATGAGCTGCAGTGTTCCCTTATATGTTGGTGTGTTTTTCTCATTTCTACTTTTCATCTGATTTAAAAAAAAAAAAAAAGAATCTTCTCTTTCCTGCCCTATTGAAATGACAGAAATTCTAAATATAGTCACTTGTTAGGCTGATATTTATTCAAATGTCATGATAAAATTATGGACAACTATAAATACTGTAAAAATAAATATAATATATTTAATAATTCCCTACTTTATTCCACAGAATGACCAAATGTACTTGGGTAGCATGAAGATGATATAAAAATGGAAATTTTCATAAACACAGATGAAAAGCAGATGCTTACATTCTGTGTTCAGGTTCTTTGCCCTGAAATGTAGAGGAATAAGAAAACTTGGCAAACACCACCAAAAAAAGTTATGTTTCTGGAAGCATGTGCATTAATACAGCTGGATAAACAGTTGTCTGCTGGAACTATCTCCACCCCTCATGTTTCCATGGATACTGCAAGCCTGTAATTATTCTTAAGGCACATATTTTTGACTGTTTGGAATCGAGACCTCAGTTTGGGAAAGCAAATTATTATCTGCTCGACTTTAAGCACAGAGCTAGATGATTAAATAGAGCAAATGAAGGTAACAGAACAGATAATTTACATGACTTCAAAGAGACTTGTCACAAAATGAACAAAGGCTACAGACAAACTTTTTGTCTGTCTCACTGTCAACAAATAGGACTCTTTAATTACAAAGAAAGCTTCAAACACCTCAGCAAAATGTGTGGACCAAGAACCAGGAAGAAATGTCTGATGCTTATTGCTGGGAGTCTCAAAAGAACAAAAGTAAGTTGCTGAAAGCTCAGCGCACTGTTTCATTTCTCCTGGCTGCTTTGCTGTGAAGATCAGAAACATAAGTTACTTCATGTTTCAGTTTCCAATCTGCATCAGCTGACTGGATAAAATTATTAGATAACGTCCTGTCTTTTTCTCCTCATTTGTCTGAGCTGGTTGAAACTCTGAATTGATGACTTGTAAACAATTCTGATATTTTGAAGTTTGTTTTCATGAAACATCAAAAGTTTATTCAATATTTCCCACAGTGGGGAGTTTCAAAAAACTTAACTTGCAAATTTTATTTAATTCAATGGAAATGTCTAAAAAGCAATCTGTATTTCAACATGTTTTTATTACCTTTTTGTAGAGTTACAACACACAGTATTAAGGAAGATGCTGATCAGTAGAGATTTAAAACCCCTTGCATTCCCTTTAAGTTATTTTTCTCCTATTTATTTTCTAATACCAAAGCTTTATAGCAGTTTCCACCAAATCTGTTTGGATAAAAATTTTTGACCAACTACAGGTAGTAATAACACTTTGAAACAAAATTATGATAACCTGTTGACAAGCAATTTGGTTTGTCTGCTTTAGAAAGGAATTTCAGTAACTGATAGCTGATGGGTTTCATTTCAAATAAGTCAAGAGTAGACAACATTAGAAAACAGGCAAAAAATAAAAAAAATTGTGTCAGATTATTTCTGTCTAATCCTGGTAATCTAAATCTTAATACTTACATTTGTGGGAATATTACCAAAAGAAGGTCAATCCCACTCAGTTTATGACCAGCATATTTTTAAGTGATAAATGTTAATCTGCCCAATCAATGCAGTAAACAATCTGATTATTGAAAAATAGTGTGTGACCTGCATTCTTGGCATTACTAAAAATCATACAATTCTATACTTGCTTTTAAAATTTTCTGTCTCTATTAGACTAGGTACTACGCAGGTGGTATGATGTTCTTGCTATCAAAGCGCAAGCTTTACTCCTATATCTTCATGTTATATAAACCCACAGAACTAATAGATGAAAAATGTTTTCCTAGAAGAAAGCAGGCTATGCCTCAGCTTTATTAGATAATTGCAGTGCTTTTCAAAGCAAAATTGTCCTTCTTTTCAAAGTGGCTTTCTCAATAACGTGAAGTCACAAAATATACTATAAATCAGTTGAGCCTAAACAAAATTTGGCACTATTTGAATTGAATTGACTCATAAGCCACAGAATAATTAACAGGAAAAAACATAGAAGACATTTTCTCTTTATTAGTTACTGAGCAACAATGGCTGTTGTAATGTTCTGAAGTAATCTTCTTTTGTTAAGTAAAAGAAAGGGGGTTTTTTAACCATGAGAAGGTATTTGGTGACAGAGTTTTAGCAGGGCTCGTAGTAAGAGGACAAGAGGTAATGGTTTTAAATTAAAGGAGAATAGATTTCTATTAGATATAAGAAAGACATATTTTAAAATGAAGGTGGTGAAACAGTGGCACAGGTTACCTAGAGAGCCATCAGATGCCCCATCCCTGGAAACATTCGATGTCAGGCTGGATGCAGAGCAACATATCTAGTTTAAGATGTCCCTGCCTGTGATAGGGAGATTGGACTAGATGACCTTGAAAGGTTCCTTCCAACACAAACTATCCTACGATTCTATGATTTATTTCTGTTCTTGAGTTCAGGACTTAATATATAGATTTAAAATCATCATGACAGAATAAGAAAGGACTTACTTAGTGTTTTTTTTTTCAATTTTCTAAAATTGCAGCATTGTCATTGACCTATCAATAAAATTTAAAATATTAAATTTTTACCTCTAGTGTGTCTCCTGTGATTAGTCTCTGTGATGCTCATGGGATTCACAAACCATGCCAGAAGCTCTCTGGAGGAGCACAGGCTGGCACAGACACAGGTGTTCCTGAAACTGCTGTGGCACAAGCATTGGCACTGCTCGATGCAATAGCATCGGTGTAACCTCAGTTCCCAATCTGCCAGTGAACAGAATTGCATAGCTGCATCTGGTCCTGTGTTGTGGGCAAGATAAATGATCTCTTAATGTCCCTTTCTGGCTCCATAGTGACACGTAAAAGCCCTATTGCAATATAATATTGAAAACTGCTTACCTCACTAAAGCCTTTATTGAGAAAAATTGAATTAACTCATTCTGGCACTCCAAATTTGAGTCCTGGACAACACTTCCTTGAATACCCGTTCCTGATTACACTGCATGCAAGATTTTGGAGCAGGGGTGGTTTGAACCTGTAAGAAATGATCCAGGCTTCCTGCTTACCACATTTTTATCCTTATTTTGCCTTTTGAAAATTACTTATTCCACACCTTGAGAATCACAAAACTAGGACAATCCAAGATAAATTTGCATCAAATGCACAAAATCTCACAGGATTTCAAGTTTCCTCTGTAAGTCATTGAGAGATAATTTTGTTTGGGGGACTGAATATGATCCTAGAATTAAGAACTGGTAATCAGAGAATTTCAGGAAAAAATGGTGACTCTTACCGGGGGTCCAATATCAGGCATGAGGAATGCTGAGAGAGGGAAAGAGCAAGTCCCCCAGGATGTTTTAGCATTCTAGTCACAAGCTTATTTCAATGTGCTTTGCATACTCCAAAATCTCCTATGCAGAATCAGACTTGAGCCAGCAAGGGGGAACCTTAACTTTTAGTCTAGTGGCAGTTGTACCACAAATGTCCTTCCTTGCATTTTAGGAAATACTTGGCAATTTTGTACTCATTTTCTAAGGTTGAAAGACCTTTCAATTATATTATGAAATTGATACAAAGATGTTATTTTTGGCAAGAAAATTAAGACTAACAGTATCTGATAAGGCAAGACTCTGTGAAACAAAGCTGTTTTCCGATGTTTATCCCAAATGCAAGGATTTGTTTTTGCGTCTGGAGGCAAATCTAAAGGACAGAAAGTGACAGAAAAGGGGCAGTTTCCTGTGTGAGGACAAAAATCACCACTCATAGTGATTTAAAAAGACTGAAGAATACTTTAAAAAAGTTTTAAAATAGTACTTTTAATGTTAATATATATGTGAGGTATAGAACTACTTTGAAAATAGGCTTCTTCTTGTGCAATACTTAAGTTCAGAAAAGTCATTGCTATAGTTTAATTTGACTTAGCAAACCGGCTTTAACCAACAGACCAAAAAGTCCTAATTCAAGTCTGCAAGTCAGAATAATATTGTAAGGCACCTAAAGGGTCTCCCCTTTCAGGAATTTATCTGACTGGTATGGAAGCTGCTCCAGATCCCTATCCCCAGACCTGATCCTGACCTCATTTGCTGACTCACAGCTGACATTCTGCCCTGCCTGCCCTGCCCTGGTCCTCAGCCCTGTCTTCTGTGGGGAGCCTGGCCTGGGAGCTGCATGCAACCTTTTCCCCATGGGTTCCCACGTCTTGTTTGCCCTCCAAACCCTTCAGAAGCTGTGGCTGATGCATAGGTACAGATTCTGACAAATATAAGCTCCTTGTTAAAAAGTTGGTTGAATATGTACTCATTCAAATGGTTTCAGAATATTTGTTGCTCAGTGCAAGAAATTAAGTGTTTCTCAAATATGGTTGAGTCCAATAGACTGGAACAGTTGAAAAGGAAATTTTCTTATCCCTCATAAATTATGTACAGTTTAAAATTCTTGTGTAGATTAAATTATAGTACTTTCATGTAGGAAAATTTTAAAGCCAAATATAAAAGGTAAAAAGGTTTCATTCAAGTTTACTTCATAAGTGTCTGCTTCCATGTCTGTTTCAGTTTTGTGAGCTCATGTCAGTTTTCTGATTCAAATTAGGCACAGTAGTGTTTACATTTAATTTAAATTTATTTGGAACATGGCCATTAAAATACCAAGCTACACCTTCTACTGCAGATCTGCAACGAGTGACTGCATCTATTATTTTTAGAATCAGTCCCTAAGCTAGATTTGATTGAAATGCACCTGTCTTCAGGTGCTTGCAAACATATCTAGTCAGATACTAAACACCACCAGCAAGATGCAGCACAAACAGCTCACAGCTATTATTCCATATCTCTGCTAAGACAAGAATTTTACTTCCTAGATACAGCATTCCCATGGAAATCAGTCTATGGATCCAATAAAAATAACCTCTCTCTGCTGAATACAACTCTGTTTAGTTATATGGCTAAAAATGTGTCAGGCCTAATACCCTTCTATTTTAAGGCTCCTCTTGGAAGGGCCCTTAGAAAACTTACCAGGACAGCAAGCAGAACTGAATATTGCTGTCTTAAAGATAATGAATGAGCCAAGGCTATATCAGGCTTGGGTTCCTTCTCCTGCAAGAAAGGGAAGGCAGGACACAATAAGGCAAGTGCTGGAGGAAGAACACCAGAAAATCAGACTTGCTGATCAGCAGCTCATGGGAAACCTTTAGGGAAAGGCATCTCATGGACATACCATCACCACTGTGCCCCACACGATGACGCTCTTCAGCAGCAGCAACCAAGGAATTACTGGTGATTTTCCATAAACAAAGTAGGGACAGGAAATACTGCAAAAGCTGTTTCCCTAAGTACTTCTGAAAAATAAAACTGCTCCTGAATATTTAACAGTGTTGTGACTGGGAAAACTCAGTGTTACCACCTGTTTTTAGATATCTGTTGGTTTCAGTTATTATGAAAGTACCAGCAAGCCTGTAAAGAACAATTCTTCAAGGAGCTGTGTTTTTCTTTCAGCAGATGAAGAACCAGCTGATGTTATAACATATCTCTTATCACTTTAGCAGTATCCATTTCAGTCTCATCACTCCCCGAAGTACTATAAATCATGGCACCTGTGTGCTCCAGCTTATTTGCAATCAAAATACCCAACTTAATCACAACATTTGCCTCTAAATTTTCAAAACGGAGAATGTAATACAGCCTGCAGCACTTTTCATCGATATCTAGTACAGTAGGAGGATTTATGGGGACTTTATGTGGTGATGGCATTAAACGTGAACTATTCAAGCTAGTCTGTGAGCTAGGGAACTGAGAAGATTTACTGTGGTCCACCATGAAAAAGAGACAGAATGAAGATTCACACTGGATTCAATTCAAAGGATGCCACTCTATTCCATGCTCTGGGAGATCATACAGGAATTGTGGATTTAGCACCTCAGTTCCTGTGAAAGTTTAGGCATTGCATGCAGTATTTTCTCTGTATTTCTTGAAAATGTATTCTTGGACACTTTGAGTTTTCAGCATATTCCAGATGTAGTGTTAGTAGCGGTGTATTTGTATGTCTGAGAATAACAACTGTTTGAGCAAATAGAAAATGTCAAGATAGATTATTATTCATTGAAAAAAAAAGCAAAAATCCGAAATAGATGTTTTTCATATGATATTGTTTAGCCATTTATAGAGCTGGCTTAATAAAAGACTATGAATAAGTGATGCAAAAATTGCCAAAATTTACAATGGCTTCTTTATAAAAGATATTTTCCCTAGCTGTAAATAGAATTTGGATCTAAATCATCACCAGAGAATGCAACATGAATACTGAAAATGAAGGGCTAGTCTATATCCACTGCCCTGTTTTTATCACTTGAGTACTGTAGATAAAGGATCAAATATACTAAAGAAGCAGGTGATAGGTATCTAAGGAGGAGATTAAGATGGGCTTTATAAGTTTATGTTTCTGACTATAATCCTTGCCCCACTACAGTCACCTCTCTGCTTCCACAGGTACTATATTTTTCATTTTATTGTGTCCCAGGCACTCTAGTTAAGTTTCTGAATGTACCCAGAGTTGTCCTCCAAACCTTTCATTGCCTGACAAAAAAGAATACACCCTCCCAGATGGACTCTGTCAGCTATTCTCAATATAGTTAATTAATTATATATTTATATATATATAATTAATATAATTAATGAATTGGTAGGTCCAAGCCAGTACAAAAGGAAAAGAGTTATTGTGCTGGATATCTTTTATGCAATTAATTCAATGTGCTAAATGAGAAATTTAAGGCTTCAGTGTCCTTCCAGGTCCTAGGGCTTCTAATGTCTTTGACTCAAAGAACTGTGGTTCTAGTGCCTGCACAAACACTGCTGTGCTGCCTTACACTGTCCGTGCCTGAACCTTGTTTGTGGGCAAGCACATAGATACTAAAAGAGACTCCATGTTAACTAGCTCTGACTGTGCTGCAGTCACTCAGATTAACAGTGAAAGTGTCTAGTTGGGAACAAAAAGCAAAGGGTGTCACAGAGTCATAGTTTGGTGTTTAACATCCTTACTCATCTTAATTCTGCTTTAAGATTTTTATCTTTCCTGTTCCAAGAGGTTGCATAATAATTAAGCCATCAGTTATTAGTTATTCCATGATGGGACTTTCACATCCTCTCTACTGTAACTCTTCCTGATTAATAATATTAATCATAGAGGAACTTGAATTTGGTTATCCCACAGCCCTGAGGGACTAATAACTTTACTATTAGTCTGAGATTTAGTTATCTGTTACCAAGAATAGGAGGTCCAGCTGTGATATGCTCCTTATGCATAACCTTGGTTCAGAATTCTGAGGGAATCCTGGAGGCCATCTCTAACCATGGGGATGGGGCAACTCCAGATGTATGTAAAGACTGGGGAATGAGATGCTGGAAAGCAGTGGCTCAGAAAGGGAGCTGGGGGTCCTGGTCGATGACAAGTTGCAGATGAATCAGCAGTGCCCTGGCAGCCAGGAGGGCCAACCGTGTCCTGGGGGGCATCAGGCAAAGCATCTCCAGCTGGTTGAGGGAGGGGATTGTCCAGCTCTGCTCTGCACTGGGGCGGCCTCACCTGGAATATTGTGTGCAGGTTTGGGCACCACAATATAAGAAGATATTAGAATATTAGAGAGCTTTCAAAGGAGAGCAATGAAGATGGTGAAGGGCCTTAAGGGGAAGCTGTATGAGGAGCGACTGAGGTCACTTGGTCTGTTCAGCCTGGAGAAGAGAAGACTGCCGGGAGACCTCATCACAGTCTACAACTTTCTCGTTAGGGGAAGAGGAGGAGCAGACACTAATCTCTTCTGTGGTAACCAGTGACAGAATCCAAGGGAATGGTCTAAAGTTGTGTCAGGGGAGGTTAGGTTGAACACTGGAAAATGGTTCTTCACCCACAGGGTGGTTGGGCATTGGAACTCTCAGGGACATGATGTGCTTCCTGGGAAAAGTCCTGTGCAGGATTAAGAGTTGGACTCGATGATCCTTGCGGGTCTCTTCCAACTCAGCATATTTTGTGATTCTGTGATGACAAGATGATCAGGCATAGTCAGCATGGATTCATTAAAGGTAAACCATGCTTGACCAACCTGGTTGCTTACTATGATGAAACAACTACCTGGATGGAAGAGGGGAGAGCAGTGGATATTGTCTACCTCAGCTTAGCAAGGCTTTCAACACTATGTCTTGCAATATCCTCATAGGCAAACTCAGGAAGTGTGGACTGGATGAGTGGAGAGTGAGGTGGATTGAGAACTGGCTAAATAGCAAATCACAGAGGGTCGTAATCAGTGGCACAGGGTTTAGCTGGAGACCTGTCACTAGCAGAGTCCCCCAAAGTTCCATAGTGGGTCCAGTCTTATTTAACTTATTTAACCATGACTTGCCTCCTCAGCAAGTTCATTCATGACACAAAGCTGCAGGAGTGGCTGATATCCCAGAGTTCTGTGCAACCCTTCAGAAAGACCTCAGCAGGTAGGAGAGATGGGCACAGAACTGTCTGCAATTCAACGAAGGCAAATGCAGAGTCTTGCACCAGGGGAAGAATAACCCCTTGCACCAGTACAAGCTGGGGGACAACCTGCTGGAAAGCAGCTCTGAAGAGAAGGAGAAGGACCTGGAGGCACTGACGGACAGCAAGTTGTCCCTGAGTAATTGGTGTGCCCTGGTGGCCAAGAAAGCCAATGGCATCCTGGGGTGCATCAGGAAGACCATTGCCAGCAGAGAAGGAGATGATCCTCCCTCAGAGTGCCACCAGGGTTCACTGCCAGCATTGCAAGGAGGTGATCCTCCCCCTTTGCTCAGCTCTGTTGAGGCCATGTATGGAGCTCCTGGAATGGGGACAAGGGAGGGCAATAAAGACTGGAGCATCTCTCTTACAAGAGAAGGAAGGAAGGAAGGGCTGAGGGAGCTATGCCTGTTCAGCCTCGAGAAGACATAACTGAGAGGAGACCTCAACAATGCCTATAAGAATCTGAAAGGAGGGTGTCAGAAGAATAAAGCCAGGCTCTTCTTGGTGGTGCCAAGCATTAGGACAAGAGACAATGGACAGAAACTGATGTGCAGGAAGTTCCCCTTGAATGTGAGGATGAGCTTCTTTACTGTGGGAGTGATGGTGCATTGGAACAGATTGCACAGAGGGGTTGTGGAGTCTCCTACACTGGAGATATTCAAGAACCTTCTGGATGAAGTCTTGTGCAATGACCCTACCTGAGCAGGGAGGTTGGACCAGATGACCCACTGTGATCCCTTCCAACTTTACCCATCCTGTGATTATATGATTTTGATTCTGTGATTGCAAAGTGAAGAAACAGTGCAAGAAAGGCCATGGAGTCATGGCCATGAAAGACAAAAAAAAGGCAGAGAGGTGAGACATTGTTGAGAGTGGGCTCATTAGCAGCTCAAGGATTCAAGAAGAGAAACCTCAGCTTGGAAAGACAGATGATTCTGAAGGAAAAGAAATGTGGATTTGGAAGATGGCAAGTCAGTAACATGGAGGATCTACTCTTGGGATCAGTGGAAGCCAGATCTTCCCCATCTAACTAATGCCTACTGGTTCACCAAAGATAAATTTCACAGGGATAAATATCACAGAATCTTCTGAGTTGGAAGGGACCCACAGGGATCACTGAGACTTTTTTGGGGGGTGATAACCTCATTAATTTCTGATTTTTTTATGTGTCTTGACCAATATATAGCTGTTTTATACTTGATCTGATGCCTAGCCTGCTAGAAAAATCTTTTGTAAATGAAAAAAGGCACTTAAATGAAGTGATGTAAAGTGATTTCATTATATCCGCAAAATCCTACACAGGAAAGTCAATAAGCCTTCCTAACTTCCCTTCTATTTAGCTTTGAGAGTAGCTTCATGAATATGTTGCCACTGTATGAAGTAGAACAGTACTAAATGGAAAGGCTTGAGCTTGTAGCTCTACTTTGATTCAGGAAGGAAGTTTGAAACCCACTCCCAGGGAAGTTTACAAGCTGGCTCAATTCTTAAAAGAATCCATCTTGCTGTCTCCTGTGGACGTATTTGCCAGAAGAGAGTCAGCTTCACAGGATCCCAGTTGGAGGAAGGTGTGGAGAGAACCAGTAAGACACTGCAGCCAAATGTCTCACTTCTTAAGCCTAAATAGCTCCTTATTCACATGGCTTTGAGGATCTTTTTCCACCCTTGGTACTCGCACTCCCAAGCACCTTTGAGTTTTTTTCTCTGATCTCATAAATTGTTTATATGTATGACTTGCCTTAAGCATGCAAGGAATATATTTGTGCATTTCAAGTTATCTACATGATTAGAATTTTTACTAAACGAGAACTGCTATATAATGTAGTTATTAAATTAATGCATAACTTGATCCAATCAGTAAAGAGTCCTGTAAAGTTACTTGACTTTAAATATTCACTCTGTAGCTAACCTTACCTTTAAAAACATTCAGTTTGAGTGTCTTAACCTAAATACTATTAAACACAAGATTTTTTTTTTCTTTCCTTGTATTAAGGCACAGTCACTGGCCTGAGTCATCATATTTCTTATTTCAATGATGAACTGGATTTGACAGCCAACGTGCATTAAATCTCTAAAAATAGGACTGCATGATGAAAATGCTGTCAGACCCTTATCTGTAGTAACATTAGTGGGCACCACTTTAACCAGGAAAATTACTTTCAACTTATTTACTGAATATGAGATCTGGTGACCATTTTTAATTCCAGTTAAAATATTCAGTAATGCATGGGTATGAGGCTTAGATGGCCTTTTAATAAGTTTGTAATTTAGTTATCTCTCTGAGCAGACTTAAGACTTTATCTCAAACACAAAATTTATATTAATTATTTTTTATGTTGAAGAAGCTACTTGGGAGGACTTTTTTATTAGAATTATAACTGTTGAGTTTATCTAGAGCACTTTTCAAGTTTTCATTATTGGATTTTAACTTACATAGCTAGGCTTCATCTAAATTGTAAGCTTTCATTATCACTGTTACATTGTCTTCTACAAGCCCAAGACATAACTGACCTTTATCCATGAAGGAGGTATTTCTTTTCTTTGTATTAAAAGGGTGATCCATATGTCTTATTAAATCATTAAAAGACAACATTAATTGACCTTATATTTAGGAAAGAAGGAAGCACATTACCAGGATGGAACTATAGAATTATCTCTACCTTTTTATCACTGTTTGTTCCATACATCTATTATATATAAGTTGTCATTGCGTGCTCTTGTATGCAACATGCATCAAATCCTTATCTCACATTTGGAGGAAAACAGCAGAGGTGTTGTCTTATGTTCTTATATATCTTGACAGGAGGTTAACAAAGATTCAGAGAAAGAAAGCCTGATTTTTCACTCTTTATTCGATTAAAAATAAATTGCTTGGTTGTTTTAATTTCAAAACTGAAGTTATATTAGTAAAGTCAAATCAGGATTACATATTGAAGTGGTATTAAAAATTCTTCTAATATTTTTTTAAATTATACCAGCATTATAAATTACCAAAGCAAAACATATGCTCTTAAATCTGTAAATGTCTTTATTCTGTGTACTACTTAATTCTTTTTATATTAAATTCTCATCAATAATCAAGTTTGCTTGTTAAGAAACACTGTTTTGGTTACATTACAAAACACCCGATAATCAGAAAACAGCTGGTAATAATTTGTATGTAGAAATTTTACTTTTTTCCTTTTGAGAGCTTATTAAGGTCATTAATTGTCATAAGTGATCTTATGAGAAAAAGATATTTTATACTTTTTCCTCTACTCCCTTCTACCCTTCTTTTTCTTATGTGTCTCTATTGTACTTTAGCTCCTTCAAGCCCTTCTAATTTTTTATAAAAAAAAAAAGGAAAAGTATTCCTTTCTTCATATTTTTTGTTCAACTGATTTTTGTGAGACCTTAGGCGAGCACCCAAAGCACATGCAATAGTTTTTCGGAAATCAAGAGTGCACTCAAGATCCCTTTCTAACCTCAAAGTCCTGGCCAAGGCTTGGATGAATGCCAAGGAAGAATACCGCTTACTTACCTTTTTCTGATACTTCTGTTCAAGCTACTGGTCACTGTCAGAGACAGGAAATTGAGCAAAAAGGTCCTTGGACTGGAAGTTTTCCAGAGATTTATCACTTGGCTGACTCTGCGTAAGTTTTCACAGGTTTTGATAAAATTTCATGTCGGAGACATGAATTAACTCTTCGGACTGATGTCAGCTGCCTCCTTGCAAGCATGAGGTCAGGAGAGGCTTTACAGAAAGACTGCCAGGCTTCACGTAGGTAAAGCTGTATATTGCATCTGCTCTCACTATTAGCAACGATTGCATCTTTTCCCAGAAAAACTAATTGGACACAGGCATCACGCAGCATGAAAAATTTCCTAAGATGAGATCTCTCTGTGCTCTTTCCTTCTCTGTGGCTCAAAGTGAGCACAACAGTGCTAGCGGGAACAGGGATGCTACAGACTCAGGGTGCTCACTGATTAGTCACACTTGTCAATACTGGATCTGGTCTCCCTTGATGCTATCTTCATCACAGATAACAGCATAGGTAGCACAAAATCTTCCTGAGATGAAGTCTCAGTTTATGTGGCCACCTCAGTGCAGTTTTCTGAAACCATAGGGTCAGGTTGCATGCTCTGACATCTCCTGACCTGTGTAGGCTGCATCAATTCAGCATCCACAGCTCCCGGACAGATGAATTCAGAGGAGGTGCTATGTATCTCTGCCTTCCCCTAAATGCACAGAGTAGCTTAGGACAAAGTATTGGACCATTTGAACATCGTGCCTTATCAGCTATTCCTTGTCTACTGGAAAGAAAAGACAGCAGTTTTATGGAGGCTTGCCTGAGTCAACAACAGGCTCATAAAGTGAAAAACACAAAGTCATTCAAACTACACAAGCCCTTTATTTCATGAAAAACTTATGTGACTCATTGAGAATGTTCACCATCAATTCTTTTTGTATTCAAAACTAAACTGAGTTTCTATTCAATGTATTTCATTAGCAACATCTGACTTTTATGTCAGCTACTCAATTATGAAGGGCCTCTTTTCCCCTCTTAGGTTAATTGTGTTTTCCATTGCATTTAAAATATAATGTTTTTATTATAATAAGGTTATGTTAATGTTCTGAAATTCAGATCACTTACTCAATGTCAAAAAGATAATATAAATAAAGAATATGCCCTTACTTCTATTTTCAAGCAAAGTATCCATCAAAGTGAATATAACTAATTGTCGGTAGCCTGGTCTCTAGAGATCATTTCAGTTTCACAATTCAGAATTTTCTGAGTGGGTTAATAGGCAATGCACAGGATTCCTGTGGCACATGCATGCATAAGAGAAAGAGAGGGAGCACACAAACTCTGTTCCCATTCACATATTAATTCTGGTTCTGATTGCTTTAGTTTTTCAGATGAAAGCTGGGAACCTTTGAACTTCTCATCATATGCACAATATTATTAATAAATAAACCATCAAAAGGTTGTATCTCAGAGAATAAAAGTAAAATAAACAGTGCTAGAATGTTCTGTACAATTTGGTGTCATTTGGGGGGAAATTTTGATGTTTTAGTTTGAATATAGAACACGTAATTTCTGCAAGAATTTTAAGTGTTACTAATTTCTCACTAAATAGTAATAGTATTGAAACAAGGCTACAGTAACTCATCAGCAGTAAGCTATTTTGTGCATGCTGCCACATTTTGCATACTACACATCTATATAGAATATATGTCGATAAATTTAGGCATAGACATATAAATATTTGCACATCATTGGTGTCGATTCAATTTTCTGTCAAAATCAACTTGGCACAGATTATTCGGGGTCACTATCGTTACAGAAAATAATTAGAAGATGCTAGCTTAAAGCATTAAAAAATCAAAGGGAAAGTTGCCAATAAATGAGATTAGTTTTAAAGTCATGACAGTTAAAATTGCTCAGCTTTTGTCTGAACTCTTGAGAACCAGAAGTTTATGTTTTTCTAATGGAACCAGAAACTCTCAGGTAATAACATAGCTCTGGGAACAGAAGGTTTGGGAAAATGCTGATCATCTCAACATCAACAAAAAGCCATGTAGAGCTAAACACTGCCATCTATCTATCTATCTATCTATCTATCTATCTATCTATCTATCTATCTATCTATCTATCTATCTATCTATCTTTCT
>JAWMRA010000041.1:25059606-25091009 GCA_035584735.1 Pseudotriccus pelzelni | reverse complement strand
CTATCTATCTATCTATCTATCTATCTATCTATCTATCTATCTATCTATCTATCTATCTATCTATCTATCTTTCTTTTTCTGGCTCTTCAGTGTCTGCATGCTGGAGATACTCTAAGCAGACAATAAAACTGTTCACTGACTTTGCTCAAAGGTGGTACTCTGCAGTCCAGACCACTGAGTGGTAAAGTGGTTTCAGCTTCAAAACTGAGCTACTGTTCCAACCTAATATGTTAATCTAGTTGTATCCTACGTTGTAGTGATTATTTTCTCTAATCTTGTCTTGCTATTACTGTAATGTACAAAGCCATGTGACTAGCAGAATGGTGCTACAATATAAATATATATTCTATAAATGTTGCTAATTCACAAATGGCTCTGGAAGCTTAGTATTTCTCTAAATTCTGGTCCTTGAACACCATACTAAATTGTTCAAATATGTCAATAGTTATATTTTATTTAAATATTAGAATTGGGCATGAATAAGTGATGTCTAGTGACTCAAGATCCAAAACCAACTAGACATTTAAGAGTGAGGAGTTAGTAGATTGCTAAGCTTTTCCTGATGATCAAGGCCTCTGAAAGCATCTCAGAGCCTCTCTCCCCTTGGATCAAGTTAATCTTTCCTTAGCAGGCATGTTGCTCGCTGTGTTATATGCTGGTCTTCAGAAGACATCAGAGAGCATAAATATTGTAACCTGATTTAATTCTGAAGAGATATGTGGGTATTTTAAGAGCCTGAAATTGGAGCTGCCCCCAGACTCCACAGGAACCATGCACAGGTCCTACAAACGAGACCTAGGGTTCTAGCTGTGGGTATTTATATAGGTTTTCAACCTAGAATAAGGGGGTATATACAAATGTTTGTATTCTCTGAGGGAGAGGAAAATCTAAAAAGTGGTTCTTTTAGCAAAGAGGGAGAAAAGAAAAAGGAGGTGTGAATGGGTAGGCTACAACTGCAGAGAGGGCAGTGTTGGCTCCCTGGGAAAACCAAAGTGCTTCAATGCCTAGACAGAAGAGGAACAGGGTGTTATTTCTTGCTGTTCATCGCTGTGTGACTTTGCCTCACTCTTGTATTGAACTGCAAATTGACTCAGCTGAGCTGCAGCTCAGCACAAGAAACACTGGATTTCACTCTCCTGATTGTCAGGAGACAAGATCAGTCTGTGACATTTCTATCAGATCCTATATTACACTGTGGCATGATTGCAGCATGCCAGTATTTTCCCAATGGTGTTATTTTCATGTATCCACCCCAGAAGTATCTACAGACAGGAATGACTTCCCAGAGCTGACATGCTGAGAAAGGAGCTGCCATTTCTCCATCTGTCTGCCCCTACCATGTTACTTGCATTCCATCATCAAAGCTCAGGTTGACATGAGCTAGCACCATGGCACAATTATGCTGCCATAAACGTCTGGTTCCAGCAAGATTCACTGAAGACAAACATGTATAGAGATGAGTACTTAACTTTGCTTTGTGCCTTGGAAAAAACTTCCTCCAGTATTTAATCTTTTGAGCTTATTCGTGCTTGCTTCTGTAGGGAAAGTAAAAGGCAGAAGATTTATTCCAGGAGAAAAAGGAATTTTGCTTAAGAAGGTTGTTACTGCTGGGAAAAGTAAGCCTAGGAAAAATCCGGTGTGGGAGAAAATTCTTTCCCATGAACAGCACTACCTATTTTCTGGCTGTCTGTTTTGAGAAGTTAACTCTCCTGTTGCAAGAAGAGACCAAAGTTCTCGCAGACATGCTTCAGGCTCCTGCTTAAGGGGAGAGAGGGACATCACAAAAGCACAGGGGAAAACACAGCCTTAAAGTTATGCACATGCAGAAGGTGTTGTTATAAAAGCCCCTGAACGCTGGTTTTTCACCCGCTGCATGATATTTAGCAGCGCATTTAGGATTTCTGACTTCAGAATAAACTTTTCCTTTAATACCTTAGCTGTGGTTTGGTCATCTGTGTTTACCTGCATATTACTTTGTATACGTCAAAAGAATCTCAAACCCTTTTACCTAAAGAGGTACAGATGAGGAAGTAAGTTTGCAGGAAAAAATGAGCTATCTACAGACATTGTGGAATTCTTGTTGTGTGCAGGCTAGTCACCAAGTTGTTCAAAACCGGATTGCCTAAGGAAAGATATTTGCTTTTGCTGAGCTGTTCAGGATGTGAACTGAGCTGCTTTAGCTTTGTGAAATCTTTCTGCTCTCAGTTCTTAATCACATATGTAAGACAGCCAAACTTATTTTGCTCACAGCTGAACCAGATGCAAACAGGGGTTCAGAAAGGCTTCTGAAGTGAAGTTAGCCTGCTGATGCTGATCACCAAAACCTTGTTAAATGCATGGAGTATTTTTTAGGTTGCAGACTCATGAAGAAGGAAACAGTTTTTGTTATGAATTTGGGCAGTATTGAGCATAGCAGGTTATTATTCAGTCATGGAGGAGTACAGTCACCAGTGCAACATGTACAACATGAATTTAAGATAATTTTACTGAGGCCAGTAAAATTATAGTAAATTATTTTTTTCTCCAATATATCTGCACGCTGCATGAAGATACAACTGAAATAGACCATTCAGATATGGAACTCTTAACCTGTTATCTTTGTCATATACTGAAGTGCTCTGAAAGAACACAGGTGCCTGAATGGATATGAAAGGAACCTGCCATCTTGGTTTATACACTCTCAAATCTTAAACAAAAGGTGTAGCAGCACTACAAGTTTGCCCATTAATTTAAATTTAACTTGAATATTTGATTCTCTAATTCTGGGTGCAGTGGTAACAATCATAGAATTATAGAATCATAGAATGGTTTGGGTTGGAAGGAACCTTATGGATCATCTGGTTCCAATGCTCTGAACTGGGCAGTAATGCCATCCACTAGATCAAATTGCTCAGGGTCTCATCCAATCTGTCCTTGAACACTTCTAGGGATGGAGCATCCTAGGGATGGAGCTTCTCTGGGTAACCCGCTCCATTGCCTCACCCTCCCTCGGCGAAGAATTCCTTCCTAACTTCTAATCTAACTCTGTCCTTTTTTAGTTTAAAACCATTTGCACTTGTTCTATCACTATCTATCTGCCTGTGTGAAACAAGGGATAGTGGTGCTTTGTGAAAATGAAGTATTCCCTAGAAGCTTTCCGGCTTACCTCAGAAGAACACAGAGAAAACTAACTATCACTGACTTCACACCCTGTGTTACAGCCCTTTAGTCCATGCTGCTGCATAGACTCACTTTGACACGCCTTTCTGCCAGCTGCCATGCTGGCTACAACCAAAGAAGAGGACAGGTGAGCTGAGGGAAGGACAGGTTATATTTCTTCTACTGGTGCACGTGCAAATGTAGAAGAAATTGTAAAAAGTCTGAATTGTTTTCTTGGTTGCCTAGTTTCAGTTGTAGACAACTATACAGATTGAAAAGAAAAATCTCAGTCTGGTAATTAATTATTAAGGATCAAATACTTTCCTCCTTGTAAAGAATGTGTTGGTTTTCTGTTGGTTTGCTGTTATGCAGATGTGCCCTGTCTGGGTGACATTCTTTATGGTCTGGCTTCCATTGAAATTTATCTTTAAATGAGATTTGGATAAAATGTCTCATATTATCCTGCCATTTAGTAATTACAATGAAAAAATATTTCTGCAGTCTCTTGGCAAGATTATAAAATTTGCACTTTCAACTTGTTTGTCTCATTAGTAAGGTTGTGTTTATGTATATACACACACACTATATTTATATTTAGTCTATAAACCCATCAAACTGTTGTAACATGAAGGTGAACTTGTAAAACATGTTTTGTGTGCCTTTCACCGAGACTTATCACAAGCCTGCTTGAGGTAAAGAAGAAAATGAAATGTTTTGTAAAATCTGCTTGATTAGTTAGTTATCTAATCATGTAGTTAGATAAACTAACTAAACCCAAGGTTAACAGTACACACAGTTCTGCAACTGCTTGAAGGAATCAAATGTCTGGTACCTTCTCTGCAAACAGGTAACAAACATCTGAAGAGACTTTAATAGACTGGCAGCAGGCAGGTCATGTCCACCTGAGTAAGCCAGAATAGCCTAATTCTGACTTATGGAATGATGAAGCAATTCTTTGGACCTAACTGGTCTTGAACCACAGAAAACGCATATAGAAATGCCAGTGATTTGCTATAGAGCTTAAGGAAGAAAGGAGAACCTACAGTCACCAATTCAAAAATTGTGGCATCAGGCTTGACTAATATGATTGATTAATGCACCTCTCCGTTGTCAAAAGATAGATTGCCTATTAGTAGCATATCAATAGATTAGTGTTTGGTGTTGGTGTCTGTCTCAGAATGTTCCCTTCATGGCCGTACCTAATAACAGGTGCAACACTGCCTTAGAAGCATAACTGGTAGTTTAAATGTAATCATACATTATTCAACATAATCAGAAGTCTTAGAAATTCCCTGAATTTTCTAAGGTAGTCCTTTGCTTTATGTTTTTCCCCCTCATGATTTGACTTTAACTGATTACAGAGAGGTACTAATAAGAGGTTTTCTTATGTTATCATCAGAATAGTCACAAAAACATGCACTTAACTAATATGTTTTTAAAAATCTATCAGCAAGTGTAAACTTTCATCATGTCACAGCTGAATTAAATATTAGCATACTTTGCATGTGATCTATCCAGGTATATAATGCTGTTGTGGTTTAACCTCAGACAGCAACCAAGCCCCATGCAGCTGCTCACTCAGCCTCCCTGCAAAGTGTTGGGGGAGAGAATCACAAAAGCGAGAAAACCCAAGGGTCGAGATAAAGACATTTAAGTAAGTGAAGCAAAAGCCATCCATGCAAGCAAAGCAAAACAAGGAATTCATTTATCACTCCCCATGGACAAGCAGGTGTTCATCCTTCTCCGGGAAGCAGGGCTCCACCACAGGAAATGATGACTTGGGAAGACAAACATCATCACTCTGAACATCCCCCCTTTGCTTCTTCTTCCCCCAGCTTTATATGCTGAACATGATGCCATATGGTCTCATATATCCCTGTGGTCAGCTGGGGTCAGCTGTCCTGGCTGTGTCCCAACTCCTTGTGCAGCCTCCTTGCTGGTGAGGTGGGGTGAGAAGCAGAAAAGGCCTTGACTCTGTGTAAGCTCTGTTGAGCAATAGCTAAAACATCCCTGTGTTATCAACCGGTTTCCAGCACAAATCCAAAACTTAGCCTAGCCCCATACTAGATACTGGGAAGAAAATTATCATGGCCAAAATTAGCACAGATCCTCATTTATGCCATGTATTTTCTAAGAAAAGTTAAGAATTCTCTTGTGAAAGCAAATGAGGTCATGTATCAGATGTTGGTTATATCTTTAATTATTATTCGTCTTTAACCTTCTGTAAGTTTTATAGGTAGGATTTGCACACTAGACTGCAAATAAACAATTGCTTTCATGAAAATTGCTTATAAATGCTATACAGCATGAATATACATGTATATGGGAAAGGGTTTCAATCTTCCAAAAGAATCATACTAATGGGTATAACGCCTCAAAATTAGATACTATACATGCTTGTAAGATTTGGTATAAAACTTCAGTGTTTGTCAAATACCACCAAAAGGAAAGGCATTAAGATGTCCTGAATTAAAAATGTACTTAGTACTAGTCTGATATTTTCCCACTCTTCTATTCTTGCTTATTCTTTCTCAGTAAGAGTACCTCAGAGTAAGTTTATGCAAAACTGATTTGTGAATGCATCATTTGAAATCTGCTAGAAATGGTGGTGGAAGATTTTATATAGTAAGTCCTTCTTTCATTTTTTTGGTCACGACAACAACACATCTGAATCTGCTTGTTCCCAGAGTGAACAACAGATTTGATAAACTGATTACTGTGGTCTTTTACTGAAGCTAAACCAGCCAATTCCAGCATTCCTGGTGAAGAGTTAATTTAGTAGGCTGCATTTCAACATTAATACCTGAATAGGCTGGTCTTGCTGCAGAGGCCTATCTTATCAACTTTACACCTGCATCCACTAAACATTAGTTTTTCATTTTCCCCTGATTAGTATCATGTACATGTACTCTGTGAGCACAGCAAGAAAATAATAGAAAATAAACACCAAAAATGCAAAGTTAATAAAAATATTTTTGAAGTTACATGTTTCAGTGTAAAAGCAATACTAGACCAGTAAATATGACACACCAGCCTTGACAGGTCTCCTACAACTGTATTTCTTATACATTGTTTTGGAGAATGAATTTTGCAATCCCAATATTTTGGCACAGGAAATAATGAAATTATGACTTAACTGAGACATATGACAGCAAGGAAAAGAATAATAAGGAGCATTTTGAATGACTAGTGCTTGAATACGTATTTGCTGATTGCACCATTTGTAGCTTTATCCACCCTCAGCTTATTTGCTTTGTACAGATACCTGTAGCATGTCTACCATGAAAAATTTTAATTGATATTTGGATTGAAAGTTCTTCATGTAGGTAGGTTAGTGGTGGTAGGTTAATACTGGGACAAATGTGCTCAATTCAGGCAATATTTTTTTTGTTTTGTGAAAGGCACTGCACATGAGCAAGGAAACTGAGACAAGCATCTTTCTGTGCTGTGCTATAGCTGTCATAGGCACAAGGACTGCTTCCTAACACAGGCTGGATGCAAGGTAGAATGGGCAGGAACAGAGGATCTGCTGCATGGGTCTGGTTTATTTCCTAGAGCCACTGAAATTATCTTTAATAAAGTACTTTCCTATTGGAAATGGCCTTTTTTTCTTTTTTTCTCCAAAATGATCTATGTTTGTGTGAAAACTGTGCGGTGACTTCTAGTTTACTAGAACCTTTGTTTGACCAAGAAAAAAAAAATCCCTATATCTTTCCCTTCTTCACAAGCATTAAACAGCCTAGGAAAAATATCCAAACCAAATAGCCATTTCAGTTTGTTTTTTTCTTTTCAGGTTAATGTAGTCCAAACTAAAAGAGCTTTTAAATTCTTCAAGGGAATGTAACTGTCAGTATGCCTCTAACCCACGGGAACGACACTGTGAGAGAGACCATGCAAAGAGATTGTGGGTTGCAAGAAAAGGGAAGAGCTGACTGAAACTGCTCATGGCAGCCAGGGCAGCTATGCACATTCTGCATGGCTACATAACCCTAGTAGCATGTCCGCGCTATTTCCATTAATAACTTATTGCACCTGGGGGGAAGAAAAATGCCCTCAGGCATTTTGGTCAAAGTAAGGCTCTTCCAGACATTGTGTGATTGAAAGCCTGTACATTAAAGCTGCAGTTTTCCCCTAAAAGTAGTTTAACGTCAAAGAGCTTAATTCGTAGTCAAAGTAAAAACCCAAGGTTTTGATCCCGTGCTCATTAAAGCCAGCAGGAGTTTTGCCAACTTTTGAGCAGAAACAGGTTCAGGTTGCAATTGAGTCTACTTTCCCAATGACTTCTTCATTTCAGAAGTCTATCCCCTTTTTATTCAGCTAAGAAGTTTCTGTGAAGACTGTTATTGAATGGTTCCTTTCTTGTAAAGCCTAGAAAAACTCACCAAGCCAGGTCAGTGAAGAACTTTTCAAATCATCCAACTTGTGGAAAACAAAGAAAATTTTGTCAATTTTAAAATGGCTTAATGCCCTGAGACATGTTAAAGGAAAATAATGTGGGAATGATTTCTTGATATAAAGTATATTCTGAAAGTCACTTTAATCCAGTGCTGTCTTTTCTTCCTCTGTAGCATACTGATCATAATTTCATTTATTTAAAAGAATTTATTGTTCCACATGGCTGCTGTATTAGATGGCTTCGCACTTGTATTATTCCAACTGGAGCATCAAACTTGGTTTAAGATGCAATAGTTTTGAGCCAAGACTGTGTCTTTTCTTATTTAGACATCAGCAGTACTGTGCTGTGCTGCTCCCATTGCTCTAAGGTTAAAGCCTGTTTTGTGAACGTGGCTTTTCCATGCTCTTTTGTAATCGTTCTTTTCTTGGTTGTTATGGAGATAAAGCTTATGCAGTCCCTTTTCTGCTTACTTTATCATGCTCCAGGTCCAGTAGCACAGTAAACAACTTACTAGGCAACCTATTTATCTATGTCAGTGTTGCAAGTTCAGACCTCTATTATTTAAGGTATGAATCTTTTTTCAGTAGGTTTCCCTGGAATCTGTTCAATTTTTTCCCCCACATTGTACTACCTTCTGTGGGATTTAAAAAAAATATCAGGAAAACTGTTTTTGGTAAATAAGTAATTTCCCCAAAATAACAGTGTCAGTTGTCAGCTGAGATTATGTTTCAGCTATTAAGTATAACACAACACAATTTAATATTTTGCACATAAAACAGTTGATAACACATAAGATGCTCTAGATTGTTTTCTCATGATCCTCAATGAATTAAAATGTTTCAAATCTTTTCATTTTCTACTAGCTGGCTTGAAATCCTGTCTGCGATTTAAAAAGAAATGTTAAAGGATGTTACCTTCCTTCTCTGCATTTCCCACTGAGAAATTAGATGTGGTTTTCTGACCAACTAATTGCTCAGATGTGCTATATTCCATTGAAGAATCAGTTCTCAGTAGGCCATTATTTCTAAATGGATTGGTTTGTTGGTTTGTTGGTTTGTTTTTAATTTGTGCTATTTTAACCCTGAAAAGTATCTATGGAAGTTCATGAACATCTACAGGGATTCTGAATCCACCAGTACTTCCTACCTTGCAGAGAAATATCCTGTGTCAGAAATTACTTGGTTCTTGGGTGCTGCCTCACAGGAGGTGCCTTCTCACTGGACTTCACTTCCCAACACAGGCTGCAGCATCCCACCGTGCCCCCCTTGCTGAGAGGCTCTTCCACCCTGGGAGAGGCAGCTAGACACTGTGCCCAGCCAACACTGGAGGGTATTGGTATTAAACCAATTTGAGGGGTATGTGTGATGAAGCCCTAGTTATCTGTAAGGGAAATCAGTCCACAAACACTGCTTTGGAGGCAGTTTCTGCTGAAAACCAGAACTATAAATTCCTTATATCATCAGCTGCATGGGTAAAACCTCTGCTGCACTGAAATGTCTGAACATTTAACTCCATTCATAAATTGTTGGAGAGTCTTTGTTAAAGGTAAAAAAACATATATAGCAGCTGTAAAACAAGATACATAGAATATCTTCAGGGCTGCATTCTGCTCTTCAGGGACCACATTAAACATAAAACATTAACCTTTCTCGCTTCCTGAAATTCTTTAAATATAAAAGAAATTATCCTGGGAAATACTTGGGGAAAGAACTCTGCTTATGAAAACATAGCATTAGATCATCTCCTTATAACTCTTGGGGGAAAAAAAGAGTAAAGAACAACCTTTTTAGCTCTCTCCTTTGCTCCATTCCTCTAACTTCCATTATGGATTATTCTATTGTGAGACTTAATCCTGTTGATAAAATGACTCCTCTTACTGCTGTGCTGACTTGGGTATATTGCATTATGCAGTAATTTTCTTTTAATCCTTATCAAATAAAAGACATGCTAGGACAGTTTTGTTAAACCAGCTATCTATTATAGCTTTATTTTTCTTCCAGTCATTATCAGCAATGATGATTTTAGAAAACTTTTCCATGACACTCCAACAATGAATGTGTCATATGTTGTCTACTGCTTATAGCATCATTTAATTTTTTTTCTCCAGAGGAATTTAATATAATTTGTAGATATTAGTCAGACTGAGAAGACAACTATCTTTATTTTTAGCATCAATTTTTCAATCTCCATAAGGTCACGGGAAGGACTTCAGTCTTGATGTGGGATTCATTTGAGTAAATCAAGACTGAACCTAATGTTTAGTATTATACTACAGTCTTGTAGATTTGAGGTGGGAGATGAGTTTAGTATTATGTTACAAATTTATGGGTGCTAATAGATGATGCAGTGAAAATCCAGTCCTGTTTTGTTACTGCCACATCATAAGATTGTATAATGGAAGAAAAATGTACAGACCCATCTACTTCCTTATGCACATATGCCCCATACAATACAATTACATATATATGTGTGTGTATATATGTACTTATATATGTACTTTTTTTTTTATTTCTGAGACATTGTGGACATACTACTGATCTAATTGCAAATCCTGGATTTCTACATATCAGTGCCTACTTGGCACTTATGCTATCCCAAAAAACACACTTCATCCTTAAATGGGTGGAAATCCCTCTGAGAGAGGTGGCAGCTGGTCTTACCACTTGTATGCAGCCCTTGGTCTCTCTGCAGAGAGCGGCACCAGCAGAGCTGATGCTGGAATTGTAATCATCAGTCTTAGTGCTGTTGAGCAAACTTGTTTTGTTATGCCTGTCCTTTCCTGTGAGCAGGGTCTGTGCCTCTACTTCATCCTCTAGGAAGCCAGTAAGTCGTAATAAATATTAGCTATTAATAAGACGTTATCAGTCAGGGTTCATCACTCATTGGCATTGAACCAGAGAAATAAATGCAAGTTGAAGCTGATCAATAATGATTAATCTCAGCACCATCTGTCAGTGGTACATCTGTCCAAACCCTGTAGTTCAGCCGCTTGTCTAGCACCACTTCAGCTGGGGTTGAGCTGCCAACTTTGTTGCATCTTGGCTTAAGAAAAGAACCTTTTAGAAACGAGCTGCCGTACTGCTAAAAGGTTCTTGCTGTTGAGAGGCAAGTGCATACCATATACAATCATTTCAGCAAATTCCAGCTTTGTTCTCTACCAACAGTCATGTAGAAATATTTCACTGAAATGAACTGCCATATAATACATCAGCCTTTTCATATCTCCTACTCTCCCTGACTGCACAGATTAATCTTGGAGAGAGAAACATATTTCCCACACATTTAATGTTTTTGGAATCTTATGAAGAGAGAATGCATGATGGCAAGGTATACTGTTTAGTCATCTCACTTGTAGGGGTGCATATTTCTCAGGGAAGATGAAGCAATGAATAAATTAGATTATATCAAGTGACTACTCATAAACATTACCTCACCATCATGCATACAGCATAAGCTGTGTCTTACTGACAGTATTTAGGAAATACTTCAGAACTATACAAAATACTCTACTTTAATTCTTGAAATTACAAACCCAGGTTACCTTAACACAAGCTAGGGAAGAGAAAAATAACTATGCTTAAAATGCTTCTGACAGCTTTCTCATACACTAGACTGTCACAAGCTTAAATCTGAATTGCAAAACCTACCACAAGAAACAAATGTTGTATTGCCATCTCTTGTCAGATTTTTAAAACCTACTGATAGACTAATCTATCCAAGCTTTTGTTCTGTGGAGGAAGAGCACCTTTTAGCCCTGCTGTTCACAGACCTCAACCATCTTCTTTTCCTACCCTTTTCGATAGGCCAGCAGTGTGGCTTGTCTTCCCTCCGGCGATCAACTTCTGTGGCATTGGTGACCTGCAGACGGGCAGTGTGCCAGCCTGTGGAGCTCTTCTGAGGACTCCACTAGGCTTCAGAGTCGTATCCCATCTCTAGTCTTGCTTGATGACAGCTCTGGTGGAGTCACTACAATCGACTGAGCAGCTTATGCAGTGCAAAGTCAAACACCAGAAGAAAGGTGCAGGGCTCTACCCTGCAAGCATCCAAAGACATCTTTCTCACTGCAGGAGAAGCATGAAGTCAGCTGCCTGATTCTCAGGTTTTCCTGATTCTCAGGAAAAAAACTACATGTGTGCCAGAGTTACGGAAACAAAAGGAAGCGTCTCTGCACTGCTAGACATTTTCTACCTCCAGCTGCAATAAATGTCATTAACAAACGCCTACATTTAGCTTTAATGTGAGATTTAATTTAGCCAGTTTGGGGTGCCCAAAACGGAAAGTTTAAGGGGAGCCAAATGTCAGAGAGCTAGTTGGCACTTTTGAATAGATTTCAGTAATTCAAGGTAGTCACTTAAAAGCCAAGCCACCTGAGTACCCTCGTCTTTCTCTGAGGATGTTTAGATTAATGAGAGAGTGCTTTTTTATAGCTTTGTTCTGAAAAGTGCAAATATTCCAGGACAGCACAGGTGCAAGAGACCTATATATGCATTTATGGGGATTGTGAGATCTTCTATAATTTAACAAAATTATCATCGAGACTACTGCAGAAAAAGTTATTTATATGGAAAAAATATTTTTGCTGTTTCAGCTTTCTGTCACTGATCCATGAACTTCTTTTTCAACAGGAAAATGTTGTGTTATAATTGATCCTTACGTTGATAATTTAGGGCTGAAACATAGAAATAATAAGACATCATGAGGCAGACCTGAATGAAAATATTCAGATGAACAAATGTTAAACAGTACTCCATTTCTAGATTTCCACAGAACAAGCATGCAAACCCTAAAATGCTTCTGAGCCATTAAGCTCTTCATATTGACTAAAAATCAAAAGAATGTAACTTTTTTTCTCCTCCAGGCTTTTTGCAACAGCTCACTTTCTTTCCAAGAAAAAAAATATATGACCTTTGTTTTAGTTCAGTTTAAGTGTAAAAGAGTTCATTGCCATCCTTTCTCACAAAGTTTACTGCATGTGAAGTAGACTTTTAGACTCCAGTTTAAGTGAATGAAGATCTAAGTATCATTTGTGATATTTGGGTATCTGAGACATCCATAAGAGGCTAAAAAATACAGCACAGAGCCAGCAGAAGGTCTGTGTGTGGGGTCTGCATGACTAAATTTTTGTAGTGGGAGTAGGAGTTACGGGGGTGGCTCTGTGAGAAGGTGTCAGAAGCTTCCTCTGTGTCTGACAGGGCCAATGTCAGCTGGCTCCAAGACAGACCTGTGGTTGGCCAAGGCCGAGCCCATCAGTGACTGTGGTATTGCCTCTGACCTAATAAAAGAATGGGAAAAACTTGCTGCACAACAGCTGTGGCAGCTGGAGATAAGAGTGAGAATATGTGAGAGGAACAACTGTGCAGACATGCAGGTCAGTGAAGAAGAAGGGGAGGAGCTGCTCCAGGAGTTGGAGCAGAGATTCTCCTTCAGACCCTGGTGAAGACTAGGTGAGGCAGCTGTGCCTTTGCAGCCCACGGAGATCCATGGTGGAGCAGGGATCCACCTGCAGCCCATGGAGGACCCTACACTGGAACAGGTGGATGCCTTGAGAAGGCTGTGACCCTGTGGGAAGCCCACACTGGATTAAGCTTGCTGGCAGAACTTGTGACCCTGTGGAAGACCCATGCTGACGCAGTTTGTGAAGAAATACAGCCCATGAAAAGGACCCACATTGGAGAAGTTCATGGAGGCTGGCTGCTGTGGGAGAGACCCCGAGATAGAGCAGGGGAAGAGTGTGAAGAGTCCTCTCCTCGAGGAGAAAGGAGTGGCAGAGACAACATGTGATAAACTGACCTATGAATCCTATGCTGGCCAAGGCTGAGCCCAACAGTGCCAGTGGTAGTTGAAGTAACACTGGGCAGGTTGTTTTACTTTTTATTATTATTTAGCAGTGGGGAAAAAAAGGAAAAGATGAACAAAAAATAAACTGCCTCTTCCAAATAATTTTTTCTCACCCTGTATCTTGTCCTGCATGGGTCATCCTGGCAAGTGGTTTCAGTAATGGCTCAGAGGAAGTTCTTAAATTGCTCCAGTGCCAACAAATCCAATTCATTGAACACAGGTGTGATCAGGTTCTACTCAGCCATCTTGAAGCTTCACCTGGTGTATAAAGGGTAGAGAAAGACTTCTTAAGAACTGTAGTTAAAGCAAAATTTTGTGATCCAGCTTGTTTCACTTGAAAAAAAATCATAATTAATAGACGCAGATTTTCCTTCTTTGGGTGTGACTGCAAATATGCCCACTTCTTTTCAGGGCTTCAACTTACTTATATTACAGTTAAACTGGGATTTCTGAGTTACAGCAGTATATATACAAATATATACTGCATTTATACACAATTCTGAAAGTCCTAATGAGTCCCTGGGGAGTGTCTGCTACTGACTATGATGCTGCTGTGTTAGGTGCTCAGAGTCAAATAGCTCAGCTCAGCTCCAAAAACAGGCATTTCTTTCAATGTAAGAGGAGAGGGGATTATTAGATAAAGGGGAGCAGATCTAAAGGTGTAGCTTACATGCTTTGGTACTTCAAACATTTGAATTTGTGCTACAGGACAGAAGAAAAACTGAGAATGGTGGATCTCAACTGAAATACTATGGATCCCTACCCACATGTAGATAGCAGGGGGAATTAAATACAAGGCTCAGAAAAATCAGGAGCAGACAATTGTGGTCATGAGATATGCTTAGTAGCTTTTTCTGGTACTATCTGAGGAAGACTGTAGTTGATTATTCCCTCAAGCCATACATGCTCACCCTCCAAGAGCTTTTCCAGTCAGAGTGCAGAGAAAAAAAGATTGTAAGAGAAAGACTTGAACAGTGCAGAACCTAAATGAATTCGCTGTAAGTTCTGTCCCTACCTTCAACACTTTAAACACATGTAATGGCTTCATTTCTCTGCCATCAGTGAGTTTTGCTCTACCATGGGTTGTTTTGTGGACAAGACAGGGGCCAGAGTGACCTTCATAGATTACAGATTACACTTCATTATTCACTGCTTTTAATCTGGGATTCCGCCTCTCCAGACAAGTGTAGGTACACCTGAGGCAATGGTATGCTTGTGTGGATATTAGTATTTTATTTAACCTGGGTTTGGGGGAAGATAATAATATTTTGTAGCCCTACAAGCCCATGCATAGGCAAGTGAAATAGGTTCTCAAGTAAAACCCCATAGATACAAGGACGAGATCTTGTACTTTATGAATCCAACAGCTCTTCTACTTCTGTGTTAACTGTTAAGTGAAGAGTCATCGGTGATTACCCTGCAAGTCAGAATGTGAGGAATTAAGAGAGTTTGATAACATGAGTTAGGGGGACACTGAAAGGACTGAGATTCTCCCTTTCTCAGCTCTGGAAATGCCAAAAACTACCTCCTAATGAAACTTGTGGAGGATTGCATTTACATGAGTATTAAATTATTTTATTGTTAATGTAATATAAATGCTATGTAAATGGATACTGCAACTGAAATCCTATTAATAGAGGTAGGAGAAGAAAAGAGCCATATCTGTGTAGGAAGAACCACATTATCTCTAGTAGCTAATTCCATCTTAGTTTTGGTTGTGCAAAGCATTCCAGATAATATTTAATGTTATTTATAAAATTTTTGTATTTGATGTTTCCTTTTCTAAGAGCCCTTCCTCTGACTACTGGCTGGCATTGATTAGCACCTACTTAATCAGTATTTTAGTTAAGTTTCCCTGAAGCCCAATGCCTTGTAATGCTCCTTGGGCAGACAGAGAGCTCTAGCTCACATGCCAGCAGAGGGTTAATCAGAGGGACCGGGAAGGGCCAGCTACTGAGGACTTTGCTCAGCAGCCCTCTTCTACATCACATGGGCATAAGGAGACAGTCAGACCACTGGGCAGCACAAACAGTGGCTGACACAGGATGTCAACTGTCTGACTGCTGTCAGGCTCCTGTGACAGGAGAGAAGGGATGTTATCCTTTCACTGTGTTAGCACTGTCAGAAAGCATCCATCATAATGAGGTGAGTGTCACTCAAAATGCATTGCACACTCCCCAGCTTTAATATTCTGCAGGTGCAGCCTTCAATTAGGTATGAGATTGATTTGCCAGACAACAGTAGCAAAGGGCAGAGAGGACCCCAGATACTTCTCTGGCTTCAGACCAATTTTTATCCTTGTAAGGAATGAACATTAAAAACTAACCCCAAATGCTCTTGAATTTAGGGATGTGGGTGTTGAATTTTGAATTGAAATTCCAGCTTTCTTCACTTTAGGGCATTCACATTCAGTATATTAGAGCAAAAGAGGGTGAACTGTCAGTTCTCATCCTTTGAATATTGCACCAAGCTGGTAGGGCACATTTATAACACTCACTGAGACACGTACTTTCCCTTCTTCTTTCAGCGGACAAAGTACAGAAAACTGCAACACATTTTGGAAAAAGACCTAGTATTTGACCAAACTGGATGTGTGAAATATTAGGTCTGATCATGTTTTTTTTTTTTTATTTCCAGATCACACAGGGACAATGAAAAATGGAACTCCCAAGAGAAGCTCTGGTCTGCTTAGTCTGAACCCTCCTTTCACCTGATAATATTCACCTGATGATAGTATATGCTGCTGTGTCAGCTCCTGCAGCCCTTAAACAAGCCTAGCATGTGTTCCGATCTGTGTGTGCAGCAAGCTAATTCCCTGGGTCCAGAACTAGGGAACAGTCCTGCCTTGCAGGAAGCAAGAGTTGCTGCAGGCACCAAATTGTAGCCAAAGATGTGTGTATCTTCCTTGCATTGGTGTTGGCTACTGCAATCAGTTCCCTCACTGTAGATCTAAGATGTACCTGAATGAACTCAAAAGTGCTTGCTTCTCTATAGTGTCTGAAACCTGTGTCAGTCAGAATAGAAGAAATCAAATTCTAGTAGTGAAAATTATGTAGCATTCAAGGTGACTGAACATATGTTGCACAGGACAAATTGTAGTGAGGATACAGTGAGCATCAAACTATAAAAGGTTTCTTGTCACGGCTATCCTCTAAGGCTACTGAATCAGAAGATAATTTCAACAGAAGCTCAGGACAATTGTAGCACATTAAAATGAAAGTGGCTTGTTCTGAAAATATATAAAAATATGTGACAGTAGTAGTTTAATAAAACTATGAAGATACCCTTCACCTCTGGTCAACCTTATTTTCTGAACAAGATGCACAGTGAAGTTACATTAAGGTCATCATGCAAGCACTGAAAAGTTACAAAAACCCCTGGAATTAAGCTTTCTGTGTATTTCTGCATTTCTACTGTGCAGCCCTGGGCAGTCCCCTTCCTGTATATGAATTTTGGCAGTTTGACTGAGGATCACCCACAGTTTTTTTCTGCAATACTATCTCATTCAGTGCCCTGGGTGGACAGCACTCAGTGATTGAGTGGCTTCTCAAGATTTTTGTTTTACAGTCATATTTCAGTGCATGCCCCACGGGCACATTTATTTTATGCTACTCAAACCTTTCCATGTGTCAGAATCATGGGTATGCTCAGGGAATTTTTCTATGGTGTTACGCATTGCAGATTTTATTTTTGCAGTATTTTGGGTGTGAGAGGTGACAGTATCTGAATTTGATATAGAAGAAAGGCAGACAGTTTAAGCTTGAAATTAGCCCTTAATTTGAGGCACCAAAGAACTTATATTTTGTAGAGTATTTATTGCAATTACTAATCTGGCTTTAGGTAGGAATTTTGTGTCAGGAATAGGCACAGAATGATTGGCAGCCTGTCCTAATCACAAGACCACTCTTACAGAAATCCCATCTTCCTCAACACAAGCCTTTCAGTCTCTGCTACAGAGGGACCTTACATTGAGGGACCTTACATCAGAAAGCTGAGTCAGCCCAGAAAGTGGTCCACCTCATGAAAATTTTATACTGAGTGTTTGAATCCACAGTTTGAGCTAATAAAGGAACTGGGGGATGATGACATCTTTCATGTGATCCAGACAATACTAGGAGTAAAATACGAACATTACACAGAACTCAACACTAAATCCAACATTTGAATGGTTTTGGAAGTTGATCTTAGATCTAGCAGTATAGTTCGCTGAAGGCAGAGTGATGTGGGCAGCAGCATCAAAAGCAAAGTGGTGCGAAGATCATAGTTGCAACAGACCTTCCCCAGTTTCCCTGTCGGGAACAGCTGGAGAGAAGCAGGTGGTATCAAGTGTTCAGCATAAAGCCTTGAGATGATTAGGAAGAAAACTAATGAACAATTATTGTCACTCACCCATACTCCTACATCTTCCTGCACCCTCTTTGTATTTCCTAGAGTAACTGTAGATGCCTCCTGGCAGCTGTCACATTGGCTCTTCACCAGACAAGGAGATGGGGAACTAACTGTTATGGCTTTGACTGATTGCAGTGTTACATTTCTCCTAGAAACTTTCAGCCTCAAAGAAGAGAATTTTGTTAGATCTTGTCAATATATGTTCCTCTTAAGATAAAGATAATTAAGGTTTCTATCAAGTGAACAGTTTTATTTAATCTGTTCCGTTCTGCACCTTTACCACCTCCAAATTCTCAGTTTCTCATTGTATACCTGAAGCCTTTGAGTCTTCCCACATGCTTTTCAATGCAGGTGCTCACTGCCCAAAGCTGCTCTCCCCTATAGACTCAGTGTCTCTGCTACCAAGCACTACCCCACTGCAGGGCTCTTTTACACTCAGAGCCTGGTTTCTTGCCAAGTCTTTCCACTTGAATTGTCTCCTTACATGAGCAATGCAAAGTAGCAGACAAGTTTAACTCAGCATCACTACTCACTCTGTCAATGATAATGGTTTCTGTAGCAGTCAACAGAAAGCAGAAGACAGCTGATGTGTGTCACTCCATGACCTGCTCTTAAACAATGAAATCATTTGCAAAAGAGTTATGTGTGTCTGTCTATGAAAGAGCTGGCTAAATGACACAGTTCCTTCTGTTTATCTCTGTATCTCTGACATGCAGCTCATCTAAAGCTGGTTATCTGTTAAAGACAGAAACAATGGATAAGCTCCTGAAAAATACCCATTCCTATTAAGAAATTCATGATCCTCTGTCACGCGACTAATAAAAATAAGGCTGTTAACAAACAGATGTATCAAAATTCAAGGAGCCAACTGCCTACCTGGACCTGTTTAAATAAAGCCCAGTGTATTACATGACTACCTCATGAAATGGCTGATATTCAAAGCATTCACACTGCAAGAGAGCTGTTCTGTTTCTCTTGAACAGATACTGCAGTGATGTAGGTTTTGTGTATGGGTATTCTCTTATGTTTTGTTATTGATTTAAAATCAATCAAATGGCAAATCAAATTGGCAAATGGAATTATCAAAGTGAGCTAAGACACTGCTAAATGTTCAGTTAAGTAGGAGCATTAGTTATAAATGAAAAAATGTGGAGCTTGCCTGCAAGCACTACATTCCTTGATTCTGTCCTTATATCTTTTATGGAATGGCCTTTGTCTTAAAAAAAAAAAAAAAGGAATGAAAGGAAAATATTTAGGGAAGCAAAATATAAAGAAAATGAACTTGTTGGGTACAACAATTTACAATCTAAAATAATTGTAATGATTTTGAGATGTTTAAATTACACTATTAAAAAAGCTTGAAAAAATATAAAGTACAAAGCTGCAACATAAAAATATAACAGTTTCAGAGCATCAAAGCAGTGATCCATTTAGTGCCATACTCACATCTCAGCCCAGGCATGATTCTGCAGAGGAATGTGTTCAAACCACTATAATCTACAACTGCAGCATCATCTGGGATCTTTTTTCCCTCAATCTCATCACAGTTATTAGATGATTTGTAAATGATCTTCTGTAACTGCTCATCTTTCCTAATATCCTAATAAACTCTCAGATGCAATGATAACCACTGGGAATATAAATACGATACATTAAAAATAAAGAATAAAAACCTTTAATTTTCTTTTTATCGATGTTAACAACTTGCTTTTGATTTTCACTGAACATTTTAACTATGCTTATGTCCATGTGGTTCATTCCATTCATAAAACCAAAGAAATTAATTTCCAAATAAAACTCTGGTGAAAACATTGGGCTAGAAATGTTCTTTATGATATGCTGATGTTTTTACATGGTGCAAATCAGATAATCTGAATCAATAGTCCATATGTAGGAGCTGTTTTGGAGTAGGATTGTCAATATGGAGAGATATGACTTTGATTTAGAGACTAAAGGTAACTATGTTCTCCCCATAATCAGATTAATTACTGCCATTATTAAATATTGGCATATTGCTTCCATTCTGAATACTTTTAGTTTCAATACTGGTTTAGCCTTTTTTTTCCAGGCTAAAAACATTCTGAGAAAGTGAATTTGCTTTTGATTATTTAATGAAAAACAGGTTTGGATATCGTCTATAATTCTTTCTTATTCTGACAGCTGTTCTAATGTTGAATAATACAAAAGATCATTCTACTGCCAGCATAGCAGACATTAGGCAAAATCCTTTAAGGAAGAAATCCAGGATTCTAGGACAACCAGTGAAGCACTGGGATAGAAACCATCTGCCTGCAGCACTGCTTCAGGATGTGTGCACAAGAATCTGTTCCTCACTGGACACGAGGGTGAAAAATCTGAGAATAAAAAGAAATGCAAATGCAATTGACAACATCCAGGAGGACAAAACAGCCTGAAGATCTTAAGCATGAGATCTGCCATGAATCTTCAGTACTGCCTCAGAGCATTCCCCAAAGGGACAGATGGTAGGAAATTCTGCATCATATCTGGTTAACTTGAATCCATTTATAAAATCAATATTACATATCCTTTTAAACTCATTGTCATTTTTTCAGTGTTTATTATCTTTTCGAGAGTGTGCTCAAAAGAAACTCTTTCAAATGTCCATTTAATCCCACTCCCCAGACATGACGATTTATTGTTTTCATTACTGGATGAAGTAAATGAGAGAGGGGAATTTTTGGAATACATATTTAAAATTATTCTAAATTAAAGTTATTTTAAAAGGTATTTTCTTTATTAGAGACCTTAGTTTCAATTTTGCGTAATTTAAGAGGGTAAACCCCAAATATTGTTAAAGGCAGAATATTTAATTACATAACTGCAATGGCTGAATGAATGACAGATGCTTTCAGCTCATGAACTTTAAGGAAGAATCCTTTTGGGTAGGTGCGTGGCCCTCCTCTGATCTCCATGTTTTTTCTGTGAGGGTTGTGTCTTACTCTCCTAGAAACTCCATATCAGGAATTGTGAAGTCACATACAATGTCACTGTACCCTTTTTAGCAGATGGTGAGATTTTTGCTTGAAACAGCAAAAGAATGGGTTTCCAGAAAATTATGTAAGTTAAGTAGGTGTCACAGATCTGCAGCATAGGAGTACCTGAAGCTGAGGATCTACACTTCTCTCAATAATTCTTAAATCATGTTGAGGTTTTGGGGGATGAAGGCTCCCTTGTGTGGTCCAGAATAGACCAACTTTACCTGGTTTTGATAGCTTTACTGCCACAGTCTTCCTGCACCTGGTGAATCTAGTTGTGTGTGCAGAAAACTGAATCAACACTGAGATCTTACTCACTATTCACAGGTACTGCATAGATATAATGGTTTATCTCATGTTTGCAGTGCAGAGCATTAAAAAACCCCAAATCCAATTAAAATATGATTCATATAACAAAATTTTATTAAAATAACACTGATCCCAAGACCAGTGGTTCCCTCAGAGAATGATGAACCAGATGATTACATCAATTGTTTTGTTTAGTCCTAGACCTTCAACAGGCCTCCCATGTCAGCCAGAGCACTGTGAATTGCAATACCTTGGGATTTCCAACGTGCACCTTATGGTGCTCTGGGCACTCCTGGATGGGGTGAGTAGGGTTTTGCCCTTGCTCAAACAGTATTTCTTTGTTTTGAGCAGTCTTTATATGGTAATATTCTGAGAGACCCCTGGAAGCAGAAAACAGAGCCTGATCATCAGAGCCTCTCTGACATCACCTGAAAGTCCTGAGCTTCACACGAGTCACACCTGCATAATATGAAGCAAATAGCTTCAACAGGAGGGACAAAACAGCCATGCCTACGAGTGATAGCCCAGACACCACAGAAGTTCCCTGGGAAAATTAGTTCCCTCACCCCCGTGGTCGATGGATGTTCTGTAGCTCAGTCCACCGCTGTGCCTTCCCCACCTGGACTGGCTCTCCCAGTGATGTCAGCTTTCCCACACTCTCAAAGCCATGTCTGGGTGGGATGAAGGGAAGGGGGCAGGCTCTGCCAGTTCTGAGAGAGCTTGTGTCACCCTCTTGGTAAGCATTACAGAACTTAATTAATTAAAAAATCAGGTGTCTACATATTTCAGGCATTGACATAGTCAGATAGCAGCTGAGCAGAGTTTTTGGGTTTCTATATTTGGACTGGAGTCCAGAAAAGCAGTTTGGTAGGATGTCAGCATGACAAATGTGACAGGCTTATATAAATCTTCACCTTCTCTTCTGAAAGATAATTAATGGGGCTTGGAATTAAGGAGAGTGCAGATGTGAGATCCATTCCATGCTGTGACTCTGGTCATCCGGCTCTCATACTGGTCCTGGACAAGTATCCAGGTGCTTTGTGCTTCAAATTTTTCTTCAGATGCCATCCTTTCCTTGACACTGACAGCAAAGCTCTTCCCCCTTCCTATTCTCCTCCCTGAGCCAGCAGGCATTTTAAATATACAAGTACAGCTGAACCTTTCATTTAGATTCCTGACGACTGGCACCACAGTTATTATATCCCCAGACTGACAGTTCCTGCTGATTGGTGCCACTCAATTCAGAAAGCAATATCACTTTGATATATCAACCTGGCAACTGCCTGCAGGAAGCTATTCTAGTCCTTCTCTCTGAATTTCACTCTAAGAAATATACTCCTTTCAACAGGATTTTTCATGGAAAGAAAGGCAGAACATTTAAGAGAGGGGATGGGAAGCTCACTATGCCCCCCATAGCCTTAAACAAGAGCACCTTTTTTTCTTATTGAGGAGGAGTAACTCCACATGAGATAAAGATCCTAGGAAGAGCCTTTACTCCAGCGTTTTAGACACTTGAAAAATCCAAGTCTTATTCATAGAAAAAGGAAAGGGTTTTTAAAAATTTACCACTGACCTATATGTCCTCTATGAAGAATTTGACATGTTGGTGTTTTAAGAATTTGTTGTTTGATGTTTCAGTTCAGGCTTTGTTGAGGAGCTCAAGGGTCAAATAGTCAAGATGTTAATGGAGCAAAAACAGTTGGTAGAGTCGTGCTCAGCAGCACTTCAGCTGGGAGGATTAGGAGAGAGTTCCCTGGGATACTGACAGTACTCAACTGCTGCCAAGTTAGGGGACAGCCCACTTGCCCAGTGTAGGAAGTCGTGAAAAGTAAAGACAAAAGCATAATATTTAAGAGTTTATCTCAAAAGTGGAAACTAACACAAGTGGAACACAAGAAAGCAGATAAATGAATTTTATTTGAACGATGTAGAAGGAAGACAATCTGAAATCAATGAGTTGCAGAACCAGAATAGATTTCAGTCACTATGTATTCCCATACATAATGCCACTGATGATCTGGTACACAGCCAAGCAGGTTTTCTTGCTTCTGACAGCCAAAATCCTTTCTATTTTCTTCCAAAAGATGGTATCAAACAACCTTAGTCATGACCAGCTCTTCCCAATCTTTTTTCTAACCTGGTGGTCTCAGGACAGAAATTTTCCCTCTGTCCCATAGCACAAGCAATAGCTGAACTTGAGCAGGCAGCTGGAGCTGGCTTCATGGAGTACTCTGATATGTACACAAGACAGTCCTAAGGATCCATCCCTTAGGTCTCCTCCAGTTCCCCTGCTTAATTTTTTTTAATGCTTAAAAGTTTCCCTTCAGTTTCTGGAGAAGAATTGCCCGGCCGCTACTTATTTCACATAGACAGAAATGCAAGCCAGAGCCTCTGGTTCAACCTGAAAGCTCGGGGAGCAGACACGGGGCCATGCTGTGAAGTGTTTTGTTAGAATTGCCAACAGCAAGAGTCCAAGGAATTTCCAGAAATGGAGGTGGCTGCTTATGATTTCTTTATCTTCTCTGAATGTGATTGCATTCCTTTTAGCTATTGTGTGTATCATCTTTGCATTTAGAGTTATTTTCTAAGTGTGTCTGGAGGGCAGTGGAAGGCTCTTAGTGAAGCAGTATTGCATGCTTCAGTAATGCTGAATGAGAATATTCATTCAACGGTTTATTTAAAAAGGAAGTAGATGTTTGTGGCATGTCAGAAATGCAAGAACACTTTATTCTGGTGAACTGCTCCTATCAGTTCCTACAGATATTTTTCATCTGTGCACATCTCCAAAGAAAGAATGTATTTACAAACAGCAGAGAACTCCTGAGTTCTCAAACATGCTGCTACAGATGGAGGTCATACCAGTCCTGTGCACTTTGTTATTAATAAAGTTGTAGAAGGAGAAGATGGCAACACCTGTTATACTAAATCCTATTAATTGAATGCCTGGTTAAAAAACCAGGCATTTTTAAAAGATTGCTGTATAGCTACTAGCTACAGTGCTTTAAAAGCCAGTTATTCAGCAGGTTTCCCCAAAGATTTGAACTGATTTCCTTGTAATAACAATGTCACAATTTCTTTATTTTCTGCTATGACCTTTTGGTCCCCTTGTTAGGGTGTAACATTTTACACTCTTTCTATCTGTTTACATAGAGACAGAAAAGCACACCTTCTTAAGCACACCTATGAAAGAAAATGCCATGATGTAAAAGAGGGTTTTTTAATCTTTTTTTCAAAGCTACCGTTACTTGCATGAGCTGCATTTCTGAATGACTTTATTCTCAAGAAGTTAGAATATGAGGTAACTGACAGCTCTCTCCATCTGCACACCCTCACACACCCATTTACATGCATGAAAGTGAAACAGAAAAAAGAAAAAAAAAATGCTATATTGTCATGACTCTTAAGGCAGCTGCTTAAATTTTGGTGTTTGTGCTGGAAGACCATGCAAAATGTTTCTGTCCAATTAGCAGGTAAGTTGATTAATGGACTACCATCTAAGTGGAGCACTAGAGAATCAATCGGTTGTGATCAAGCTACTGGCAACAATGCAGTCAACATGTTTGCTCGGCTGTGTGCTTGCACAGCATCTGAGAGGAGCAGAACTGGTTGCCTTGCTTTGAACCCTCCCTAACCACACTGTGAGACCCCTTGGCCCACACAGTGAAATACATCTCAACCCCCATACTGAGAACCATTTAAAGGAATGTTGCAATGAACCTACTGCCTCCTTAACAAGCATTCAATCAAGTAAAATTTACATTTAAAATAATGCTCATTCAGAAGTGCAGAAAACTCTCTCTCCCCATAGGAAAATATTTTGGATGGTATCAAGAATGATTGAAAGAGTCTTTTGTGGGAGGAAGAGAAATTTTGGGACTATTCTTAAAATTTTAGTATCTTTCTTATATAAAAAACAAGAAGTGTTCCCAATGAAAGCAAAAGGATGACAAGGGAAAATTTTTCTGGAAAATGTTTCTATTTCTGGTGCTTACTCGCTTTTGCACCTTCTTTGTTGCAGAAATGCATCACCTGGTCAGATGAGTGATGCTGATACAGCTAGCAAGTCCTCCTTGTCTGGCTGCTGGAAGCATTGATTTACCTCAACATGTCAGTCACAGCTCACAAGAAAGCTGTGAGCTTTGCAAACTACAGGCTTTTTTTTTTTTTAGGCATAAAATGAAGAGGAAGATTTTTTTTTTAAATGTAAAAAAGCTGAAGATGGAAATGACCCCTTGAGTGGGACAGAATCCATGTGTTTCTCTCCTCAGCACTCCTGGAGATTTCATAAAAGCAGACTGAGGTGGTGAGGCTGCCAATCTCTTCATCCAGCTGGTTATCACTGAGATGTCTCCCAAACATGAGTAAGCTTCATGGTGGTACACAGTGGTACTAGAGATGATTAAAAATCCATGAAGGTTTAGCTTGAGTCCAGTATCCCATGCACTCCTGCATTCACCATTAATGGCCTTTCCACTCAAAACAGTTGACAGTTTTGTTTAATAAATTTAACAACTAAAAACATATCTTGATAAAGAGTGTCCTTTTCTTAATTTTTTTCCCCCAGCATATTCAGTGAAATAGTATCAACATATTGAGCTGAACAGGGATCTTTGAGAGGAAAAGAGTACAACATCCCAGAAAATTCTCAAAAACTAGGAAACACTTCACAATATGAATCAACAATCTGATTCATAGTGTTGGCAATATGAATAATGTCTGGGTGTAAGATGTCATTGCAAATGTCAGTCTAAGAAGAGAACAATGGATGGAAAAGAAAAAAGTGAGGAGAGGGAAAGCTGCAGAATTAAATCCCAGCCTTTTATAAGTGGATATTAAAGCACTGATTTCACATAAATGATAGTACTCTGCTGAAAAGGAGAAAATAGATATAAGGTTTTTACAGACTGGTTTCATACAACTTCATTCATTCACTTGTGAAATGTCTCCTACAGTGACTCACAGGAACTGGTGCCATAAGACCTGCTGCATGAATACTCCACCTCTGTTTCTCTCACAGCAATAAAGAGAGGTAAGAGTGTTACTAACAATGCATCAGACCCTTGAAGTTTCTGTAAGTGCTGTCAGGACAGCATAGCCAATTTATAAATTCTTAACATTTAGTAACTTTTGATTACTTACATGGTTTGCAACATTTCAGTGTTCAAACTTGACAAAGTACCATTGACACGCTGCTCCCGTGCTTATATTTACTTGCCTATACGTATTTCTGGAATCCATCAGAGGGACTACCTGAACAGAGATCTGGTCTTATTTCTCACTCTTTAGAGGCTCAAGGCCTGATTTATATTCACTTGAAAGCTTCACAAAAAAAGCCAAACCAGATTCTAGAGTCAGTGATGTTTGTGCTTCAAAAGGTGGCAGTCTGCCTCTAAATCGTAAGTGAAAGTGTGCTCCAAACTTGAGGGAACCAGAGAGGTGGTGAACAGTACATCAATCTCAATCCTGCAAAGTGCTAAACACTCAAGCATTGCTCCACTAAAGCACTTAGAACAAGGGACCAGTCCCCTCCTGAAATGGACCCATGCAAACATACTTGTCTGGATTGAGTAAAAGGCTGTGGTACATTGGAAAGCTGGGCCCATGCCTCCTTCTGTGACGCAGGATATATAGCTGGGTTGTTCTCATCAATTCTAGTAAAAGTCTGCAAGTTTTCTGTAGTGGAGTCAGCTTATTTGTTTATCTGCTTTCAGCAGCAAGCTGGTGGACAGAAAAGGAAAGAAAGCAAGTAACACGACCAGGATGTTATGAACCATTGACCTATATTTGGAAAAAAAAAAAAAAAAAAAAAAAAGAGTCAAGTTTGTGCAGTGGCTTAGTTTTAGAGTACTCCAATTAAAAATTAAAATTTACAGAAATTGACCTACATTTGTCTTATGAATATTGTCCTCATCAGAAGATTCAAAATATGTACAGATAAATTAAGGCATTCAAAATCAACCTTCACTTTGAAGAAAATAGCTGCCCTAGGTATAGGATAATCTCAGATTTTGTGTCGGTATGCATAGCTGTGTGTACATAAATATATAGGTATATATATGCTGTTTTCATGTTCATGAAAGAACTTTCATCAGACATTATATGTATGCTTCTGAGTGGATATTCAACACCAATTCCTCTATTGAAATTATAAAAAGATAATCACATTAAGAGAAAAAAATCTGTAAGTATATTCCAACATTTTGACCATAGTTGTAAAAATTGTGATGTCCCAGGAAAAGGAAATCTTTTCACTTCATACTCTGTCAGAGATGAAACATAAATGTCTTTGATGATTTGCTGTTTTATAGACATGAATAAGAAGGAAGCTCTTTTCCTGTTTGTTTTATCACTCAAAACAGGTTTAGGACACAATTTCTATGATCATGATTACCCAGACATAGTTTCAAAGAGTGTTGCCTTCACATCCCTTCCCATCTATTACTATTAAAACTGCACTGTATTGAAATATTTGAACCTTTGCTTTTTACACCTGTCTTCTGCACTAGAATCCATCAGTCTTAGGGTACTTATCTCATAAAATAGCAGATAGAAAAAACCAGTAAGTTCCATCCAAGAAAGGGTGAGCTTCTTTGTCCATTCTTCTTAGAGCAAGAGACTTGTTTTTTCTATTTTTACAAAAAACATGTCTCTGTAGCAAAGATTTCCCTCATCTCACCTTGCTTTCTGTGTTTCATATTGGGCCAGCCAGCATTCATTACATTTCTGTGCAAAACATCAGATCCTTTAAAGTAAAACAGATTTTGCAATTCTTCTGATTATCTCAGTGCTGTTACATGGTTTTATAAAACATTTACTTTTTTCTTTAATATTAGAAATATTAAATAATATAAGAAAAAATACTGTTTAAGCAGAGAAAACATCCATAAAGAAATGTTTTCTTTGAACAATACTGCTGCATTAAAGTGTCATTGCATAAATAGAAGAGTTTCATATAAACATTAATCCTGTAGTGCGATAAAAATGATCAAATGGCAAACCAAAATGCACCTGTAAAATATTTCAAATACAGAGGAGATTTGTAATGTGTTTGTTTTGTTAAACTTAGAGCATAGAATAAAAAGCATTCACTTCTGCATTTTCCTCATTGCTTTTTTATTTCTATACAAAGGGAGCATCAGTGCATGTGAAGAAAACAGTTCCACTCAGTAGGGCACATAGCTCAGAGCATTCTGTCCCATTTTCAGTGACCTGGAAAGCATGAAGGCTGTTGTGCTGCAAAAAGGGAAAAAAAATTTAAAAGAAGGTAAAAAAAGGATAAAAAGGGGAAAAAGCGAGACAGAAAAAATACTTACTAGTCTAGATATATACAAATGGTGTCTTCATCATCAACATAAATTTAAAACCTATTAGTTTCCTTGGAGAAGGTGATTATCAAGGAAATGGAAGCATGTTGCTCTGTCTCACCATGGTTTCATTTGGGAAATGTTGAGAAACAACAATGATAATGAATTTGAAAAACAACATCTCTGTTACTGTCAAAACAAAACAGTAATAAATAAAAGACAAAAAAGCCAGACACTGGAGAAAGCAATGGGACAAAGCCTCTCATAAGAGAACTCTTATCACATAGGACACCACTGACTGAAGCACTATTTTACTTCACATTCTTCTTTTGAGGAGTACTACACAATATAATGATACATTGTTCTAGTTATACAAAATATATTGGAATAAATTCCAGAATTATCACACAGTGATGACAATTCCACACACCTGCATTGAAATAAAGAAGACAATAGGGTTTCTTTCCACTACTGTATATATCACCTTTTCCATAGTCACCCTGTCACTGAAAGATACATGTTACTGCTTCTGTCCTGTAGAATGACTGTGTCACTCACCTGGCAAGCATTTAGCCTTCACGGCAAGACACAGGCACAAAAAGACAATCAGTTTTGTGGGTATTCGTGGGATGAATGGGAAGGGAATTTGGGCAGCAATAATATTGGGTAAGGTAGAGGTAGCAGCCCAGAAGATCAGAAAGATCACTGACCAAGCACTGTGATGGGCATGATAAAAGCTTTACTGACTGTGGTAGTATTTCAAATAAGTTTTCTCGTGTCACAGAAGGTCGCAGGCAAAATTTAATTAAGCTCTCACATTGGCTATGGGACCAGTGCATGAGTGGGACTGCAAGACATGAAAAAGTGATTAGTCAAGCAGAAGAGGAAAAGCTATTTCTACAGTAAAAGATCCCTCTTAGAACCATGATGATTATTTGTTACTGTTTGGTTTTAATGAGACACCTTGTTGGTGACCAATGGAAAATTCTCAAGCACTGACAGCACAAGCTTGACTTGTGATGATCTGTAGAGGAAAAAGTGCAAATTAAGAGGTAAATTTCCAGAAGATTAAGACTTGCCTTTGTGGTCATCCTTTGCAAAATTTACATCTATAATTATAAAAATTTGAATACTGCTACTTCTAACTTCCAGATGGCTAGAATCATAAGTCATTTACTTGGAGAGAGATGTGGAAGCAGAGCACATATTTCAAAACACAAAGCAGATTTTTCCTTGCAAACTGGGAAAGATGGTCTTAGTCTGGCTAAAAATATCCATCAGTGACTGGCACCTTCACTGTAAGTTATTCTTCATATGATAAATCCAAATATCTGTAGAAATTAATATAATTTCTTTCCATATTACAGTCAATGTTTAGGTACTATGGTGCAATGTGTTTGACACTGGCTTCCTGCATCTTCCATCTTAATTCTAGTCCTACAGAGGCCTGAGAATTAGTCACTTTTGCGAAAATTATTAGCATCAGAAGTAGGTGAAAAAAATCCAGTATGACAGAAGCTTCAGAAGAAATCTGTGCAATACAATAGAGCCTACAAGGACTGTTTTGTTTAGTGTAAACCTACAATTAATCATGGTTGTTTTTAAAACTGATGAAATATACAACAGTATAATGGATGTCTTGTTTATCATTCCTCTTATGAAGATTATTCAGAAAAAGGATTAATTTTGTATTTAAAGTTATTAGCAATTAGTCCTGCTTTTAAACTGGAGAAAAAGTGGAAGTTCTATAAAAATAACATTCCAAAGTAAAATTCGCTTTAAGGATTAAAATCAACAGAATTATACTACCAAAAAGAAATGGCTAACATGAAGTGAGACTCTGTCTCGGTTAGTGGAACCATATAAAAATTTAAGACTCAATCACATCAACTAGCTTCTCAATAAAGTGAAAAGCATTGTGATGCGGTTTTAAAATCATGTGAAAATCAGATACATTGAGAGAAAGTAATGCTGGAATGACAACATCTAAAATGTAAAAAGGCTACTCAAAACAACACCAATCAGTACTTAGGAATATGTTATTGCTATGCTGTCATATGCTTGCATGGAAAAGAAGGGAAGAGGTAGAACAAAACTTTCTTTAAGATGGCAGTTTAATGAATGAAAAAGTGAGATCACAGAAGTATAATCTCTGATTACCATATTATGTAAAGACATTGAAATTACAAAGAAGAATTTTTCAAAGAGTCCAGTGTCTGTACAAAAATCACATAAAGATAGCAATCAACCTGAAGCCAAATGCATAAATCTTAACCTAGTACCCATAATTTAAATTTTAAAATGCAATCTAACAAATTATGTTTGTATTGCCACACATGAAAGACAGGAAAAGTGAAGTGTATCATAGCCAAATGTAAGATGAACTTAAGCAGCAAGTTCTGTCAACAGTATATGTAATTACCAACAAATATCCCAAGATTTCTGACTGGTGTTACACTCAATACAATCCAAATCGTGTTGTCTATGTCATGAAATTCCAAATGAGTTATAACAGATAGTGACCCACACTCCACTCAGCTCTGCAAAACTATGTGAGTATATTTGCACATTTAGAAAAAAGAATTAGCAGAAACATTCGAATTCACAGGAAAGCAGTAATAAAAAGTAGTGTTAGAAAAACAACACCTGGAGAGATTCAAAGGATTGAGCATTAGCTGATGTTAAAACATTTCATTGTCAATGTCCATCACACTCTCCAGAATACTGATTCTTCTCCAGTTTAAGTCACTTCAGAAAAAGCCATTATAAAAGCAAAAATTGCCTTTTGGAAAATAATGATTCAGTCTGGAAATGTTTCATTGTGGAGGGGTAGAATCATATACCTGACAAACCTTCAACTTCCCTTTCTACTTCAATTTTTTTTTTCAAATATCTGTTATACATCTTTCATATTCTTTTCTTTTTTTTTTTTTTTTCGGATTCACTCATTTATTAATCTCCTCTTTCTGTTTCTTTGTCTTTCACACATTACACATCACACTTTTACATGGTTTCCCTCCCCTCCCCTCCCCT
>JAWMRA010000041.1:24982151-25059506 GCA_035584735.1 Pseudotriccus pelzelni | reverse complement strand
CTCCCCTCCCCTCCCTAATACTCATTGCCAAAGAATCTGCCCATACCATATATCAATACTGAATTTTTCTACACACCTGAGAATCCTAGACTCAGGATAGATAGACATGTGATTTAGATGAAGACCACTGTCTGGAGGACTGTAGAAGTGACTAACTCTTGATTTACTTTAGTTTTAGTTTATCTTGCAAGCAACAAAAGTTGCTCCTTCAGAAGTGCTGGATGACATCACTATGTTGGATGCTGGCAATACAGGTGAGGTAATGACTGTCTTGTTTCATTGGCTTGGTTCAGAAATCCCTTTTCCACTTCATCAAAGGTAGGAAACTATCCAACCAGTTGGAAAACTTCGAAAACATATTCCCAGTGAGTTTGATGTTGGTGTTTGAGCCGCTTATTGAATATGGATTGGTGCTGCCTTTCTGTGTTCACTGTCTTGACAGCAGCCTGAATCTTGCCCTCTGCTAAATGATTATAGGCAGAAAAGGACAGGAGCAAACACCCTTTTCCAATTTATCTTTCAACAACAGAAACATCTAATCCTTTTGTCAAAACCTCTCCAGTTTTGGCAGCCAGTATGGAAAATCAAAAGCCAGTTTTAACAGTGCTTACAGGTATGAAAAAAAGAGTAATATTTTAATACATGTAAATAAACCCCTCATCATCCTTCCCTAATAGGCATTTAAAAGTAGACAATGAATTTGACCCACTGAGGGCCACAGTATATTACGGAGCATATGTACATTCTCTTTTGTTTATTTCAAACTCTATATAAACCCCTTTTGCAAGAGAGAATTGTTTTGTAATCTCATGTTAATTGCTCAAATTTTACCATTTAAAAGATAATATTATTATATTAATTCTCCGCAGCTTTGTTTATTTTGGCTGTCATCTTTCTTTTAAGCCTTCCTTTAACCAATATGGAATTTGAAAGAGAAGAAAAAATCCATAATTAAAAAACCAATAATACATATTCAGTGTCTGCCCTTAATTGAGTTGCAGTGGTTCCTTTCAATGTTTAAAATCACTTGCTAAGTACATATGTTAGTCTAAAATACAAATATAGTACAATTTTTAACTCTAGAAATCCCAGTAAGATCAAATAAACAAAAAGCAGGTAAAAGCAAGGAGGGTATCAGCCAGCTGACAGGTGAGAAAAATATCCACACTCAAGTGTGTGTACTGTCCTCTCATCCCTGTGAAGCGAACGTCCAGCAGTTCTAGCACTGATGGTAGATTAGTCTCTCGAAATCAGTGGCAGCTATAAAGCTTTTTATCTGTCTGGGGCCCTAAAAGAAAATGCAGCAGGGTAAGCCTTTGTACAGAGGTGTGCAATACAATAGAGTTACAGAGGACAATGTTGTGCAAAATATAAAAAATGCAGATTATTTATTATCAAAATAATTGACAAGATGTGAACATTTATTTATTACGTGCTGGAAATAAAAATGTGCAATACTTGTAAAGGACCTTTTAACTTTCCCCAGTGCTCCTTCCTTTGTGCTTAACCCTGTTTCCCTTGCCCAGCTCAGCAAACCTGGGGATAGTCGGAGAAATCCCCACAGAGAGGTACTGTACAAGTCCAGATTCATAGGGACACTGCTACACTTTTAAAGATTAAAAATAATAGAAGAAGTTATAGAAACTTGTTACAAGTTGAGAGAAGCATCCAGAAACAGATGTCTGCTTGAAAGAAATACACTTAACATTTTGTCACGTTGACAGATAAGTGTTCTTCTTGGTCCATTTGAAGGTGCCACTGACCCACAGTTTCTCCTTGAATCCTTGTTTTCTCCAGAAAATATTTTTTAACAACAACAACAAAATTATCATTTTTAAAGCTGCATAGAGGCTACAAGTTGCTAAATTCCATTTCCTGAATAAAGACTTCAGATCTCCAATAATAGACAGTAAACTGGAAAAAGTAAGAATGCGTGACATTTTGGAAAAGGTGACATCCTATGACTTTCCCTTCTCAGCCTGTTGCCTTTGTTTTGTATTACACTTGGCCAATATTTATGGTTTATCTGTGTAGACATCTATCAGTTACCTAATTGAAGATATGTATGAAGTATGAAACATAGTTCTATCCACTGGTTTAATTTACAGAAGACTCAAATTTTGGTTTATATTGTTAATACCTGACAGTCTAGAAGAGCATGATTAGTTTGGAATAAAATATCAAGAAAATTTTGGTATTATTTAATTGATAATACCATTAATAAATTTATACTATAAATTATACTACGGATAAATTTATTATACATATGCTATTGCTTGACCATAACAATAAACAACTGGAAGGAAGGAGTCTTAAATTGTCCAGACTCTGAAAAAACATGTAGGCATTTTACTGTAATTGACTGTGCTACTGAGATTAGGATTGTTGAAATCATAATTTAAGCCTTCCTTTATCAGACAAAAAGCTAGTGAGATGGAAAGGAACTAAGTAATTACCTCAACAACTCATCTGTCAATCCTTTCACAATTCTTCAACAAAGGTTTACTGAATGGAGACTCCAAAAACACAACAAGGAGTAATTGCAATATTGCTCATTTTGGTGGAACTGCATTTAACAGGACTGTGTTTTTTAAACTGTCATTCCATATTAAGTTTTTTCCTTTATCCTGTATTGTCCTAAAACATCTAATCAAAACAGACTTAGATACTACATGAACTAAAAGTCACTTTAAAGCCAGAGATATTATCACCAGCAATCAACTGCTGCAATATAATGACCGTTTAGCAAATTTCTGACCTGTGTTTATTTTAAGCCATTAGAAACTCTAACTGAGAAGCAAAAATCAAAGGAAGCTAGGGTAAAAGAATATCTTAAAGACAATTCTTCAAAGGAATCTGAAATTTAACTAAGGTGTTTTAAAAGTATATAGTATTTGTTTAGATGGAATCAGAATTTATGCTAATCACAAATTTTCCTCTGAATTAGAAAGACCAGTTGAGCAGACATTGAAAAGTTCATTTTACAGATTACAGATAATTACAATTGTAGGAAGTGAGCTGATGTACTGTATCAATTGGCCTTTTGAACCTAGCATCATCTTATGAACTGCTATTAAAAATTATTCTGAGTGATACCCTAATCTATAGTAATATTTACATGTGAAGTTACAATGCATGAATGCTTTGTTATTTTCCTGAACTAATATCAGGCAGGTCAAAGCATTTGCTGGCAATTAAAATCAAATATTAGTGGCTTTGAAACTAAAAATTTTGACAGTGACTGAGGGATGTCCAAAACAATGCAGTGCATCAGAGAAAGAAGGGACAAATTTGGCCATTATAGATTTTTGTCAATCAGCTATGTAAGTGTAGCTCACTGTCCAAAGTACTGGATACTCCCTATGTCTCATTACTACACAGTGCCTCAGTACTTGGTCATTACTTACTATCAACTAGCTTTTCAACTATGGAAAATAAAACTGATTTTTAATATCCATCTTTACAAAGATACAGGACTCTGAAATATTTTTTCCTTTTTTTTTTTTATTTAATATAATGCAATTAAAGTGATAGATGTAAGGCCCCCAACAGATGATCTGGATCATGACTATACCACCTAAGATCAGAATATTTTTGTGCTCACCGACTGACAATCCTTTTGGCAGGTCTTTTGGAGGAAACAAAAAATCATTGAGAAAAGCATTTACATAGTATACTTTATATAAAGTACTTCTATCAAGAGGGTTTTCTTTGACAGTAAAGAAGACCCTGCGATTAACTCAGTTGGTTAGAGCCTGGTGCTAATAATTCCAAGGTTGTGGATTCAATCCCTGTATGGGCCATTTACTTGAGAGTTGGACTTGAAGATCCTTGTAGGTCCCTTCTGACTCAGAACATTCTGTGATTCTGTAACATCAAGATTAATCCTCAAGGAAATGCAATTCTATTATGGAGAAAGCATTTTATTTAGTTCTTAATTTTTGAAATAATTATAGCAGTAATTAAGGTAACAATTCCGTGTAATTTATTTTCAAGTAATATTATGATGTTTACTCTCCATGCTAATTTTTCTTTTGAGAGAGAGATGGTGTTGAGTGTTTCTTCCGACAGAACATCAGCTTAATATAAGTTGGATCTAATAGAAGACCTGGGCACATGGAGCTTTCAGCTTCTAACGGCCGCAGAGATAATTATTTCCTCTAAAGAATACAACAAATCCTGATGCTGCTGAGTCATTCAGAGCCCTAGGTCACACATTCTCTGTGGTGGGATTCACAGACAATGTATTTCCCAGCACATTTACCCACAGGGCCCACTACATGATTTGTTTTCCCAGAATTCAAAGTGTAAATACAGGGGAAGGACAAAGCCTTAGGATCTTCTGCCCATGACAGCAACCATTATGAATGTTACTGCAGCAATTAGCCTGTAGGAAACATATATTTACCTTTTTCATATAAAAATTTGTCTATTTTTTTTCAGAATATTGAGGAGCAAGAAGAAGTTTCAGAAAATGTAATTTGTGATAAATTATTCCTTTTTTCTGAAGACCTAGAGTAACTGAAATATGTAATTGAAATTGATGGAAGTACTGAAGTTGAAGTTTAACCATGGTGTAATTAATGGCAAAACATGGGTCATCACATTTAAGAAAGCTCTGCTTTTTTATCTGAGGTATCTGCAGAAAACACTGACATCAGTTCTCTGCACACTGAACTGAAATGTGATGAATTACTATTATAGCTTAGACCATTTCATTCTTTTCTTGGGCTTGGTTTTCTCCATATTATGGGTTATTCCTTGAACATATCTGTAATATCAGTGATGTGGATGCCTTTCTATATCAAATGTCTACCATGTAGCTAATTTCTTGTATGCATGGACAGATAGTAATTTATACAATGCTATGTTTAATTGTACACTAAGGAACTAGTGAAGCTTGAAGTACATATATAGCACATATATTTAGAAAAATTATTTTTATTTAAAAATAAGTACTGCTGGATAGTTATTACTGAGGAACAATTAGTCAGCCACAGATAGTTACTCTGTACAATTTGTGCCTAGCTGCACCAAATAAACATATTTAGATATGAATGCAATTTTTTTAGAGGTTAGAACTCCCTTCAGGTTTCTTATGTTGAAATTCAGCTCTTTTCCTACTAACTCTGACTTTCAGACATGTCCTTTCCCACAACATTTTAAGAATCTTTTATCTGCAGAGCCCAAAGATTTGAATGGAGAACAGGATTTTCCCAACTGGACCAAATCTTTGGAGAAATACTAGATGAATAAAACTCTGCAGACAATGACAGGAGAGGACAATTCCAACAAGAGCAAAAGCATGTTTCAGACACGTATGGAAAGGGAGTTTCACAATCCATATCATATCTCTGTCGTGATGTACAAACTCCATCTTCAGGGAACTGATCAAACTTACTCTGCTTGCATCAGATAAATTACCCAGTAATTGACCTTGCTGTAGTTTAGGGGATTAACAGAACATGAGTTGTAGCGAACTAGAAGGTACTGTTGAGCTGAAACCCCACAAGCTGTGGAGTAGCTATTTGTTTACAATTAACTAATCAAAGAAGATGCTTATGTTGAAGATAATTTTTACACAGCGTGTTAAGCCAGGAACCTCAGAATGAACTATCATAGTATGGTAGCATGGGATGAGTCTACTGCGTCTCCACTGCCTCCTTCTGCGTGGCCAAGCTGTGTGGGTGGAAGGGAGTCCACTGTGGAGATGGGAGTAGGCTGCAACTGGGGGTGACAGGAGCAGGGATGGACTTCAGTAGGGTGAGCAGCACCAAACTCAGGGGAAAATGACATAACCCTCCCTCACTGGGTGCTTCTATCAGCCACTATTTACTTTCTGCAAGGAGACTTTTAAGGCAGAACATAGCCAATTTAAGAGTACACTGCAATTATTTTTTGGCAAATATACATGATATATATCTAGGATTAATGAGTTACTGAACTAGGTATTAATATTCTCACCAACCTTAATGAGACATTCAATGCATCTTCACTGGCCCAGCAGTCATCAGTCATATCACAGAGAGCTGGTCTTTGTCCTTCAGACGGGCTGATCATAAAGGTAGCTGAGTTTTCATCTATTTTCTTCTTTATTCTTGGGATTTTATACAATTTGGGGAAGTATTTTCCCCATTTAATCCCTTCCTGCTAACTACAGCAGTATCAAAAACTTTAGTTCTATGCGTTTCTTTTCTTATCTTGCACAGTTTTAGATCACACCCTCGAGACAATTTTCTCAGTGAAACCAAGTCAAGGTGACAGAGCTCCGCTGTGTCAAGGTAGGCCTTGAAACACAGACAGCTGTCAAACTATCCTACTTTTTCCAGGTTATCCCTGCACTTTTTCCATACATTTTGACTAGTTAATGTTCCTACTGGGCTAGTGGACTTTGTTTTTCATCCCTCTTGACTCAAAGGCAAAATTATCTGTGTCTGAGGAAGGGGAGAAAGGTGTCTTTGAAAGGTTAGAGTTGGTGAGATTTTTTCTTATTTTGCACACAGGTTTTGAAGTTTGCATCCCAGGGCCCAGGTATTGCCTACAAATGACTGGTTTCAGCATATTCTGAAGTAGGTCAGGAAGAAAAATTTGTTGGTCAAGTGACTTGGACAGCTTTGTCCTACTTCAACATGACAAGAGCTGCTTCTAATCCAAAGTGGTTGGTTTTTTTGTTTTGCTCAATTGAATGGGGTTCTGCCTCCCCCACAGGGCTTGTAAACCTTTTCAGGAGTGACCTGGGGTTAGCCAGCTCCTGCCAGGGAACCCAGACACTCTCTAAGAGAAAGAAAAAAGTGTCTAGAACAAAAACTGGTGTAGAATAAAAGGGGATTAAAATAAAGGAGAAGATCATCTTCCATATTCAGTCACTAGACTAGGTTCTCCCATGCCTCTACCTGGGTATATATTCTGAAAAACACCAGACCAAAATGTGATCTTAATAGTTACAATGATACCTTGCAATGGCTAAGCTGATCCATATTTCACACATAGGTTTGTGTTATTCCATAACATTCCAGTGTGGGGAAAGTCCTACGTGGAATAAAGAAAATTGACTTTTGGGAAAGGTCACAGTAACTCCACTGGAAAAAGACAGGGAGGTCCTGAATTTCCAGGTTTGGAATGTAGGAATCACCTTACATGCTTATTTTCCATCATTCTGTAATATTATACCTGCAATATAACTTGAATTGCTGATTTTTGTATTTGTCTGGCAAATCATGAAATTATATGTGAGCTTCTAAATGCCATGCAACAAAATCCTTATTGACTTATTAATAGTTGTCCACTGCTTCTGAATTGAGGGGCATCTGGATGAGGAGAGAGATATTTTGTATAGTCTCTGTGCATAGATAGTAGGATTGTGTCATGGTGGCTAGAATTTTAATGCAGTGATTTATCATCATTCAGCAGGTTGCCATTCCTTGGTGAATGCTGTAATAAACCCAGACTGACAAAAGATAGGAAGAGAAGCTAATTTTCACAAAATTATTTCTTTGAATGCTTGTATTTGTTGCCACTGGAAGCCAACCAGAACCCTGTTGCTGGTCAAATCCCTATGAAGTCAGTAATTTGAGCTCTTGGGATAATTTTCTGTGATGCTAGGCTTATATTTGCTTCAGAGGTGATTTCATTAGTGATGTCATGATACAAAACATTTAAGACTGCTGCAATTAATTAAATACGTCATCAGTGGATGCTCTGAGATAAACATGGAGACTGACCCAAAGTAGCAGAGCTCACACATACATTTTCTACAGATATCTCTTAGGTTTCTAACATCTAACAGGGAGGAAGAGAGAAAGTTCTGTTATTTATTAAATTAAAAGGATAATATTATTTTCACTAAATGTCAAACATACCTCAGGAAACAATCCTCTTACGAAGTCTGTCCTTTTCGGGGGGATGTTTATTCACCTCTCCATTTACTAATGTGATTTGGCTTTTCATTAGATCTCAATCTAACCTTGTTGATTGATATTAGAGCTGATTTAAGAAATTTAAAAGTGAGAGTAAACATAAAGAAATTAAAACAATCAACTGCATCACTTTTCTTGATTTGTTAATTTAGAAACAATATTTTGATTATATCAAGTTTTATTGATCCAGAATAATTCTTTGTAGCATAACAGAAAATGACCAACACAAACATTTGATGAAACTATCAATCACAATGTAAGGCTTCCACATAGTAACCAAAAATTTCATTTATTTGTTGCTTGCTATTTCTACTGAGACCAAATTCTAAATCCAGATAAACTGAAACTAGCTACTGGAGAGGGACTCTATTTTTCTAGCAGAAACAATTACCATTTATATTTCTAGACAGGAAAATGGAATTCATTGGATTTTGGTTAATATGCAATTACAGTGCCACAGAATAAGAAGATAAAGGAAAGTACCATCTCACATGGTACATTGGTCTTTTCATCCTCTAGAACCCCAAGTTTCTCTCCTTGTATATTTCATACTTTCTGGATCTCCAATTGAAAGAGGATTAATAATGAAGTCTCCTGCTATTCACTAAAGAACACTGTAAGTCTTTTAGAATTCAGTTTAAGACCAATTATTTTGACAATTATTCCTTTCTTTAGCAAGAAAACTAAATAATATTTGAAATAGAGCTGGGTATTATATTTCTAACCATGTCTAATTCTAAAATACCTTTTTTCTAGCTGTCTTTACTGACATGTTATGTTACCAATTTTTCCCCCTCACAAATGTCACTGTAGCAAATGAATTGTCAGCTTGTCACAATGAATTAGGAAGTTCCTTCCTGTGTCTCTCACCTCGGACATAGTATCATGATAGCAACATGCATACTTTGAATATTTTGTATTCCTTTCCAGAAGGGGAAATCCACCACCACGGCCCAAGACTAAGGGTTACATCACCCTAAAGAACTTACTCTTCACATGCCTTCTTTGGGGGGTGCTTCAATTCGTTCATTTTGTTCCTGCTCATTTGCAGAAATATTACTCTTCACCTAATGCCTGACCCTTCCCACACTTCTTTTCCTGCCTCAGGGAAAACCCAATCAATACCTAATTGATGGCACCGGACAACTCTGGCTCCTTCTGTGATCGGATTTCATGTCAGCTGCAGCTGTCTGCTCCTACACTGGACGTGGTCCCTGCTGAGCCTGGTCCCGGCTGTCATTCCCACCGCCCTCCTACGTGCCAGGGCGGGCGAGGCTGCGGGCTGCTGGCTGTGCGTGACAGGCGCCTCTGCGGGGGCGTGGGTGGGTGGGTAAAGGCTGCCAGGAGCCTTTGACAGACAGAGGCCCCGAGGACTGAGATCAAAGGTTAAATGGCTTTTTGCTGCCATCTCTTGATAAACCAGAGGAAAAGGCAGCAGAAGCTGATACAGTGTCTGGGCAACATCCATCGGGCTGGGGCACCATTTAGCACTGGCTGATGAGGATGGATTTACCTTCCGGGTGGACAGAGCACTAACGACTTGTCACGGGTGATGATGGATGAGCATCAGAGCTGCGCGGGGAGAGAGGTTCACTATAAATACACTTCATCCTCACTATCCTGACTCAGGGCTGAGGGAGCTTGTGAGGGAAAAGTGGTTTCTGTCTTTGAGGCAATGAGTAATCTCTAATGGCACAGTCTCTGTATACTATACATTTATTGGTTTGTTTGTTTGGTTTTTATACTTGAAAGAGAGCTTTCAACTCTAAAACCAGGCTTGAAATGCAGGCTCTGTCTGTCATTACAAGTGATGCTAGGTGTGGACCCTGGGGTGGTTGCAGAGCTCACAAGGACATGAGTCCCTGATGAATTTCAATGATGGGGACATTCTGTGGCCAGATTATTCAACCAGCTCTCCAAAATTTCACGTGTCCCACAGCTGATAACTACACAACTCCCATTTTGTTGGCTAGCTAAAACTTGTTTGAAGTACAGATCATCCACCACTGTAAATCAAGCAGATCGCAGATCAGCAAAGACATCTAAATAAGCACACTTTCCTTTTTGAACTCTGTTGTGAGAAAAAATAGAAATGAAGATTTAAAAAATATGTTAATTCTCAATTAAATTCTCAGTCTTTCAAGTAGGTCCTCTTGAAAACTTTGGCCTACAAATACTCTTTTTTCTATGAGCTCCAAGGCTGCCATCATTTCTGCTTAGCCAATATTAAGACCGAGAAAGCAGAATAAATTCAAATCAGCAGAGAATTTACTGAGTAATTCCTTTAAGCAGGCATTGCATAAAATGCAGCTGTGGTCCCTGAATAGAACTCAGGATCCCTGCTGAAAGCTCAGTCCCCTGAGAGACAAAGTCACATTCCTCCTTGCCTCCTCTGCCACCAAGTTAACTGGTGTGGTCTCACCTTGAATATTGTGTGTGTTTTGGGCATCACAATATAGGAAAAATATTAAGCTATTAGAGAGTGTCCAAAGGAGGGCAATGAAGATGGTGAAGGGCCTTGAGGGGAAGACGTATCAGGAGCAGCTGAGGTTGCTTGGTCTGTCCAGCTTGGAGGAGACTGAGGGGAGACCTTATTGCAGTCTACAACTTCTTTACGAGGGGAAGAGGAGAGCCAGGCACTGATCTCTTCTCTGTGATGAGAAGTAGTCACAGCACCAAGCATGCCAGAGTTCAAGATGTATTTGTACAATACTCTCAGGCACATGGTGAGACTCTTGGGGATGGTCCTGTGCAGGGCTAAGAGTTGGACTCGTTTCTTTTGGGTCCCTTCCAACTTGGCATTTTCTGTGATTCTGTGAAATGGAGAAGCAATGTAACACTACTGTGTCTATTCTAAATCCATTAATAAAAGAAACACAGTCATAGGTTTAAAAATGAGAACCAAAACATTAAAATACTTGTGACATCTCTGGTGGCAGCCTCGGTATATTTCTGACTGTTAGCTGAACAGCCTTTACAATTAAACTTGGAAATTACCTTAAGCCTATGAATGTCTGTGAGGATCTCTTTTTTAACAGAACTCTGTGCCCTATCCAGGGTAATAATAATGTTTATTTTAATCGATAAGAAAAAGTTTGCCCCCTTCTTCCCAAAAATGATAATGCAAATGCAGTAAAGAGTAGTGCACGTTTACCAAAAAAAAAAAAAAAAAAGGCTGGAAAAGCCAAGAGGTTCCCCTCTTTTCCCTTAGTCACACATTTTATATGAAGTAGACTCAGTTTGAATTGTGTTAGAAAATCATCTCTCTTTCCCAGACTTACATTTTAAATGTCACGACCATAATATCTCAGTGTTGTGACCTCAACCATAGTGACTCTGAGCTGTCCTAGACCACCTAATAACACTCCCGGTTCCACAGGGCGTTAGACCAAAGGCTTTTTGGTATGAATTGCATAATCCCTGAAAGATGTTTGGAGAAAAGAATCCTTTCAAATAGGGACATGTTTCCTGTACATGTATTTGGAGCCATTCTCCAATATACTGCTGTATCCTCTAGGGAATTCTAATTATGTTTAGCTGTCATCTTAAGTTCTTATGTGATTTAATGATACGGGGTAAGAAGATTATTCTGATAGGATACTAAGGGGAAATATAAATTTGATTTAATCCCATGTTACTGCATCAGCATCCTCAAATGACCTGTGCTGCTGAGAAACTCTAATTTCTAATGAGAACTAAGCTTTCTGTTGTTGTGGTTCCTGTAAAACTTCCAACTGGAAACACCAGTTCAAGAGCTGTATTTCAACTTAACTGTGGCCTAAGAGAGGCAGGAAGACAAATGCACAAATACGAGAGCAAATATTAAGAACAAAACAAAAATCACACTTAGAGATTAAAGATAAAAATGATTTTTGATAGTGTACTGTCCCACTGCCCAACTTCATGACCAACAAGTAATCATAACTGAAGTTCTCATAATGATAATGAGAAAATACATGCTTTCATAAGTATGAATTATGTTGCCTCACTATCACTGCATACATTGGAAAATGATGCTAAATTACTATTTAGCTGTTCCCCATTTTTTTCAACAGCCATCTAAAAAATGAGAGTCCCTTTGAATCTTGGTAAGTTATACATGGTTAAAAGGAAGTCTAGTAATGGAAGAGCAAACTAGAACTCCTGCCTTCTGCTCCTGATTGTCTAGATGACCTCAGTCAAATTACTTTGTTGTAGGCCAAAATAATTTGTGTGTCAAAAACGAAAGCTCTCATTTTCTTTACTTATGTCACATCATACTATTAGATAAATAGTATAATTTCATAGATTTATAAACATATGCTTACTTGATCAGATTAAAGCACAGGCCAGGGTTCTGATTCTGACAGAAGTTTGTTCTCCTCATGCATGTTCCCAAAGAACAGCTTTGGTATAGGATAGATGGTAAACAGAAGTGAAAATTTCCTTCAGAGTACATATAGTCTCCTACAAATCTACAGGTTAAGGTAGATTATGCCAGTGCTGTCACGTTGAATGATAACATACTGCAGTGCAAAACAGACATAAATCTTGTCAGGAATCCTGTAAAAAGGTTGATGAGAGAGAGGGAACATGGACTTTTATTCCAGGGTGCATCCAGCATAGACTGGGTTTTCTGCAGCAGTTATAACCAAACCAGATGGAGCCCTTTTGAGGGCCTTTTTCATAATTTTGCTGATATTCTCTTATTTAAAGACGTATTAGAGAATGCTAATATGGACATTACTTTACTCTAATAAAGGAGTTTAAAAGATACGCTATTTTTAAAGAGGTTTTTCTCTGTTGAGTCTGATACTTTGACAGCTAGTAGACTGTATGATCAGAGTGGGAACTAGAAGTCGCTGAGACACAAAGCCTCTGCTGAATGTGTTTGTCCATCAGAAGTTTATGGAACTCACTGGGATACAGGCTAACTTTTCCTGTACACAAAATATATAAAAAGAAAAAGTGTGTAGCTTTGAGGACTGTAACTCTGTGGATTAAAAGAAGGATCCCTTTAAAAAAATCAAACTTTTCAGTAAATGGAACAAATTAATGTCCAATATCTCATGAAATTTTAAATCTTTGGGACAAAAATAAACCAAAAAACCATCAAACATTTTGTCAGTACATGTTTTGTAAGAAGGGACAATTACATAATGATGAATAATTCATTAACACTTAAAAGATAAATTCTATGAATATAGGCCTGACTGCAATTATTCTACTACCCTAAATAATTTCAACATAGAGAACTGTAGAATTCTTTAGTCAGAAAGCAATTCTTCCTTTCTAATTTTGCTGATTTTAACAACTTTTCGCCAATTCTTTATTTATTATGTGACCACCACTGTATCCCATTAAAGATTAGCCTGATGTACAAACCACCTTAACCTTAACATTGCCCACTTATGGTACACGTTGAACTTCTTCACTGTTCTATTGTTTCTCTCTTTCTTATCCAGACCTTTTACTTTGTGTATGTATAGTCCTCTAGTAAAGCTCTATTAATTCCAGGAAACATTTCCACTCCATCCCAGAACACATCCCAGTATAACATAATGGCCAAAGCAAAGAAATCTGTTACGGATATCCATGCCTAATTCATTACAAACAACACAAGCTCTGCAACTAAGATTTGATTCCTTGCGATGTTAAACTGGAATCCAAATGTCTTCCCACAGAAAATTCAGAAAATTTCATTCTTTAAATTAAAAAAAAAGTATCAGAAATTTGTAAATTAGTGCCTACGGACGCAAGGTAATGCACGATTAAGTAATGTGTTGTAGCATATGTCCTACATACTTAGGTACAGTGGGGGGCAGCCATAGTATTAGAGCACCAATCTATGTATTGCAGACCATATGGCACATTTGTAGACCACTTGGAAGCTGCAGCTGGTCCAAAATGAAGTTCCTATTTGCTTAGCAGATCTGGCAGGAGGAAAATACCTTATGCCAGTGTTATTTTTACTATATGTTCCCACAGTACAAATTCACACTCTTGATGCTGATGGCTAAACCTGTGTATGCTTTTGATGTTTGTTACCAGAAAAGCTCCTTTTCTTCATGGCAACTCTCTTTTGATTTACCATGAAGTAAATAAGTATTTACTAAGTAATTGTCTTTGTTTTTCTTTATATCTTATCTCTCTTAATTTTAGGACAATTATGGTGCTAAAATCTTTCTTCACCTTGTTGCTATTCACTCTCATTCTTCATAGCAATTTTTCAAATTTCTTTTCTCATCCTAGCAAATATTTAATTAAGAAAAAACACTACATTCTTCTAGGAAATATTTCTCCGAGACCTGCCTTCTAGAATGCCATTAATTATCGGAAGATTAGGAAATACTGATGATTCATGTCTCTTAGTTACAAAGAGTTAGGTCTGAAAAAGTGTCACACCTTACTTAAACAAATTGCTACATCCTACATCACTCTCTAAAGCCAAGAAAAAAAGTCTTATTTTAGATCTTGATCCTCTCTATAATCCAATTTTTTTCCTATGGGGGTATTTCTTCATTTTTCACTAGATGATGTGAGACAAAATCTTCCCCAACACACCACCAAACACAGTACGCCAAAACTTCCTAATACGCCCAGATCAGAAATTAATTTCTTCTACCTGTCTCCATCAGAGTATGCCTTGTGATCAATCAATCTTATTATGATGTAGTATCACAGCTATACAGGCTTGATTAATTACTCAGTTTTTCAGGGGTATCATTTGCTACTAGAGAAAAAAAGTGTTTCCTCCTCCAGCAAATCCCTCTAGCATATACAAAGTATTTAGTTATTTCAATTTTAGAGGAAGAATGATGAGCTGGGGTGGTGCCTGTAGTACAGCTAACAGTACTGGTCTATTTTGCTAAAGCTCCATCTTTAGCTTGTGAACGTGTCTATCTGTTGACCCACATTAAATGAATGTCTGGTTCATTCTCTAGTTCTCCTCCCCTAATTCTGATGCACGTCTTCTAAAACAGAGAATTCTTTTTCTGTTTTCAGAAAAATGGGATTATCCTGAACACATGTCAGAACTGCATCTAACAACAATTTTTCACAGAAAATTCATTTAAGAAAACTGCCAGTTTTTCATCCTGCTTCTATAATAACCAACTTAATCACATAAGGATCAACACTAAAGCATATTAAAGACATATTTTGTGTTTCTGAGAAGAAGTAGGGAATCTCAGGTTCTCCTGATTTTGTTCTTTCTCATATTCAATACTGTCCCATTAACATTTTGAATACAGGGAAGAAAACTTCCCTTTTACTTGTGGCATTACTGTCATACCTCCATAAAGAAACCCACAGGATGTGCATTTATGCAAACAATCAGTGTTCAGTGTTCCTATCAGAATGGCGTGTTAAGTACTGAATTTGGTAATGCTTCTCTCAGGACCAAAATACTCTTGTTCAGATGGAGGTGCAAGCCCAGGGCTGACATTTCTGTGCATCCCTGGTCTCAAATGCAGCAAAGCCCATACAGATATATTTAACTTCAAACATTTACTTAAGCCCCTCCTGTTTCTGGAAAGCATTGAAGCTTTTGCTTTAACATTTTGCTGAATCAGACTGCTGTTTAGGTGCCAGCTTTTGGCTGAGATGTCAGTTTTAAACCCCTTCTGCCCAGTTTCTTTGACCAGCAGCTGAGCAAGAAGAACAATCCATGTAATTAAAAAACAAACACACAAACAAAAAACAAAACAAAACAACCAAACAAAAACCCCCACACACAAAAAATAAGATTTGAGAGGGATGTGCTTGCTACAGAGACCTTTCTTTCATTGCTGTTGTAGTTTTCCAGGTAAGAGTTCTGACATGGAATTATATGAAGTGATCTTTGTTGAGTGCATATAGTTACTGTTCTGCGTGTGCCTTTGCGGGAAGTAATTAGTTGTGGAGTTTTACAGAAGGTTAAAATAAAACAAACAAACAAACATTTAACATTATATGGTGTTCTATTATATCATTTTGTAAGTGCATCACTCCTTGTTTAACATGCATAACTTCCGAGAAAAGCAGTGCTAACTCCCAGTGCTAACACCCCAATCCTATGTCTGCCCTTTTATCTCGAGAGGGATGCAGCTGTATGCGGGATGACTTTCACCACCCATTTAATAACATATTCTTACACTTTTTTTTTTTTTTTTTTTTTTTTTTTTTTTTTTTTTTTTTTAAAGCGTAGAAAACAGTCAGGGAAGCCTCGCATCCGTTCTCGCTGGAATTTTACCCAAGGCGTTCCGGCTGCCGCTACACCCATCCCGATGGGCTGCACCAGCGTGTTCGGTGCCTTACAACGTAACCGGCAGGTGCGAGCATCCGCGGCCCCGAGCGGCGGGGATAGGGAGCCGCCGGTGGACAGAGCTGCTGAGAGCGGGGGAGCTGCCGGGGGGTACGAGGAGAGCCGCCGGAGGTGGGAGGGAACCGTCAGGATGGGAGGGACCCGCCCGGGATGGGAGGGATCCGCCGGGATGGGAGGGACCCGCCGGGATGGGAGGGACCCGCCGGGATGGGAGGGATCCGCCGGGATGGGAGGGACCCGCCGGGATGGGAGGGACCCGCCGGGATGGAGGCGCCGCCGCGGCGGCTGAGCCGGTGTTGCGGCGCCCTCTGGTGGGGGCGCGGCGGGGCCGCAGCCCGCGCTCCGGGGGCGGGGTCCGCGCTGTGAGATCCCCCGGGAACTGCGGCCGCTTGGGAACTGCGCGCTCTTTCCCAGCGACAGATGCTCGGTATCGGAAAGGCTCTACCTCTCTGCCTTCTTACAAATAATCAAGCGCCACTCTTAAATAGAGCACAGCAGTTTAAAGGGAACAGATCCCGTGCAGAGCGTGACTCTGTGGACGTGGATGTGGCTCTGCTTAGTATGGCAAAGCTGGTTTTTTGCCCTATTTGTACTAAGGACATGCAATATACCATTATTGTATAACTGCAACTCTGAGAGTGACACTGACAATATCGAAATTAAAGGTGCCGATAGCACCACCATATCTGCAACACTGCTGCAGATATTTACCCTGCAATTTCATTTTATTTCATGAAATGAATTCTTGTTCAATGAAATAAAGTAAAATGAAATTTCGACTTTTCACTTAATTTCAATAAATTTCATTTCAAGAAATTTTGTTTCATGAAATTTCATTTCATTTTATTTCATGAAATGAATTTTCATTAAATGAAATCAAATCAGATTTCTTGAAATTAAATGAAATTTAACAAAATGAAATTAAAATGCCACACTTCATTTTACTCTATGAAATGAAAATTCATTTCATGAAATAAAATGGAATGAACTTTAATTCGTGAAATAATGAAATGCAAATTCAACATTTCATTTTTTGTTGAATTTCACTTCATTTAAAAAAAATTTATTTTATTCCATTTCATGAAATTTCATAAAATTTTATTTTAAGAAAGCTGATTTTATGCCACTTTATTTCATGAAATTTCATTTCACAAAAAGAGCTTTCATTTAATGAAATGAAATGTCAAATTTTCATTTAATTTTGTTAAATTTAATTGTAAGAAATTTTATTTTATTCAATTTAATTTCATTTCAAGAATTCTCATTCTATTTAATTTAATGAAATTTCATTTAATTTTATTTCATGAGGCTGCTGTGGCCCTCTTCACCTGGCCCTTTCATGCTCCTGTATTTCTTACTCCCCGTATTATTCTCTTAGGCTGAGGTGGTGATATTTAGAGGGTATCTCTAATAATGGGAAAAGGTAGAGAGGAAGGAAGATAAGGTTTCATCTCTGGTAAAACTTTTCTGTAATAAGTGCTGGATCAGGTATGGGGTACAGGGGCATCAAGGAGTTCCAAAGGGAAAAGAATGAGGCAGGTAGGTATGAATCTCCATGGGGACATTGTCAGGGAGAGATCCTGGCACTGGACATTGTGGAGGAGCTAGTAAGGGCAGAGATCCCAACATTAGCCCTCTTGGAATCCCTTTGTCCTGTGGTTAGAGCCAGGAGTCAATCAAGGCAATGTCAGTGAAGCTTTTTCCTCTGACTTCTTCACCAGTATATCTGCTTAACTGTTTTTTCTGAGTTAGTGATAGCCTGCAATCACAGCTATCACTCCTCCCAAGTTAGAACAGAGAAACATCAACTCAGAGCGAAATACATAAGGCAGACCTGTTTATCACAGATGAAAGACTGAATTCAGACAATTCTGCTTTTGTGAGCACTAGAGACACTCTTTTCCAATAGACGACAGGCTGCTTCTTGCTTAGAACATACATCAAATAGATGTATAAAACAAAAGCACAGAAGCTTTGCCTTAGAGAAGTATTAGATTGTTCAACATCCACCATTTGTCAGGCCAGTTGTGTTTACGGAATGCATTTGAACTGCACTGGTTGGCTCTGGCACATTCACCGTGTAGAGCTTGAACAGGCAGGAGAGAAGGTTTTAGGGGAGGGAGGGAGAAACTAAAAACAGCGAGGCAGCAACCTGACCTTACTGTATGCTTGTTTCTTCTGCTTTCCTGAGCTCCACTGACAGCCAGTCCCACATGATGCATGGTGATTGCTGAAACTTGCTACCTGCTGTGTGAGTCTGATACTTTCCAAAGGCTGATTGTAGCTGAGAAGTGGATGACCCTTGCTCTCACACATCCACACACAATACGAATAATATTTCTTGGGCAGGAACAAGACGGGGCTTTTTTCCCCCTCTTCTTCTTCCCTCTGCATGGGAAAGGCACTGCCTATTATTGACTAATGTCACTTATGGACTCAGGGCTAGTTTTTCTACAGCATACAGCATTTTGTGGTCTATCACATCTGGTTTTATGCTGCTTGACTTTTCCTTGATGTGGTTGCCTGACATGGAAATGCCTGCAAACACAATGAATGAAACAGTTCTTTTGTCATAGTAGCATCCCAAGTGGTACTTTCATTGGTTTCGCATTTGCCTCCCGTAATATGGTTTTTTTTGTTGGCAGCTGGAATGGTTCCTGCTGTGAAGCTCATGTGCTCTTTCTCCGGGGCTCATGTTCCCTTTCTGTTATATGCCCTCAACAGATGTGAGAAAGAATAAGGAGACATATGATGAAAATATCCTACAGAGGCCATGAACTCAACATGTTTCACAGGCTGCTCAGGTAAAATATGACCTGTCATTAGGTGTTACTAATCATGCTGTGAGACAAGAGATTTAATAAGTTATGAAAGATAAACTTTTATGAACTGCAGACTGCGACTAATGAATGAGAGTTCACTTTTAGCAGCAGATGTGATTTAAGAGTTTCCCCCTCACCTTGGAGGTGCTCATTCCTCATCTATTGCAAGAGATCACTGGTCTTTGGTTGTACCCTTTGATGGTATGACTGCACCATCTACTAGATCTTTGCATGGAGCTTTCTCAAGAAATAACAAGAGGCTGTATTTTTGAAAAACATAATTTCCCAGATAACATAAATTGTGCAATTCTCTTGGAGAAAAGCCAAAAATATTTATCAGTTAGTGGGAAATTGGTAAAGGCGCATCTTAAATTGGATATGCTGCAACTGGAGTAATAATATGGAAACATGTCCTTACATGGCGGCAATGCCCAAAATATACTGTGTGCTAAGAAAACATAACCCTGCAAGAGACATGCAAAATCCCATCCAGAACACATGATCTAAGGAGAAGAAAAGAAGATGAGAAAAGATATTCTGTTTGCAATTAATCAAGCCATCCATGAAATCTTGTGCTTTATTAGATGCAAAATGATTTTACTGCTAACTTAATTATATTTAAGGAATGCATTATATATAATCTTCTCACCTACCTTCTTTTCTTCAGCACCATTCACAGAAATATCTTAAACACTATTCAAAAAGTTGCAAAGATTTACAGTTTTCCTTTAAAGCTAAAAGTATCTAAGATTAAGGGAATTTCATAACATTATCAACACAGAATTGGGAAAATAAAGAAATTATGCAATTGTTCCATGTTCCTCAGTTTCTAATAATATTTGATTACACAGTTGAGTGGAGAAGAAATCTGTCAAAGTCTTATAAAAGTTTAAAGTCTGGTGGTTTTATTTACCATTTTAAAACAAGTCAAATTTGGAGTTTATAAATTTGCAATCATGTCAACAAGAAAGTATACATTTGCTTAAAGGAAATAATATATTAATTAAAGGTTCATAAAATACTACTTGTAGTGTTTTGAAACACAGAAGGAGCAAACCACAGCTCTCTGATCTTGGCATTAGCCTTGATGTTTTCACGAATTGAAAGTTAAGAGTTATTTTTGCCTTGCTGTAAAGAGAAGGAGCCATCTAATTCAGGCCACAGGAGGCCCCCACAGAGCAGGCGAAACAGCAACCTTCCACAGCCTCCCTGGATTTCATATTAATAGATGTGCAGAATGTCTGCTCTATGGTCTTAGCATGCAGAGGAGACTCACAGCTGACAAGATGAATAGAGCATTAGCAGTTCTGTCAAGCAGTAGACACAGAGTCTATACTTTTGACTCTGATGAACAGCAAAGCTCAGTGAAATAGAGGCAGTCACTTTAGATTAATTATTAGAACACCTAGTGCAGTACCTTTCACAATTCAAAATAATTTCTATAGTAATAAAAGTCACTGTGACAATAATATGTACTATTGCTGCAAATGTTGCCTATTCCCTTCTTGTTTATAAGCTCCTCTGTAATAATACTTTATCCATCAAAATTCATTGAAATGCATTTCATTATTCCAATCAGCCCCTTGAGTCACTGCTTTATTGTATTGCATTTCCTTCCTACTGTATTTGAACTTTCTTCTAGTACTAAAGCTGATTCCAAGCCCATTACAACCAGTTGCAAATTAGCTTTTATTCTTCTCTGACTGCTGAATGTGTTTTAATAAATTCATGCTAAAAAATGTATAACATAATATTAATGCACGTTATCTTTTAATTATTCTATCCCAAATTAATGTAGCTATTTCTGATTCTTTTCATGCTTTTTCTTGGTCCCAGGATGAGCTAGCATCTTACCCACTCTCACGAGCGTGAGCAGTTGTAGTACTATGTTTCTCTTGATTTTAGGATTTGCATCATGTACCATTGCTTTATAAGGGGATAGGAATACACCACATTTATGTGCGTGTTTTCTTCTGAACACACTTTTGGAATAACCTGGAAAAGCTCTGCAAGTGTGATATATATACACAAGTGAAAAACAAACAAGTTGTTGAGAGCACAAAGGAAGTTCTCACTCCCTGATTAGCACCAGCTAATGCGATATATGTATTTGTGGAATTTAACTCTCTAGTTCATCTTCATCATTGTTCAGCTCTTCCAGTGAATGCCAGCATACAGACACTCACTGAATCTCCACAGCTCAGGATTACGTTTTCAGTGTCTATATACATTTCACAGATTTGAGGCAAACTCATAAAAGAACTATGCCTTTAAAGCAGTGTGTGGCAGAGCCAGAGAATATACAGAACTGCTTTAACTGTTAGAATATTAGAATAATTTAAATTCTACACTTTTCAGTAACATTTTTTTCTTCCAGAAAAATTTATCTAGAATGATATTATTTGTTGGTTAAAGCCCTGTCTTAGATCAGAAGGCTATGAAATGTAGTGCCAGTTTGTTCTGCAAGTGTCTGTTTGATGCTAGTGTATGAAGACATATAGGTATGACTTCATCTAGTCAGAGGTCCATTAAGAGAGAAACAAGAGAAGGGGAGGCAGAAACTCCTGTCTTTCAGCTGACTGACACTTCCCACCATGAAATATCTTGGGGAATATTTTCTTTGGAAAGTTCCCACACCTCTGAGGCTGTCAGCAATGATGAGACTTACTTGACAGGATTATACTGTTAGATTGGGGAGTACATATTCTTTTTCTCACAAAATTCTCAATATGTTTGATTAGATGGAAGTTGCTAGCCATCACCTTTTTCCTGTCTTTGCCTGAATCTTCCAGGTTAACTTTTATAGCATGTTAAAAGTAATGAAACTGACCTAGCTACTGAAGTTGCAGCAGCCACATATATGGTGAATACACATGGGTGTTTTAAGTGGGAACAACCAGGGCCCACATTTGGTTTCTCAACCTTTTTTTTTTGTGAGGTTTTTTTGGTTTTTTTTTGTTTGTTTGTTTTTGTTTTTGTTTGTTTGTTTTGTTTTTTTTTGTTTTCTCTGAATCATTGCAAAGTCTTGAGATTGTTAAACAGGAGGGGGGAAAAGGTATATTTTTTATGGGGTTAGTTTCGCTACATTCCAAAAATATATTCCCCGTGCCAATGTCTTGTATCTAAGACTCAAGCATGCAAGGGCATAGAGAATGTGTTGAACTTTGAAATACTAGTATCTTGCCCAAATGTTCATTTGCTGGGGAACTTAGTTCTCTCTGTTTTAAGCAGCAACAAATTTTTCCTGCCTGGTCTCAGAACAAAAGCTTTAGCTGCAGTTAAAACTTTCCTGCAAGCACGTGATGGTAAGTGCAATGCTGCTGTGTCTAGCTCCATGGCAGGGACTTCACCAGACTTAGTGGTATTCCCTGTGTTTCTAATACAGTATGAAGTGCTGCTATGACTTAAGTGTTGAGAGAAAGTTGGTTCATAAAAGTATCTGTGAGGATGATTTCTGTAGAAATTATTTTGTAGGTGATACAGTTAAACAAGGTCTGCAGTCACAATCTACTATAAAGTATAAGGAAATGAGACTACCATGAGGCAAATGGATTGGCAAAACCAGCTGTAACTCCAGGAGAGAGGAAAGACTCTGAAGAAAGATGGAAGCTGTTGCAGATGTATTCTACAATAAGATTAAAAAAGAAAGAAAATAGATCTCTAGAGCAGATTAATTGGAGAGACACAACAAAATGAAAGGAAAAAAAAAGAAAAGAAAAATATGAAACCTAATTTTTTTAAATGGTGAAATAATTGTTAGCATAATTTGCTGTATTTACATTTCACTGCTTTCTTTTTTGTTTGCATTTCACAGAGCAGGGAAGTTGACATTGATTCTAAGAATTGCTTTTACCACTTCCTTCAAATTCTGAGTTCCACATACATTTTCTATTTTTATCTTTTATCTTTACATTCTCATCCTTCTCCAGATTACCTTTGTGAAATCAAGACTAATCACTAGAGATAGAAAAATAAGTTCTTCTGTCCCTCAGATAATACTAATTTGTGTGCAGTTAATGATTCAGAAGTCTTTATTTATACTGAAAATAATTTTCATACTAATCCCAAATTGTCAAACATTATCCTTCTCTACCTACTTGGCATATATCTGCACTTGATCGTGTGTTATTTTTCAGAACAAAAGATTCCCTTTTTCCTTAGTTTTTTGGTTTTTAATTTAATTTTATTTTATTTTACTTTCCACTGTAAAACCTTGTAGTTCAGGTTGACAGTATCTTTTAAGTTTGACCTTTTCCACTAGATGGCACATTGGGCCATATGAGTAGCAAAAGAGACACAGATTGCTGGACTGTGGTGTAAAAATGCATGTAATGCTTAAAAAAATACTCAATTTAAGACCAACAAATTTTTTAACTACTGCTAACTGGAGGATCTCCATTGCCTTCACTGGGATATGTTGGTCTATAATAGCCGTAACTTAATGTGTACTGCATATAAATTTTTTTCTAAACTGTTATTACCCGTCTTGGAAGTGGAGAATTTCTACATTTATTATAAAAACTGTCCCATATATTATATCCTAATATCTTACTGGTGTGAAGATTTGAGCATCCAATGGAATTGTACCTGGTTGTCATATCAAAAGGCTACTAAAGGAGTGTACAGGCACAGTACTATGGATGGAAATATGCAGATGTTTTCAGTGAAAAGAATTAAAAGTGAAGCACTTCATTAATTCTTCAGAGATCTGATATCTCTTTAAGATTTGCCTGAATTATGATCTTTGCTTTTAGTTCCTTCAACATCTTCAGTGATAATTACAAATGTCTATACTTTATCTAAGAACTTCTAAGTCAGAATTTGCATATCCCTCTTTGCTGCCAGAGAACTGGTTGCCCAACAGCCCTTGACTTCTCATGTGCTATTGGAAGAGGCAGTTATTCAATCCTATTTGTCAGATCAGTTTAAAAAATCTTAGAAGACTTGGAAGGGGATAACCTTGGAGGTAAAAATTTTGGATAGATCTTAAGCCCTTTATTTACCTAGGAGCTACAGAAATCACCGCTGTAAAGATGCCCTTGTTGCTCTAATGGCTCAGATCAAATTTGGCTTATACCAAATATAGCAACTTCTATCTTTCATTTCTTGTCTCAGGCCACAGTGGAACTGCTGATATCTGGGAAGTCATCCAGACCACCAAATGAAATCCATGACTACATTCCACAGAGTCCATGACACTTAACCAGGTCCTCCCAACTGACATTTGCCCCACATGGAAGGTCTTTAAAGAGATTTACACTTGAAAGGTTTTATGCAACTGGTGCAATCACATAACATTTGTCACTGTAGAGTGATCTCCAACTCTTTTCTGTCCTGAAGTGAACTCTAAACAGTGTCTAAAAATAGGCTTTCAATTTTGGTGGGTTTTTTTTTCAGTATCACTCTGAGCTACAGAGGAAGTGGCAATTCCCATGGCAAGGACTTTCCATGAGAAATGTTCAGTTATTTCTTCCCCAAAAGAAAAGACCTGACAGAAATGGTCAATAAGGTATTTGATTTCAAATACTATGCAGAAACAAAAATGCATGGCACGGAGATGGAGTGATCATGCCAGCCATTCCCACGAAAAAAGCAAGAGCTCTTTTTGGTAAGTTGGATCTTTTCAATGGTCTCTAGAATTCATCTGGAGGACAGACCAGAAATGCCCACCTTTGTGATATAGGCAAATCAGCAGCTCTGCCCTAGGAACACAACATGAAACACAAGAACATGGTATGGTCACCTCCTGAACACAATATATATAGAATCTCTTCAGTAATTTCCACCATGCCATCAGTGCCTTCTGTGCCTCACCTGATCTTCAGTCTTATGTCCCTTAAGTTGTCCACACCAACCATATCTTAACTTGTCTTGCCTAAGGACTCCAGATGGACATCTGGGACTGAACATCGGCAATACCCTTTTTCATCATGAAGAAAAAGTCAGCCTGGAAACTGCCTGAACAAAAGTGAAAATATGTGCTGGTTAGAAGAGGTGAAACACCCTGAGCTGTACATGCCGATGAACCATCATCCATTTTTGTGTTCACAATAGTGTGACATAGGTTTACCTGTTCTGAAAAAAATTTTGAGCTTTGAGACATTATGTAAGCCAAAGTCGTGAAATATGTGAAAGATAAGAAAAACACTGATAACAATGAAATTGTTGACATGCTATCAGTTAGTAACTCAAGGATTCAAGAGAAAAATACTATAATGATTTAAACTGTGATCCAAGCTAGAAATCAATAGGAATCCCAGAGAAACCTCAGAAAGATCAACGAACAGACTAGTACAACTTCTCTTGCCTGACTGGTGGCCACCCTGGCCACCCTTTAGGCATCAACCCAGCTGGGATGCAATCTGTTTTTTTGGACATCTGCATTGGGATGGATAAGCATGTCAATTCTTAGGCTAGTAGCATGTGAATCCCATCTAGGTACATCTCCTCTTGGTATTACCTAGAAAAAAAATTGCAAACTACTCTTGTATTTATTTGTCATGAACACTTAACAGTTTCAACCCAGGTAACCCTTCAGTCCATGCTGTTACTGTTATGGATGCAAAACCTGAGTTTTTTCTTCTCAGTAGGTGTCTGTCTGAAAAGGGCAGTCTAGAAGAGATGGTCTGAAAAGAGAGAATGGGAGTAATCAAACTCAGAGGCTCTGTGTTCTGTAGCACATGTTGTGATTTGAGCACCTCAAACACACCTTCCACAGCTCTGGGTGTTAACTACTGCTCCACTGGCTTAGTCAGAGCTTGAAGTTAAAATAGCCATTTGCCTAGAGAGAAACATACCTCTTCATCATTGCTAACATGGATACGCAAAATCTAGTCTGCTAACATGGGTACAGATAGTAATCACCGATTCACAATGCTCCTGAATTTTACCTGCAAACCAAATATGTTGAGAAAGAGACAAAAGCAAAAAGTCACCCTAAAGGACTGTCAGAACATCCTTGGACTGTATGAACCATGGTGTACCACTGTGTTTGCTGTCCCTCCAGCAGGAGTAAAATAAGCCCCTAAAAATCAATTCCTGACACTGCTGCTAGACCCTGCAGATGAATTAGCTGCAGTTTATACCTGTCTGTGTAAACAACTGCCAAAAAAGCTAATGAAACTGGCATGAGCACCTGATCATGGCCCAGCAGTAAAGTATATCAACAAAACAAGCACACTTAAGCCCTACACTAGGTATGGTAGAACAGCTTGTTAAAAATGAACCTGGGAATTATATAAAATTAAATATTATTGGAACTGGACCATCTCTTCCTGTTTCCTAGAGGTTAAAAGGAACAAAAAGCTTGATAGGCACAAAGCAGTGATAACTTCGGACTATTAACCTAGACCTAAACTACAATTTCTGACATTCATTTAATAGCCATACTAATTATCAGTGGAGTAGTTCATAAAAAATAACACGACAGAGCCACTTCAATTGATCAAACACTGCTTAGTCAGCACATCCTGAATCTTCATCTGTGAGCATGAATGAAATGTAAACCAGGGTTTTATTCTTATCCCTGACTGCTCAGTCATTCTTTCAGTGGAGTCCAGTTAACTGATATGTCACAGGTCTTAAGACAGCTGTTTAGAACTTTCAGAATTTTCTTCTTCCTGGAAAATTGCTTTTAAATAAAAATAGCTATACAGGAGCATGTATATTGGGTAAACGTCTTCTGAAATACAGGCAACTTTTCGATCTAAAACTGCCTTGTTTCCCAGAGGTTTGTTTCAGAGCTCACTAAGCGGCAGAGAAAGCTAGTGAGCCTTGTGCCTAAGGAGACAAAGGATTGCAATAGCTACAGAGACAGCAGTAGCATTCCTGCTTGTCCAGGGAGCCTCATTTACCACCTCTACAACTGGGCCCCAGCACTTCTCAAGTTCTTACTGTGCAGCAAAAGCCCAAAAATCCAGGGAGACAGACAAGCAGCTCAAATGCTCAGAAATGGCAGGCATCCCTTTCGACACCATCTTCTATCTCTCTTTTTTTCAGTTTATATATCCTGACAGATCTGTAACTCGTGGTAGCCAGCTGCTGTATTTTCTTCAAGTGAGGGAAAAATCAGTGTCACTGAAGACACATGGTTTATTTTCTTTTTTTGGGGGTAGTTCCAGTAGGTCAGGCTTTGCAAGAAAGGTTTCAAAATTTCAAAATTTCAAAATTTGCTTTAAAACAGACAAGCAGAGTTGCACCTGGAAGAATTCAGAATTCTGAAAGATTTTTTAATTTCCTTTAAAGCAGATGGCAAATGCGATAAAAAGGGTCATTTGTTACATTTTTAATTGGTTTAAAATATATCTTATTGGACTCATAACCCTGTTAAAACTGCAACAGTGTTGTTCTACAGCTTGAAGTTCCTTTGTTATGCCATAGGTATACTATAAAAGTTGAAAGTGTGCTATGATTCATTGTAAAGGTCGTTTACATAACTGTGAAATCCTACATTTTCCTGTGCTAAAGAAGTTCTCATTTATTAAGCTTTTTGTTGCTATTCACTTACCAGTAAATGTTTTCCTGTAATTTTCTCTCAGTTTGAAGAGCAGTGATGAGTCCTGTGAGGTTCCAGGTGCTTGGTGTGAGAACTCTCCCTTCAGTTGCATAGCAGTTGCTGCCTACCATACATGGAGGTGCAAATTTATTTTACTTATTTACTCCAATAATCTCATATTAGTAAGAACAACAAACTAAAACCACAGGAGATGTGAACAGCAGTAAGGAAAATGCAAAACCATATTCTTCTACCAGACTTCTCTTAAATATGAGGCCATTTTTACTGGCTTGCTTGTTAGGCTTCCTGCGTGCTTTTTCATGTTTTTGAAAGTTTGAAAGGACTTTAGTTGACATATTTCCTCAGTATTAACTTGATTTCCATTACTCTCTTTCCCTCTCCCCCTCTATATGTCTTTTATTCCGTGAATGATGCATAAATTGTAAAAATAGAATTACAATGGTGAATATGATTTTTATGCATTTTGGTAGAAATTTCATCTCAAAGTATACAGCAAATGAGCATGAATTTTATAATTATTTATACCAATGTATCAGAGAGGACCAATTAAGCTGTCTCCCTGAGTTCCCAGCAGAGTTACTGGAAAGAAATTGAAAGCAGAAGCCTAGTTTAAGTGCTCTCCATTTCCCCTGAAGGAAACTATTTCTCTACACTGCATGGGAGCTAAAGATTGATTTTGTGAATGCCTCTTCTTAGCCTATTTGTTGCAGCTTCACTGTGCTGGAACTGGTTCAGCCCAGTGGGCAACCCCTGGGCTCCTCCAAATATCGCCCACTTCCAAGCAGAAGAGCAAAGAACTGAGCAACCCTTCCACCTGTTAAAGCATATGGACAGTATAGCAGGGATTCCCAGCTGGCCAAATCTGACCCTTTCTAAGCTTCTTTGTACAAGCCAACCAATCTGGTAGACTCAGAGTATACTAGAAATGGAGAGTTATTCCTTTGCTCTTTCTTTCATTTTCCTGGAATTCCACAACCCAGGACCTATGATACCTAATGGTCATTTTCAGGCTTGCTTATTTCTGAGGATAAGCAATGTTATGATAAACAGGGTTTGTGATGTTATAAATTGTTCATGTGTTTTCACATATATTTCCTTATGTATTTCCTTATATTCTAAAACATATTGCTACCTCAGAAAAGAATGTTCAGTGGCCCTGAAGAGCAGTTGATCAAATGGGTTTCGTAACTTAACTTGAAAATAGTACATGTGAAGGTCTGTTTTCAGTTTGTTTAATAAGGAGTTGCTTATGATATTAGAAAACTTCCCCCACAGTAGCAGATGATGTCAGGCAAACAGTTGGATGGCTTGATCTGAAAGAGCAGTAGTAGCTGTATGGCAATGGCAATACATATGGTGATAGCCGTATGCCATAATATCACACTGTGGACATTCTACTGCTTATCTGCAATACAGTTGTCAGCAAAATTACAGCACCCAAGAGCACAGACTCCAGTGATATGCAGGCAAGGCAGTTTTTCTCACATGGTCAGCAACAAAGTGCCTCAAGATAAAATTCCCACCTAAGAGAAGATATGCCACTGCCAGAACTGGAGATCTGATAACTGTGAGATGTGACAAATTACATTCTCATCCTCAGTAAGAATGTCATAAGAGTATCTACTCCCTAATAACTTATTTAAATACTTACAAATTCCAAGTGGACAACTGAACTTGTAAATAACTTCACAGTCCTCTCTGCATTTATTAATAACATCCTATATGTATTTATATATAAATATATATTATGTATATACCTATAGTATCTAGAACTTAGAGTGAATTCTTCTCAGAAATAAGGAAAAGGACCTAATGACTCACCATTTTGAGTCACATCTTCTATGAGATAATGCCATCCTGCAGAAAAGTCGGGGCAGCTCTCAAATCTGGGGTAAAATTCTTGATAAGACATCAATTTTAGATTCAGAACTGGACAATTACTTTGAGCCCCACAGGAACTCTGTGGGTTTACACACTGGCTTATAGGGATGAATCAGATCACTGTGTATCTGCCATGCCACTGGCAGAGTGCAAATCCTAACCCCTAATTGCAGCCTACAGCCTCCAAAAGTCTGAAACTTTAGACTTCTTGCTTAACTTTGTCAGAGAGATCCTGTCACTTCCTTTGTCATATAAATGTAACTGAGGTCTTCAATGTTTACATACCACTAAGCAAGCAAAGAAATCTGAACATACATCTTCAAACAATCTGATAATATGAAATCTGATGGATTATGGAAAATAGTACTTGTGAAAGACACAGGAACATAAGGAAGATTTCTTTAGGAAAAAAAAGAAGGAAGACAAGAACAGTGAATTATATCTTTGTCAATAGCTACTGGGCACATAAAAGTCAAGTGAGTCTGCTTGCAGTTTAAGATCAGCCCAGAGAATTTAAATGAGTTTTGCTCAGAAAACATGAACCTGTCGGAAAAGGTTTTCAATTTTTAAATTTGCAGATCAAAAATGTGCACTGCACAAAGTGTTTGCCCACTTTGGAGTTATAGGCATCCAGGTGTCTGTTACATGCTATGGCTTCCAAGGTCTGGGATACAGTTACACCTACCTTAGAAAAGTACAAAGGACAGAGGGTTTATAACCTTCCCCTGTTCATCTTTTCAAGTGTACCTGCTGCATATTCAGCTGTAATCCAATCAACCCTCTCTTGAAACTGAAAGCTGAAGGATTCAACAAGTTCAAGGGGAATTCAAGGAGAGAGGAGAACAAAAGCTGGGCTGAGTGTGATGTCAAACGCTGCAAAAGTTTTGCCTTCAGCTTCGTATGAGGGCGTGGTGGTGACAAAGGTAACTGGCTCCTCACTGCCTCAGTGTGGGTCCCACTGCCCTCTGCCGTACCCCTGCTCTCCCTGCACACGCATCCTGGACTGAAGCCCAGCTGTGGACTGCCACCAGCCCGAGCCAATGATAAGTGGATGGCTGAACAGGCTTATTTAATTCATTAAAACTGAAAAAAAAAAAAAATTCTAGCAAAAAACCCCATGAAATATTTCCATTTTTTTTGCAAGGTTAGCAGATTGACACAGTTTATTGTGTGATCAGATGAGTGTCAGAGTGACGCAAAGGAGGAAAAGATCAAGCAGCTGGGTAGCAGACACGGGAGAGGAAGGAATGGAGTAGGCGGGAAAGAGACTGATGCCTCCTGCTTTTACTGGAAGCAAGCCCTTATTTTAGTTTAGTTGTAATGTGAAACCATACCTTGGGTGTATATATACACTGAATAAGTGCACTGCTATGTGAGGAAGGTGCTCAAGGCACCTCTTGTAAAGAATGAACAATCTACTTCTCATAAGACCAATTGGGCATCACTGCACCAAATTCTGTTTGTAGGTGATTTATAAAGCCATGTTTTTAAAGTCATACCCAGCACAGTGAGAACTGAAAAGGGCTATTAAAAATGAGGGCACAGAAGAAGAAGATCATTGTCATTCTTTGCACACCTAGACAGGAGTCATGGCCCTGTGTCAGAAAAACACCATTCTAGAAAAAAATGTATGTATTTGGGAATAATGTTTTGTGGATAGACATACTGTGGGGAGGCCCCTGTTCACGTCCTATTGGAGTTCAATAGAAATTGGCAAAATCTGACCACTGTGCCTAAGGATAATGGTGTCAGATCATGATGATCCTTTTTGTTATTTCCTTTCAGATCAGTAGACGAAGTAAAGACTGTAGCCTGCAAACAGTGAAGTCAACATGAGGTCTATCCCTGCCAGGTTTGCAGGACTAGCCCATATGTCTCACAGGATGGGAAATGGTAACATCGTGCTAATGCCACAGGTGAGAAATCTGTATCTAGTAGCTTCTGACACAACTCATAGGATCTCTGTGGATGGTGACACTAAATGTATTTCCTCTTCGTAGCACATAGCACATCTTAAAACTTCATTTTCTTTCAGAAGCAATTTTAATGTAGCTCTATGATCAAGATAAGTAAATTATTATACCAGTGACTTCTACTTACACAAAATATTTGTTTAAAACTTAAAATTTGGTATAAAAATATTTATACCAAATTTATACCAAAAAATATTTATACCAAATATTTCTGGATAAAAACCAGCATGACATTTGTTTTCAAGTCCATACCTAATTTGGCAAACCTTGGACTGAACACTAACAGCCTATGCTAACTGAAAATCTGGATATGTGTAGTAACAAAATAAACCTCTGACTTGTCCTTTTCTTTATATAATGTAGAGGTATTGAGAGTTAGAATCTCAAGAGAACAAAGGGGGCCACAGCACCAAGTGCTACAATGCTCAGCCTGTATGCTCCCTGCCCAGCATTAAATGCTGTTTTTAATCAATATTCATTGACGCATAGGAATAGCAATAACTTGGTAATCCAGTGGCTGGGAACTCATCTGATGTCTGTGTGCTAATTAACAGCTATTTTATATGGACACTTATCACCCTGGTAGGTATTGGTGGTCTCCACTCCAGGATACCCAACAGCCTGGGAGCCTGAGAAGCAGAAGTGCAGCCTGCAGTCTGTCCCAGGTGGGGTGCAGGAGGAACTTCTGTCACTGACCTTCAAGCAAATGACCTCATATACTGTATTATTTCCTATGAAAACATTGGGTGGTTTCATTTTTTTAATGCATGTTGGTCTTTTTTCCTATATTGATAGACCACTCAGAACTTGTTAATGTGACCTGGAGGAACTCGAAAGCAGCATTTTGCAAACTCACTTTTCATGACTGTGTTGATGACCCAAGAACATCCCAGCCATTTCCCTGTCTTTGTTACTGCTTTGCTGCTAGTGCCCACCTTCTGTATCCTATCTAATGACTTCTACATGACACAGTGCTTAATTTATGACCTTTTAGATGAGATTCATAACATTTCCTTTGTTTATAAAATCTATTTTATGTCAAAAGTAAAATACCAGACATTGCCACAGTGATGACCCTAGGAAGTTTATATTACATCATATTACATTTGCTGTTTAATTACAAGTCTTTAGTTAGTAACATCTGTCCATTTATTCTAATACTCTTGTATAACCTTAAGATCAGGCTACAATTTCTTCAGGTATTTAATTTTGTTTTGTTTCTGAAATCATAGAATCATAGAATGGTTTGGGTTGTAGGGGAACCTAATGTTGACCTAGACCCCTACCATTGGCAGGGATGCCACCCATTATATCAGGTGCTCAGAGCCCATCCACCTTGGCCTTGATCACTTTCAGGGATGGGGCATCCCATCTGCACCGTATGTGCTGCTTTCCAAGCAGGCAGTACCCATGTAAGTTTATATAGAATACCTGCTGTTTCATTTATCATCTCTAAAGAACTATAAGGTTAAAATAAAGGATTCCTTCACCAGCAGAGTGTTAACTATTTGCATAAATACTGCCATCATGTTTTGGGCAATCTCCAAATCATCATCCTCATTACCACTCTTGTCTTTACCCTCCCTTGCTGCACTGTTTTCTGCTATGCTGGCTGGCATAGTAGAACATAACTAAGCACTGCCTCTATTAGCAGGATTTTTTTCTCCATTCAGTCTGGGAATTGCAAAGTGCCCCATAGTGACATGGGGCTTCTCATGGGAATCCTGGTAGCATATTTCTCTAATAATATTTTTAATATCTCTACCCATATTCAAAATCAACTATGGATATTTATGGCACATTCAGATTCCCACTGCTATGCAGGAGAAGGGTTTCTTCATCTTAATGTTTTCCTCACTTTTGCTTATAAATATTTAGACTCAGTAGAATTCTGTATTACATTTCATCTATGTATGTTTGTTTACCAACTTTTACATAGTAAGTTCAACCAAAATTCACAAAAATTGGTGTTACATTAACAAATAAAAATTAAACTATCACAGGTACAAACTGGCACTGCACAATGCATTTACTGCACCTTAACTGAAGGAGTTGGATAAATGGTGTGCCAGTTTTTCTCTCGTCTCCAGGAGTTTGTCAGTGAAAAACAGGGAGATCCGTGGGTACTCTACTCTTAAAATTGGGCTTCGAATCTCCTTGTTTCTCCACTGCTGAATCACTGTTCTGTTAACATCCAGTCTTGAGACAAAATCCAGTCAGTGCCGTCATGAACTCATTTTGATTCTCAAATTAACTGGTAAATTGTGTTCTTTCTGGAATACTTGTGCATGGCCTTTGCTTTGTTTCTGAAGCGCAAAAAAAATTCTTCCATCTCATTATCTCACAAAGTGAATGGAAGTGGAGATGCCTGGTAAGACTGCTCAGCTTTGGAATGTATTTATTATTTCTCTGGGGAAAATCTAGATTGGTCATTCTCAACCATTCATTCAGTATTAAAACCATGCTCCTATCCAAGCCTAAATGTCAGAGACAGAAACTAACGAACCCATGAATAAATTTCAAAATTCACACTTCATTTTATGCTCTCCTACAACACCATTTTGAATTAGAAACAGACTTAAAACCATTAACCTATTTCATTTTGTAAAGATAGTTCCATAACACACAGAAAACATTAAGGAAATAGTAAATTTTTAAAACTAATTTCCAAGCTAATATGAAAGTTATTACTTGAAGCTTAATATTATCATATGTACCTGTAAAGGTTGGTCAATTACAAGTTACCCATAAACCCTTTTTTGTTATTTTAACATCATAAATAGTAATCTGGCATTAAATATTTGTGCTCTGGGCCAGTAACCTTTTTCAGTCTCACAGGACTTTTTTTAATTAAACTATGTCTTTGTCCCATGTCTATAATCCCCTCTTTGACATTTTATATACAAGACACCTTGCTGCAAAAAGGTCAAGCAGTACAGTTATAAATGGAAAAGAGATTAAAAGTATTCTCAAGCCACAGTGATCTAAAAGAGAGTTAAATATGGAGTGTTCTTCACAGGCTTCCTTAGATGAGTTAAGAGGAAACCCTGTTGGCAGATTTTTATTATAAGAGCACCAAAGCAAATGAAAATTATTTGACAAAAATGAATAATGCACAAATTTAATTTGCATATTGGAATAATTATCTCTAAAAGAGCACTATAGGGTTTTGTCTCCATAAAACTTTCATGTAGACCGTTGCCAAACGCAGCTTATGTATTTATATAATTTTTCCTTTTAACATAGTTTTATTGTAAAAATAAAACCCCAAAACAACTACAGTAACATCTTGCTGCAGTTAATGAATTTTTTTTTTCCTGCAAAAGAAACGTGATGGAAATAAAAAATGCTCCTTGCTGGAAAGTCTGTGAGAAATTCAAGAATGGAAAATGGCAAGAGATATTGCAGGAGCCAGTGTAAGTCAGAGAAGGGTAGTTATAAAGTAGTGTAAGTAAATGTAGCCACAGTACAAGTGAGTGGCATCTTTATTTTCATCAGAACATTAAGCAGAAATTGAAGGAACATTTTTCCTTAATATTCTCCAGCTGGCATATGATGACCTCAACTTGCTCATTCTATGCCACACTGGAATAGCTTTAATGGTGTACACGGGTACAACTAAACAATACATTACTTGTATTGTCTTAAGTAATCTACCAAAGCATGGTACCCAATTGACGAAATGCTATTGTGTATCTTTCAGAGTCTACTTTGTTACCCCCAAGAGGCCAAACCCTGATCTGGAAACTCTTTACTGCTAATTTCTTTCTATCAATTTTATGCAGTCCAGTGAAATAAGAGTATTTCTTCTAACTGTGTCATCAGAGTGCCTGTTGTTTAGATGCAAATGCTGAAGACAGCATTGTTTGCAATGACCCCAAGTTCTCCGTTGCACTTTTGCATAGTCTGTTAATATGTGTGTTTTCAAGTGGTTCACTGACTGACTTATATAGAGAAGAGAGTTAATACAGCATCCATTTAAAACTGTCTGAGGCATTTAACTGAGGTGTGATGCAAAGCATCTAAGTTTAGGGGCTGAGTTTCCAGAAGTCCCTCTTCCCAGTGCCTAAATTAGCAGAGTTAGTGGGGATACCCAAAAGATCCCAGTGCAGCCATAGTATTTGTGGGGACAGCAAAGACAGGATCACTATACTTTCATTACAGACCTAAATTTATATCAGAGTGCTGCTATTCCAATTCTTAGGTGTAATAGGAGTTTCAGTCCTGTTGTTTCTTTCTTCCTTTCTGCCACTTTAATCTTTGTATGCCCTAAATGAAAGGTTACTTACTGTTTCCAATTTCTTTCAGCTGTTAGGAGATTGCATAAAGTAACCAAACTGTTGGTATCCAACAAATCCAGCTCCTGTCCAAAGAAACTAGACACCCTGTTTGCAGAACGTCATATCTGACAGGGCTAGATTAGCAGCTCTGAGCCTGTTGACTCGGTATTATTAGATCTGTGTGCTAATGAAATAAATATGCAAAAGAGAATCCATAGCAATTTATAAGGTAAAAAGTCACCAGCAGTGCAAAGTGGAGCAAATGTGAAGCTAACTACACATTAGTGTGAGGATTCAGCGTGATAAACTGGACACCCTCCCCACATGCACACACAGACTCACGCATATGAGTATACAGTACTTACTTGTGTCCAGGGTTTGCTGTTTTCAGCTGTTCAAAATAAAAGCAAGCTTGTGACAGTCACACGCTTCATGCCTCTAAGGCAACTCTTGGAAGACGAGGGAGCTCCATTACAGAGGGTGCACTGCAGAGCTCGGGCTTGAGCTTGGCACACCGTGAGGCTTCCCATCTCTAGCACTTGCTTGCACTGGCACTCCTATGACTCAGGTATTTCATCAGCTTTCATAAAGCATCATACATTAGAAATCTGTAAGAGGAAAATAAATAGCTTTTTTGTTGTTGTTGTTGTTGTTATTTAAAGTATGTTTCCACTGGAAAAGATAACTCTAAATGTATTTTAGGCATATTGTGGACATTGCAAGGGTCCAGAGTTGTTTTCAAACCGACAGGTTCATCCACCTGAGACTATGGTGACACTTTATATATATATCTGACACTTTACCTTACCTAAAAGCAAGCTGCCATGAAAAGTGCCTCAATTTTACAATTTTGCCAGTCTTCACCATTTGTGCTGGCTTTGGCACTTGTCCTCCTTTGGACTGAAGTGGTTAACTTACTAAACTGGTAGAAAAATGTCTGATTATCTTTTTGCAAATGTTAATTTTCTGCTGATTTAAATCCCTACATCTAGTTTCCATGGATCAGATAAGTCCCAAAGATGGTGCCAGGAAGTAGCAGAAGCATTTGGGTAGACGAGGAACAAAGGGACACAGCCTGCTACTGTAGTGGCTCAATAGTGACACAAAACTTTTCACTCTGTTTCTCTTCTGCCGGAGTTGATTCTCATGGTTTGCCTTGACACTTCTAGGCTGTGCTCTTTGTTGTTAACCTTGCAGATGATATAGTTAAAGAACAAGAAACAAAATCATGTTTTGATTGCTTTCTGGTTTTCTGGGTATTCATGGGATCAGTGGGCCTGAAATTTGCTCCAACCACCTATGGCATTGAACTTATGTTTCAATTTCCATAACTATGCCAAATATGTCTTGGTTTCTTTCTGGACATGTCTTTGACGGTACTGTGAATAGCAACACTGCATTGATGAGAAGTGAGAGAACATAAAACATAAAAATTATATAAAGTGTCATTTGCTAGTTTCTGTGAAAATACTGAAAAGATGTTTTAGGAAAACTGTATTATTTCTCTATTCACTGAATACCAAATAGCAATCAGTATTTAGTTGACTAAATAAAGTCGTGTGTTGGCATTTTCAATGCATAAGGAGTCCTACCTGGCTGCCATCTTCCATTCCTAAGGGTCTCAGGACCCTGTCACTTCTGCCAGACCAGCATGGATGCCCAAAAGTATCTCAAATCACACTATGTTTTAGGAAATTATTTTAATCCCATGATCTATTGCTGGGATTTAGGAGCTGCTAATTCATGCAGCTCCAGCCTATGGTTCCCTCATATTGCTTTGAAGGTGTATGCTGCTCAAGGCATATCTACCTCTTGATGGGCTGTGGCCAAAGAAAACAACCTCACACCTCCAGAAAGTCTATCACCTGCTTGCTGATGGTCCCTTAAAGAAACGGTTCTGTTTCCAACTCACATGACTTCAGAAAACAAAAACAAAAACAAAAAATAAAAAAGACATGCAGGACATGCAAGGGAAAAGGAAAGACAGTCAAACTGACATCTTCATAGAGGCTTCAAGGGTATACTGCACACACCCCTGATGTTCTCCAGTACGACAGTTGAGAATCAGCAATTTGGAACCAGAAATATAGAAAGTGCAGGATGCACAATAGGGGAAACAAAGAGTATATTAGTTTCTTAATCACTGCTGTCACTTATTTGAAATTAAGGCGTGTATGAAACTGCGTATATGTTTTTCACTCCTTGGAATTCAAATTATATTGCATTATGTGATAAAAATTACTTACCTATAATATTTTACTTTCCCATTCACATCAGTATTCATACCCTAGTGTACAGCTTTAAAAAGATTTTTTCATTCTATCTGTCCGCAGAGCAAACAAGTCTTTATGCATTTTCTTCAATTAAATTTACTGGAGCAGACTCTATTGACATGAAAATGAAAAAGTCCTTCCAGCCTGGTCTACAGTGCCCCAGAAAGTTTCACTAGCCAATTAATTACAATATGAAGAAATTAAACCTTTAATAAACACAGTTGAACTGAGAAAAAAGCCTTAGCATGGTGTGGTTACATTAAGAACTAATTTAATTTACTATTGTCTCCCCTCTTGGAAAGTAGGAACATTTCCTCAGTTATACAACTACAAAAAAACCTTTAAAGCATAGTTATTTATACTTCGATAACTTAGCAAAAGAAAGAATAGTCTATAATGTAACAAAGCTGCAATTCTTCTTCCTGAAGGTTACCAAAAGCTATAAATGTTCATTTTAAGCTAGCATTTAAGTTGTTATTATGTCAAAAGTTATGTTGTTCTACCCCCACTGTGGTCAATAATCAGCAGGAACTATAGCTAGTGTTTTGCTAAACACTATTCAGACCTTAACTGTGATTAGAGTAGGCAAGTTACCACCTGTCAAAACTTATTCTTCTGATAATGAAAAAAAATCATGCAAAATGCTGGATTTAGCTGCAAATCACTTTCCAACATCAATCTACTCCTTTCACAGGTGACCACAGATTATGACAGAACTTAGGATGCAAAATTATTTTTGAAACATTTTCCATCTAGTAATTCACTGTGCATAGCTTTGCATATTATCCCTAATGATTTAATGTGCCACAGAATAAGCCTGTCTCCATTATTCATCATGATTTTCACATTCTATCTTTCTGTATTATTCTTGAAATTACTAGCAAAGTAAATATCCTCTCCAAAAGAGTTATTTCTTTCATGAAAGAAAGGCCAGAGTCAAAGACTCTTTAGCTAACTGCAATAATAAGGTAAAGCTTAAGAACATTCTGGGTGTTTATCTTGAAGATGTTTGTTGGTATTTTTTCCTCCTTTTTTGGGACAAACCTATTTCCACTGAAATTTTTCAGAAAGCTGGCTTACGCCTTCCTTCAGTGGTTGTGCTCCTGCAGGTTGCAGTTTACGGGTTTACAGCTGCTCTGTGGCAGCTGTGCTGCCGTCCTGTGCAGTACATCCCGTTGGATGTGCTGAGGGGGGAGTATTCGTTTTATGTTCTCCAGACATGCATGCAGTCCACAGCTCAAGGGTGCCCCTGTGAAGTGCTGGGCTCTGCCAAAGATTGCTGCAGGTGTTGCAGTTGGTTCAGATTTTTTTAAGTGATACAGGTCTCCTGGCAAAATAAGAGTTTACCTGGGAAAATTGACTATCCTTCCTGAAGAGTATTTGTGAATTTAAAGCATGTTAAATCTGGAATTACTTAGGCTGGCTGATGACTACTCACAAACCTTATCCCACCCACCAAGCCGTTTTCTGACACATGACAGTTTTTTGTTCTCACTGTGCTGTCGTTAGTATTTGCCAACAGGCTTTAGCAAGATACATGGTCAGAAGATTTTGGAAGGCAAGGTAAATTAAATCCACTTGTTTTCCTCACCAAACTTCTCTTGTTTCCTTCCTGAATTTCTGTGAGGTCAAAAAAAAATAAAAATTACACTCAGACGAGTTGTAAAGATCACCTAAAAAATGTACCATATATTGATAGCAGTAATATATAGGCAGCTTTGAAAAGGTTCTTTATGGGTGGTTATGAAAATGGTTTTGGATGATTTCAGTGGTTATAAAGCACTGTTCCCTTTTCTATAATTCCCAAGGTCATTCTTTGTTCTTTCTTTCTTTAGAAAATATCAATCCTCAGGAATGCCTTCTGCTATTAGAGGTATATTACATATTTCAGTTAGTAGTTCAGCTACTTCTTGGTTTTCCCTTTTAAAACTCTCAAATGAACATTATTCCACCCCAGGGATTTTCTACCATTAACTTTATCTAGTTGCTAAAATGCCTCATATTCAGAGGCCACTCTCTCTGACAATGCCTCATCTGTAAAAATTAACCTTGAGTTAGGAATGTCTGCCTCATCCTCATTAGTAAAGACTGATTACAAAGAATTCATGTAATTTCTCCCCAATCTCCTCATTCTTTTTAATTACAACTTTAGTGGTCCAGTTGACCTAGGCACTTATTTAGTGTGTTCTTCCTGATACAGTTAAAGAATGTCTTACTGTTGGTTTTAATGCTTTTGACTGTTAGACTTTCTAAAAAACTTGTCATTGAAAGCTATAATTCACTCTATCAGAAAACTAATTTTTTCCTCATGACAAATCTAACTGTTTATAAGAAGATCGATATCTGTTTTTCCTTTTGCATAACTGTCTTAATAGGAGTGTTAAGCAGACAACGCAGCAGATACCAAGGGACACGGCCCTACCATGACATTTATTGTTCAGGTCACTGCTAGCAAGAATTCTAGGGACTGAAAACACAACCATCACTTGGAGGAAAGGGATCTTTTCTGTCCACACCATCCAGCAAGATTCATAAGCATTAGGAAACATGTACTGGATACCAGCTGGATCCAGGCAACACCTGCAGGGTGTTCTGTGAAAGTTCATTTTGTCTAAGCACAGAAGTCTTGTCTCCATTTGGTTAACCTTCCTGTTTTCCCTTCCCTGATTAAAATTTTTGTACAGCTTGAGAATCATCACTTTTCACTTGAGTTTGTGTATTATGACTGAAGAGACAAACCTTTTATTGCATTTGATCATTGTATATTCCCTGATAACTTCTAAATCCTTTACTAAAAGAGGTAGTCTGAGTGGTCCCTATAAAGACCATCTTCAAGTCTGATAGTTTTTTAGAGAGAAATTCTGCATTGCTAACAAAGATTGCATAAGAAGAGAGGAAAAAAAAACCAACAACTTCCTTCTACACTTAAATATTGCAGAATACCTGGAGTGAAGTTGTCTTTTTTCTTTTTTTATTTTATTTTCTGCATGAAATTGTATCTTAGTCAGCATTTCTTAGAAATACACTTTCACGAGCCATTCCTTTGTGATAATTGTACACCATTGAATTAGGTTATATAATAGATTATAACTCTTCTTAACTGAGCAAAATAAATATATAGTTTCAGGTATTCCAGTATTTTTTCTTTTAGAAATTAGAATGCTGAGACATTCACCTTTTCTCATAATTCCAGAACTGCTTGTCATGTTTCTAAACGCAGACACATAATACAGACACATAACAGAATAATGCCTACGCTACCCACTCAAGAAAATTTCATCCCTACATATTCTGCAAGGCCTGTTTTTATTTAAAAATAGTTGCCCTGCAGCTCTTGACATGGTTTTTTCTTCATGCAACACACATAACTTCCTAATGTTAATGTTTATCTATGTTACGGTTGTTGTCAGGTTTAAGAAATTTTTGAGATACTCAAGGTCAATGCTTTTCATTTTAATCTTACTCAGGTAATTTGGTCTCCAATGTGTCACAACAGGAGACATCTCTGTGTTTGGGGTTTGAATATTCATGCTCTCATATGTGTGAAGACATTTTGCCTGTTAAAAGAAAACAGCTTAATGAAATAAGTTTTATTTTAAAACAGTATCTTGTTGATAGCTACTTAGATGCCAAGAAACTAGAGACTAGAGTGAAGTCACAGAGACTTAAAGGGTCTTGACCTCAGCTCATAACTGCGTGACCACAGACACTTTCCACTGCTAATAGCACAGTAGCCCATTTTGAGAACTATTATCATAATTTAGAATAGTCTTCTGTAACGTAGGAAAATGCTTTATGCTCCAACTGAAGGTGAGGAGAGTACTGAATTTGGGTCTTCTACAGTCTCAGTCAGTGCTCCATCAACCAGATTGTTGCACGAAGACGCAGTAATTTAAAACACAAGAGTGAGTCTGGCTCAGCTGCTTAAAGGAAAGTGTATGGGACCCATACTTCAGCAGGGAGCTAAAGACTATGATGCCTGAGCTGACTTTCTGTGTCTCCAGGTGCAAGAACAGGCACCAAGCATTTAAATGAGCCTCAGAGGAACCCAAAGCCTTCATGGGTCTAGCTCTTATCTTCACCGGTTTCTCACCAAGAAGATGAAAATGTGAATTGGTATCTTAGCCTTCCTTTTAGACCATCAGTCCCAAATCTTTTGTTAGTTGGGGTCCAATTCTGCCACCCATTTGAGCAGCACCTTAATGTGCATGTAGAACGACTGAATTCAATGTGACTAATTGTGCAGTAAAGTACTAATCAGGTTGAATAATGGCAGCAGAATAGGGCCCTCGGTAATAAGAATTAATCATACCAGATCTTTGAAACTGATTTTTTCATTGTACAGCTGAGCTGAGAGAACAGATGAAAGCAAAAGAGACAATACTCAGGAGCATAGTTACTGATAAATAATTACAACAAGAACATTATAATTATTTAATTAAAATTTGTGCATGGGGAGAGATTATGAGTCTTTCAGCTTGCTGCCTCATTTAGATGATACTAGTCATTAAGCAATTTTGCTGTAGTCAGCTACTAAATGTCCACACAGCCTGCCTTATTTTAAACCTCTTCAATCAGCAAAACTGGCTGCATGCACTGTGTAACTCTACTGAAGAACAAAGTGACACACTTAGTAATATAAATAAAAGCAGTCTTGACTTTTTAAAGGAAACTTGTACTTTAATTAATCAAGATCATCAAATAAACAGGAATAGTAGAGTGTTTATCTCTACTTCTGAAGTTATTAATTAGCAAACCACACAGAGAGCACTATGGAGTTGACAATGCCCCTGTAATTTTTCCTACTGAAGTTATTTTGTTCCTTCCCTTAATATGATTTTCTACTGGCTTTTGTTTGGAATTTTTAAACATCACAGACATAATGTGTCTCAACAGTGGTACATCACAATAAAAAAGATGTTTTCAAGATCATCTTCCCCAGCAATTTCTTAAGATCTACTAATTTTCTGCTTCAAGGCTGTCTTCAGGAAAGATTTCCCAGCATATCTTTCTGTAGCTTACTGCCTGAATCTGCGCCCTTAAAGCAGGCATTTTGTAACGAGCTGTATCTTTCTTCTAACTGGCAGATATTTTATTTCTTCCGTTTTCCTTCAGTTTCCAGCTGGCAGGTATTCTAACATCTCTTATGTTTTCCCTCAGTTTTCAGCTTCCCATTGCCAAACAGATGGCATGTCCTCACATTTATACAGCAAATCCTAATGTTATTTCAGTTATACTGAGACACAATAGGAGTGACACTTCTGCAACTGAGAGATTCAGGCTGCGTAAAATAGGTATTTACAATGGAAAAAATGAGACCCACAAACATGAGAAGATGTGAAAATACAAAACCCCACAAAATCACTGCGAATTGCAGAATTTAACTTAACTAAAAAAAACCCTGAGAACTTCAAAAATTAATGTATAACTATTGTAGAATGCTGTCATCTTTTTGTGAGCTTTTTGAAACACCCTGTTGTGGTTTTAGCATTACTTTGACACTTTCTGTTTGCCTTATGTTCCAGACGACTTTCCAATATGCACTTATATACTCTGATAATCCAGTAATATTGAAATTAAACCATTTAAGTCTCTGATGCAAAAGAGTACCCAAGGTTGATGTGCAAAACTATTTTGAATTTTCAAGGGGAACAGCATACCTAGCACAAAACCAGCAGTTGCCCTTAACCACATGACTGAGGAATATTTGATGGGATCATCCTACATGGGCAACTTCAGCTTCCTGGGATCAAAGCCTAAGATGCTTTTTCTTGTTAAAAAGCAAGAAAAAATGAGAATGTGAACAACAGGAAAATCCATTTAAATCTCATGGTATCAGATTCCTCTTGAAAATGCTTAACCAATAAGCATGAAATATAGTGTTTTGACTCTGAAATGAGCAGGATGAGAAATAAAGCAAAAGAGCTCCTAGAAGCTTCAATGTCTGGGTATTTAGCATGAAGACAGAAAAAAACCCAGACTTTCAAACTGTTCTGTGTTCCAATAATAATTGCACCATGATAGTGAGGTATCAGAACACTTGATTGATAGCAATCAAGAATTGTATTTATTCAATTGATATTAAAGAGGAAGAATCGCTCCAGGTTTTTGCTGTTTTCTCAAAGTATTTGTTGGTTGGGTTGCCTGCAATGCTGATTCATCACCTGAAGCCCCATTTCCTGTTTTCTTCTTAAGAACTGACTCACTTCAATACTTTCTGAACCAACCAAAAAGTTCATGTCTTTTTTTAAGTTCATTATTAATTGTTCTAAATCAGTACTTATAATTTCCATTTTAACATTTCTAACACAAGTGATCAAACTTGAGAATTTCCTCTGTAAATAAGACCAACTCTATTTTGAAGACTAGGCTGCTAAGGGAGGAGGGAGCTCTGCAGTTGTACAGTCTGGCACATCTAAACTCAAGTTCGTTCCATGACAATTTTACTCAATTTCTTGAACATCTTTTGCCTGTGAGATCTAGACTCTTGGACCTGGGGATGTTTTGAAAGATATCATTGGCCAATTGCAAAATCTTCAAGATTCCCATAGGGAAATGCTGAAGGATTGGGACAGTGTTTCTGACTTTGCATTGATCACGTACTGAACACTATTGATGGAAGGTGCCATTTTTCTTAAAAATAAAATTTTCTGAGCCTTTTTCAAGGTATATAAGCACTTAAAAATTGAGATAAGTCTCACTTCCAAAGCACCATAGGAAATAGTAGTGACACAAGCCCTTTCTTTAAAGTCAGGCATTCATAGTTTAAATTCACATCATGTCCTAAGGAAACACATATTATTCAAGTTATGACAGAGGGCAATGGAAGATTTTGATTCTATCTGCATAGTCTGGTTATATATTCTTGGAGCCAGAGAAAGTGTGACTTAGTGGTTAGGACACTAAGTGCCCAAGGACATTAGAAGCTGACATTAGAGGTGGAAAAAACTGTTCTGATGAGTATTTCACCTAAAGATATCTGACAATCCAGTACTTATGAAAGTGTCTTGAGAAACAAAAGTTCATATCCCCTTAGACAAATACGAGTGCATGTTTCCCACATGGCAAATGTCTACAGAAACTACTTAGCTTTTGGGAGGACCACTTCAAGCAGGAATTTTTTTCTGAATCTGATTCATCAGATTTGATCTAACAGTGTCTAATAAATCATGCTCTGAAGAGGAGCTGAATGGAGAATCATTCATGGGCCAGGCATGAAAGAGATGTCAAGCTGCACTGCATCGAGCTGCAGCTGGCCATGGTCAAAAGCAGAACAGCAAACATAAAGGAAATTCTCCCAGACAAACTGCCAGTGCTTATGATTCTCCTACTGCCCAGCTTATTGAGCAGGCTGGAGAAAAAAGAGAAAGGGGACTTAGAGCTTTATTTTGGCTTTACATTTTCAACCCTACTGAAAATTCTTGTTTTGATCTGGCCATTACAACTTTGCCTTAAAGAAATTAATGTTGTAATGACATTGGTGAGTAACTTGACCAGAAAACAAATAAAACAAAATCTTTTGTGGGAAAATTGTCAATCTTTCATGAGAAGCTGATAGTAATCAGCTAGCAATCACAGAAGTAATCAGCCAGTGCTTCTGCCAGTAGGTTAATTGGCAGAGAATTGTTTCATTGAGTTTATTTTTATTTAGAAATATATCACATTTAATTCACACTGACAAAGGACATGAGTTATTTCTTTTTGTAATAGACTAGCTGCTAGCATATTGCTGATGATGACACACTAATGACACACTGATGACATGCTACCATATCTTCTGGTTTCCCAGGTATTCCAAAACTCTAATACTTATTTGTCTAGAAGTCCTCTCCATTTTAGTGTAGTGAGATCATTCTTGCATATTGTTGTTTTTTCAATGCATGTGTTTTAGTTCTCATGATTTCTAGTTCTTCTTGTATGTAGATGAGTTTCAAATTTCTTTCCCAGCTTTCTCTCATGACATTGTGTTTCTGAGCCATTTCCTGCTCTTAATGGGAAGAATCTATTGGAATGCCTGAGAAATATGTGAAGATAAATAAAAATTATATTTTTAGCATTGGATGTTACTCAGAGGTCTTTTTCTTTGAGGTGAACTCCCGATTTATTTCCCCTTTTCTCATCTGGCAGGCTAGAAAACATGCCCATCCAAGTCAATCACATGCCAACAAGCTGCCACTGCTTTGTAAACTAGTTCATCTCCTTTGGAACAGCAGCCATACAGCTGTGTGTTAGAGACATAGTGTTGACAGCCAGAGAAGTGCCTTGCTCTAATAAGGATACAACATCCCATGGCACAGGGCATGTAAGAGGTGAGTGAGCAAAAGCTGGACTGCGTAACACCATGAACACGTGAAGGTAAGACTAAGTAGAGTCAGCTCATGTGCCACTGAATTTGTCCCACTTCATCTGACCAACCTTCTTCACTTCTCTAAGGAAAGAGACAAAGTTTCACATCCTGCCTGCACCTTGTGTGAGAAAAACTTGAGACACTCTTTTGCTCCAGTTTATTGCATTCCTGAGATGGGTTTGCTTCACAATATTGCTAATGTTCTCTTGTCTTATTTGAAAATACACATGTGGCCAATGACAGTGCAGCCCTTTTGGGCATCAATCCAAAGCAATATCAAGCCTCCCGTTCACTTCTCAGAAGGCAATGCCACATAATTAAAATTAGTCACACATACAAGATGACTGGATAAGAGTGAAAGATAAGCTAAAGAAAATGAATTAGTGGAAAAAGTGCAGCTACACAGTGAAAATTAGACACAGAATAAAATGATCATTATTATGCAGCTTTGGCAGCAACACAGTGATCAGAAAAAAGGCAATTATGTGAGTGGTATTCAAGCAGTATAACTAGAGGCTGGTAGTGCTAGTGATCAACTGGATACACTTGACCAGCTGGCTTCAAGAGCCTCTGAACTCCAGGCAGAGAACTTTTCCAGGGCTATGTAAATTGAGAGAAGGATGAAGGAACATTATTGAAAATATATTCTCGAATATCATTGCCTCTGCCTTAATACCTGAATGGTCAAACTTCAAAAAAAATGAAGGGCCCTTGACATAGGATTCTTTTACTACTGATTACTGATATTAGACTTAATGGTATGGTCTTTCTTCACTTGCTAGAGTATATTACCATTTACATTTAGCTTTATCAGTCCCACTTTTCTTAACAATTTGTGAAAGAGACAAATATATGGGAAATCATAGATATCAGGGAATATTTTTTCTTGGCAGTCTAGGAGGAGACCGATTGAAGTTTTGCAAGTATGGTTTTTGCAGATATGTGAAGAAGTCTGTGACATAAGAGTGCTCAATATGTTACTGATGGGAGCTGAATAAGCCATTTTAAAAAGAAAATTTAATGACCCAGTGGAGGGCTGTGTTTATGCTGGAATAGACCTCCTTCATTGCTATCTTTGTTTTCATAATGGTCCATTTTTGGCCACTATTTAATCTGTGGTTTGCTTTTGACCTCTTTGTATTCGCTAAGTCTTTGTCTTGCTCTTATTGAATAATCCATGTTGATGACGAAATCTGAAATTTTCCTAGGTATTCCCAGTGTATCCACTCTACATTACACTGCAGACAGCCTCTTGTTTCTGCACACCTGTAGAAAAGGAAGGAGATGACTTGTGGGTTTTTTTCCTGTATAAAGCAGAAAACCTCAGATGGATAGAAGTTCACCAGAAGAAACAACTCTTTGCCACTGCCCATTGGTGTGTAGAGGAATATACATTTATAGAGAGAATATTTGTATTATGTCAGTAAACTTTCTAGTCAGAAACCCCCCTCTGATTTCTTTCCAAATGACCTAAATTGTGCACAAGATCTGAATTAGTTGGTTGATGGGACTGAACTTCAGAGGTGTCAGCTTCTTCACTGTAACAATCTGTACATGGGCCCTTCAGGCATCAGCAAACGGGGACACATTAACCTGTGAGGTACATGACAGTTAGATCAGTTAAACTCCTAGTAACTTCATACTCAACAGTGGTGCACCTTCTAATAAAATTTTGCTGCTGTCACACAGTGACAGGCCTGAAAAGAAGCTATAGCCTGCTAAGGACAAAGAGCATCAGTGATTCTAGAAATGCTTTTTATTTTCTACCTTATTTAGCAAGGATCCATATTTATTTGAACCTTCATTTGCTTGAGGTAAACTGAGAAAAACTACATAGGCAGTATAAAGCACCCCAGGAAATATGGAAGCAATCATGAAAGCAAAGCAAAGCAGAGCAGGAAAGCAATTGCTGTGAGCAGCTGGGTAGCCCAAGGATGAAGCACATGCCACTGAGAGGGATTGTGTCAGGGACCTTCACCTGAGTCATCTCCAGTATGAAGTTCTCATCATTCTGCAGTGGAAACTAAGCTTTGTTCACAGACTGACAAGTTTCTAGGTGATAACTGTATTACACATTATACTTGGAGCCTAGATTTAAAGCCTTTGAGAATGCACAGAAGCTTACTAAAATTAATTTTTCCCTAAGGATTTCTTCATTCTGCTTTTTCACACACACTCTTCATGAGAGAAATGGTTCTTCAAAACTTCTCCGTTTTGTCATAATAATTGCTTTACACCTCTTGGCAACTTTTCACACCATGTGTTAAGTACTGTTTCATAAAAGTTCATTAATAGACAATATTTTCAGAAAACAGTAAAAATCACAAAAATGCTTGCAAATTGTTTCTAATGTTAATAATATTGCCTCATTTATAGAGAAGCATAACTGTGTATGCAGTCATACACACAGACACAGAAACAACTTTTGCAAAGCACTCTTGGAACTTAAGTGAAAGGTAATAATTATTAAATGAATTATTTTATTCTGATTAAAAATAAGGCATAATAAAATAACTAATATCGCCTAGTTAGAAAATAAAATTAGTTTTTAAGGAAACCTTAAATTGCTGTTAGAACGTCACCGTAAAGTGGAATAAAATTGTACGTTACAATTTACTGGACCTGCATGTTCCCAAATTGTTTTTATGATATAATACTCATTTCTCTTTAAGTGAATATTTCATTTTTTCTTTTAAGGGAAGAGAGAACTCAAGGGTTAAATTATTAACATAAAGCTCTTGTACTGATTACACAGGATATATTTATAGCCTGCTAAATGAAACAGTAACCAAAAGTTCTGCTGGGCAGTTCCTGCCTCCTTTTTTCAGGTGGGGGAGCTTGTGCTGTGATCAAACCTCATCTAAAAATAATGACAAGTGTCTTGAGTTTTGCCTCCAGAAGAGCCTAATCACCAGCTTACCTCCAAATATTTCCATTGCATTGCGACAGAGTGTTCGGCAAAAGGGGTGTTATATGTGCCTGCTTATGTTGTACTTAAGAGATGATATGCCAAAACACAGTGCTCAAAACTGCACTATCCACCAGAGAAAGATGTACACAGCAAATGGCTTCCCATGTGAAGCTCTGTGTGTGTGACCATTATCACCAGGAGCTGTTACCTAGGAAACACAATGTGCTTACGGACTATGTGTGAGTTACTTCAGAGTTACCTTTTCCTCTAATACTCTCAGACATTTGAACAACCTGATCCAATACTTATGATACCCTTGTCTGAATATCACCAAAACCACAGTCACACAATTGGCCAGATTGGCTAGTCTGGTCTTACTCAGACAAAAAAGAATTTTTTTAAGATGAACCAACTTTTATCCACTTTCTTTTTTAGAGAGAGTGAGTGTGATGCTTATATACTTGTGGGAAGAAGTCAGCAGTAAAAACATGACATGGAAAAGACTAAATACTTAGCCATTTTTTTGCCTAACAATCACACTAAAATCTGAGGTGAATTTATAAATTAAAAAAAAAAGAATATTGAATCACACAACTGATTTTCTTGCTCCAGTCCTGAGATTATGGACGTTTTGGACAAGTATCCCAAGACTGCAGCTGAAGTACCTAGATATGCAAAAGCAAGAAGAGTTGCATGACAGCTAAAATTTGCTGTGGAGATAGTGGTCCTTAAATGTTTGTTTTCCCTTACACATTACGGGTTGGTGGCAAAGACAACATCGAGTTTTCAGAATTTTTTATCCTGAAAAGACAAATATTGTGGATTGCATCCAAAGTTAGCAAGAAAGTTTTCTTGAGACTGGAGAAGGATAATCAATCTGTAATATGAGATATACAGATACAAGAAGTGTATATAAATATATAAAGTCACATGTGAAATGAAGTTGGTAAAAATTGCTGTATTTCTTAGTCACTAACTCTGAGGGTCACTAACTGCTATTGAGAGTGGCAGGGGAGCTGGAAATATATAATTTTTAAGGTCACTTCCAACCTAACCATTCTATGATTCTCTGATACTTTACCTGATGGATATGAAGTTGTTAGCAAATGAGTGTTGAGAGGCTATGACCAAATGATTCAGATAAATTCAGACCTGATCACTCCCTATTCTGAGCCTTTCATAAATCAGTAACTTCAGTAAACTGGCTGGATTTTAACAGGAGATAGTTTCTGAGGGGGAAGGAAGATATTAGATATCCATCTCTACAACAAAAGAACAAAGGAATATCTGAAACAAAAATACAAGATGAGGCTGAGAGCATATATCAGTGATGAATGTGTATGTCAATAACCTAAGGTTTAGAAATCCTCAAAAGAACCATTTGTATTAAAAATAGGAAAAATGTCAAAAAATTTAGCCTACACATAAAAACCATTGCAACAATGCCCAGAGTGAGATATTCCGCTCACATTAGTCTCCTTGAAGAAGTTTTATATTATTAGCTAAAGAAGCAGCTCTTCAGAGTACATTTGTTGTGCAAATTGGCATATTTTTCTTTGTGGTCATTCCATACAAGAAGAAACCCCACATTTTTTCAGCTCTTCTTTAGTCAATTAAGCATTCTTTTTCTCCTTTCATTTGTAATGAACCAATTCTGCAACAAAGCATTATAATTCTGAAAAAAAAATCAATCACCTTGTTGTCATTAGGGAAGTCTCAAATACACATATCTTTGGACTAGAGTCATTTTGTTTACATGGAAAGGGGCTGGGCAACTTGGCAGTAAGATACATTTCTTATATGACTCTGTACGGTGAGGCTCTGTGAGAGCAGTGTTCTGGAGCATACCTAGTGTGGAAAAAAGGAAGAGGCAAAGATCTGAAGGGAGCAGGGTTAGGAAAATTTGTATAACTTTAGCTGTCAAATCCATGGTCAGAGACCTACAATTAACCTATTGACAGAAATGTTTGAGGTTTAATGCCTAGAAATTTTATTAATTGACATGATTTTTTTCATAAGAAATGACCAGTCATTAATTTACTAAATTGAACTTTCCATTTACAGTACTTTTTGAAAGATTTTTGGTTGGGAAACAATGCACAGAAATCAATCTAGTGACTTCCAAAGCATCAAAGTACTCCAGACTCTGGGGGTTACGATCCCTGAAGCAGAAGGAACCTTTTGCTTTGCTTTGTCTTGTTTTGTTTTAACTACTCACCTCTGGCAGAACTGTAAGTATTTATTTTCTGTCTTCATGCTGTGAGTTCAGCAGGAGCTTAATTACCAGCCAGCATATTGTGATTGTCCAAGGAGTATCAGAAATGAGCAAATATATCAAGGTTTACACCACAGCTCAGGAGTAACAGCTACAGTCACTCACCAGCCTCAACTGTCAGCTCCATCTTCCTCCTGCATAAAAATAAACATTTCCCCCACAATAAAGTCTTTTTATAAAAGCAATAAAACAACTCAAGGGAGCATTGTTATCATGAGCTAATCACCCCCTTAGGGAATCAGAGGCACTTAGCTGCATCTAGAGCTTCAACACCTGAGGGGCTGTGATTATTTCATGATAACCAACAAGGCATGACAGACTGGGAGGTTAATTAGATAATATTCAAACTTGGTAATATTGAGTTTGAAGATTTCTTTTGAAGTTGTACAAGCAAAGCTCTGCTTATAAAACAGCAGTGGGACACCAGCACAGAAAGGATAATTAACATTTCCTACAAACCAACCAAGGTTTTGAATAGCTAAAGATAAAAATAATAAAGTCAAAGTACTAAACCCTGAGGCACTCCTTTAACAATGAGTAATCCTGATGAGTTCACTCCCTGAAATCTTGGGCAGAAATTGAATGAAATTATATAATGCCATTTAGTTGCTAACCACTAAATGGTGGAGGCACTTCAGTCAGCCTCATACTTCTTAATGGTTCATTCTGTCAAAGAATTTAGTGGGATAGTAAATGCAGTATTAGTAATAAATATTAATCTAAACTGCAATCATAGCCATTGGTTTGAGCAACTGCAAGAAACTGTGCCACTGCACTGCAAGGGATTAAAGACAGAAGACACTGCAAACACTTAAAATTATGTAAGCAGTCTGTTTTGTGGAAGAACATTTTATTTTTGTGGACAATGGCAGTGAAGTTTCAGAAGTTACTGCACACATGTATTAGTGGCTAGTTGCCTTGCAATGATCTGGCCTACTAGTCCACGGGCTCCTGCTCTTTCCCACCCTCCTATCTGCGGGACCACGGGGTGAAGTGGTCCATCTGGCTGAAATTGCGTTACCAAATCAAACAACTGGATTCTGCATCAGCTCGCTGATCTGAGTCATGCCGAGGCCACATGAGTTACAGATCCCACACAAGGTATATTGAAGGGCTACAGGTTACCGAGGAGAATGTTTCCTCTTGGTGTACAGCTGGCTGTAGCATCAGCTTGTAACTCTCAGCTCCTAGAAACAACATGTAACTTTTAAAGATAATTATTTGTATTGACCATCAGTTAAAAAAAAAAACAAAACAACCAAACTTGACTATCTCTGACTTGTTTTCTTTTAAAATGGAAAATGAAGATGACTACTAGTGTATCAAATAATCTCTGATTTGGACAGCTTCCTCTTTAAACTAACTTCTGTTGAGTTATCAGAGCTGGCATTGAATTAAAGAATTCAGTCAAGCACTTCCGGACCTAAACGGTATATATTCTACAGGACACGTCACTGCAACGAAGTTAAGATTATTGGTCAATCAGAAATTTGCCAGTAAAATGGTTCTCAGTCATTAAATTCTGATTTAATAGAATCAAAACGTTTCACTGGAACCTGTCAATTCCATCAAAATCTTTGACAGGGAATCAAGTAATTTTGTTTTCTTTTCTCACCAGTTTTCCAGTTCGCCAGTCAGGGTCTGGCAGCTTGCCTGGCTCCACAGGTTGCCTCTTTCCCTGGCTCCCCACTGCTTGTGCCATGGACTGCCAGGCTGCCTGCCTCCCTGGGCACTCACAGCCTTACATTCTGCTGCTCCTTCAACAGTGTCAGGGTCCTGGCATCCCTAGTGCATGTGCAAGATTTCGGTCCATATTAAAAAAAGGATGAAACACCACCTCTACCACCCCCCATATAATTTGACAGGAAGTGTAGGTTATTTACATGCTCTTTTTCAAAATAATTCAGAAATCTTTACTTTCCATTTCCAAGTTAAGAAAGAATATTTCCAAATTAGACCCCTGGAATCCTGCACAGAACTTAAAATTAAATAGAAAAGGAAAAATAATAGTTTTCAGATATGAATAAAAATTACATACTTAGATGCCAATGAGGCAAGGGTAGAGAAAAGGTACTAGAAAAATATTAGGAACACACACAATGAACTTACATGATTTTTCTCAGAAGCTTAAAAGTTTGTAAGTAATTCTTCTTTTTATATTTGAAACAGCATGAAATTATAAGGATGCCCCAAAACTTCTTCTGTACCTCTGAAAAGTCTATCAGAGTGGGATGAGCCAACTTCTGCAGGTGCCTGTTGCAGTGGCTAAAGAGGCAAGTCTGATGGACATCTTGTACTCGATTTCTGAGAATAGGTTGGTCAAGTTGGTGGAGAATTATTCCATGCAAAAGATGAAAAAAGGAAATGGAGAGCAAAGGATAAAAGCTACATGAAAATACTTAAACAACGTCTTCCTTCATGACACATGTGCTAATCATTATCTAGAGAGCAGACTACTCTTTTCAAAGTTCTCTTCCTTATATAATTTGACACCTTCACGAACATCCTCTTCAAGTGCTTTCTTTTATATTTACTGAATTATTTATTCCTTTATGTGTGTATATGTTTTTATTACTAAGACATCAGATATTTAAGTCACTAGGAACACATCCTACTCTTAAACTATTTCAGATCATTTGTCCTTTATCTTATACTTACAAAATGCTTACTGACATTTGTGGAATAAAGCACATGAATGTTCAATCAAGTGAATGCACTTAAAGTGCCAGTGCAATTGTATCGTAGAAAAAAAAAAAAGTGCAAACTTCTCGCACTGGATGTAATCCAACATCCTCTAAAATCACAGGAAAGAGCCTCTGGAGTCACTGGAATGCTTCAGACTTTTTTGAGAAAATGTATCTTCAAGACTAAAGCTCTGTAAAAAGATACACCATGGTGTCACGTGGGTTCATTAGGGGTCCCTGGGGCTGCTGATGAATATCGCTTTTGTTGTTTCTGCTGTTCTTATCCAGTACATCTTTAAGTTCAATAGATAAGTGTCGAGGTTTCAAGAAACTCAGTGCCACAGATAACAGGGAAGAAGCCTTAGCGCCAGGCTCATTTGAACGAGTGATCAGAGACTCAATTCTGTGGCAAAGATTTAGTCAAGTCTACTGAACAAACACGTCACTAACACAGTTTGAACGTGGATAATCCAAGCAAGGACTCAAGTCCAACCTGCCCATCTCAAGGTGCATGGCACTACCCCAGAAGCCTTGCCTTGGAGTGCGTGCTCATTTCTCTGTTTCCGCTCTCGTCTCTATCATGCTACTTACATATTTGCATTGCACCAAGTTTTTGTTGCCTGTTCAACAGTGCCAGTACTTTTCATTTCAAAAGCTTCTCTTTCATCTTGAGTCCAGGACAACTTTTGATTCCTCGATCCTGATAAGGTTGCACACTTAGCATCCTCATCATAGTTTTCCTTACAGGTTCCTGTAAGGTAATGGGTTCACATATCAGGTTTACCAGCTACACCTTCTAAGCCCTTTTATGAGCAATTTACATGGACCATGATTTCAGTGAGACTGAAATAGACTGTACCTGCGCACATGAGTAGGCTAGTAAAAATTCTTTTCATGAGCAGGTGCACCAGCAAAAAAGAGAATCTAACCATGAACTGCTTTCACTAGTATTAAGCTCATTTGCTATTCATGAAAGCCATAAGAATGCAAAGCTTATAATGATATAAACAGTTAGCCACAGTGTTTCTTAACAATGGCTCTCATGGGGCTGCCAGAAGGGAAAAGAATATATGTGACTCTATACAATATCTAATTTATATCTTTGTCTATAGTCTTTCAGTGTTATCTATACTGTATACATAATCTTTCTGGTCAGATCAGTGAATCACGATCTACGTGTAAATAAAGATATTTATGTACATTGGATGTTACCAGCTTATTGATATGCAGTAAAATTCTGCTACTTTTACTCAAGCACATAGCAATTTACTCCAGAGAGGAACACGCTGCTCCTTCCTGTGTTTGTATTTCAACTCCCTAGAAATCTCACTTTTCTTCACTTTGATGAAGAATTTCAGAAAAGGAAATAATTTGGTTTGGATGTTTCATTTGGCATCTTCTTTTTACCTGGCTGAAAATTTTTGGGAAAAAAAAAATCAGTCAAAAAGTAAGCTGTTTAAAAACAATAAGAAATTGATTAGCCTACAACCCCTCAGCCACAAATGGGTGCTTTAGGTCTGGTTCTGATCTTTCTGTCAAACAACTGCTGCTGAAGGTCAACCCATCAGAAATATTGTCTAGGCACTGAAAGTAGATGGGAGGTACAAGAGGAAAACAAGTAACTGAGAGTAATCTCAAAGAAGTTAAGTGTGAGTAAAGTTATTCACAAATATCAAGTGTTTGTAGTCAGCCTTTTATGCTATAATTCAATTTAACTTTAGAGATAAATATTAACACTCATTCTGCTTCTCCTTTGTTCATGGATGTTTTAGGTAAAATTTTCTCCTTCTTCACTGTTTCTTTCTTTGATAATTATGGCACATACCAAACCCCATAGGTGAGAAGTTTTCACATGCTTTCGTAGAGGAGACCACAACTTAACAGATCCAGCCTTTCTTCCCACTTGATATTTTGTGGGCAACCTCCCTTCCCTTTAATGAGTGAGTAACATTCCATGTGGCTCACATGGAAAAATAATATGAGGAAAGTATTTAACGTATGTGCAGCTGTCTGTGGTGTCATTCTAGCTGGTGGAAATAAACTGAAGAGATCAATCGATTATTTGGAAAACACCACTGGTTGATAGGCCACAGTTAGTAGTTTTCTGTGTGTTTATATGGCTTATTAAGAATGTAAATGTCAGAAAGAAATCTCTTGATAGGATTGTCCTAGCTCCCAAGTACACATCCTCACTCATAAAAATCCGATATACTCAGATCATGTTTTGATTTAGGGGTATCTTAACTAGCTTTTAGCCAAAATTCCCGTCAAACACTTGTGAGTTTTAGAACAATTCTTTTTATTTTTTTGGCATTTTTGTGTATTCTTATAAGACTCTGAATTTCCTCTTCCCTACTAGCAGAAGAATTTGAGGTAGCTTTCTTTATGATTAATTAAAAGGTTATGCCATAAACCATCAACATCAACATTGCACAGATGAAATTCCAGAAGACTCATGACATTAATGACAAACCAATACTTTAAGAATGGATATTCCAAGTAGCTATATCATTAGCACAGGTAAGATTGTACATAGAGTCCAGATGCAACTGAGGATTAGTTAAGTACAGTATCAAAATCCCCATTTGTTTATAACAGAAAAGTCCATTGGCTATTAAATTCTTCAAACACATCTGTACTCATAGGCACAGACTGTTGCTAAGTTCCTTCTACTCAGTCTGCACGACATGCTTTGACTTGGAAGCTGCACAGGGATGTCAGCACACGCTGTACCTGAGCCTGGGCAGAGACAATGTGCACATATATATTTCCCAAACTGTTTGACTCCAGATAAGAGCAAAAAGAGAAGCTGGTCACCTACAGGTTTGTAGGTACTGCAACAGTTCCTAATGTTTTGCTTAACCCCCAGAATAGATTCAAAACTTCAAACTTACTTTTTTTATTTCGCTTAGATTAAGTGAAAAGCAGTGGTGCTAAAATACAGGCTGCAATGTGTGCAGAAAGCACCCTAGAGCTAACCAGGAGGTGACATCAAGCAGGGCAAAAGACTGAATACCATCTCTTTGAGTCATCAGCATTAGAATCAGAGATGCAAGTCAGCCTGTCGCTGATGTTGGACCCCTGGGCAGCCAAGAAGCCACAAGTCTTGGAGACAGGAGGAGAACCAAGCAGAGGGAGACTATCTTGTGGTGATTAGGACCCATACATTGAAAAGTGTGTCCTAGAATTTGGAACCTGAGATTTTTTTTTTTTTTTTTTTTTTTTTTAACCAAAGATCTCTGCTTCCAATCTGACTACTGGATAACAATGGATATTCAGTGGTGCATAATCACATGTTTTCTCCTTAGCGGTAAAGTTTACCTTTCTTCAAGTCATGACAATCCATGTGATGGGAATCAATGTCTGAATCACTGGGTGAAGAGTAAGCCTGTGGTAGATCATATGGGGGGCAAAGGTTTAGGGGGGATGTGGAACACAAGTGCTGGCTTGGAGCTGGATATCATTTCTTTACATAGGCTCATCTGAGACACCAGTTCATCTGAAGATGTATAATCCTTGGCTTTCACATAACATCATGGCCACTTCCCAGCATCATGATCTCAGCATTACATGTGGGCATCTGTCTTAGAGCAGATGATCCGTAGTAGAGGTGGTTCTTTGCTTCAGACATCAGAGGAAACTGGTCAAAAATGGATGGTTGTGGCAACAATCAAGACCATGAAAGCAAGCCATGAACTTACCAGTGTAGCTATTTCCTTGCATTTTATTAAATGTTACTAAAAAGCTGCATTTTACCAAAACAAACACTTAAGGTAGTTTTAATTATTAGTTTACTTGCAGACCAAATAGGCATCACATTAGCCTCTTACAAGGTTAGGCAAACATCTTCATTAGAACCAGAATACAAGTATTTTTTAGCACCGAAGCCTCAGGTTTATCTGTACACTTCCAACCAACTAAAAATTTGTAAGAGCAGCTTTTTAACCTTGAGAACATGTGCATGTATTCACACTCTACCCCCAAAATATGGTGTATATTTTGTCATAAATACTTGATAAGACCTTACAACGTTCCTTGCAAAGGGGAAAAAAACAATTATCGGTGCAGTATTTGTGTCTCCCAAGTTCCTTTTGCAGGGCAATATTTATGTCATGAGACAAAGCCAGTTTTTCTAGCCTTTGGTAGGCTAGAGGACTGAATGTCTTTGGTAAGAACACAGGCAGGCAAAAGGTGGGTCCCTGAAGGAACATTTCTCACAACACTGCGTATCTCACTCTCAGCACTGCCCTTGGCCAGGGAGCTGCCGTCCGACTGAGAGCCGTGGGCTCCATCCCACAGCCAGCAGAGCAAAAGCAACCCCAGAAAGCGGGGACACTTGGGGTAAGAGAGGGTTTGGGTGAATTTTTGGGCATGCGGAAAGGCAGTTTCCCTGCATGCGCCTGGGAGCTGCACGAGCAGCGAAAACAGCGAAGCGAGTTCCGCGCCGCGCCCCGGAGCGCGCAGCGACAGTTCACGCGTTATCCACTAGATGGCGCCTGGTATTTGGCAACCGCGGCCCTTCCCAGGCGCTTTCCTTTCCCTGCCAGTTGAAGCTGTTTCAGGGGTGGGAATCTCTGGCAGAACAAAAGTAAACCCGGCTCCTCATCCGTGAGATTTTCACTGCCGCGGGTGTGTAGTTAAAATTAGCCACCGTCCCTTTTGCAAAATATTCCCCCCAAACTGCCATAATCTCTCCGGTGCTCCAGCTACTGCCCTTGCTCTGCTCTGCTTTGCTTTGCTTTGCTGCCCCTTTGCCTAGACCACTGCTCCTGTGGGCAGGGACACCAGCTGGGGACATCGTGTTATGGGCTACATGGAAGGAGAATTTTGTTGAGCACCTCTCTCCAGTGCAGCAAGGCTTGGTTCGGATGCTTGGTTTCAACATCGAGCTCATTCCCAGGAAGATTCCTCACAGAGTTAATGTGGAGAATACAGGAGAGGTGTGTGTAGGTTTGTAGGTACACACATATTTAAATATATAAATACACGTGAATGCTCAAATTTTGGGTTACTTGGAGTGTTATTTTTTTTCTTATCCTAATATTTTTTCCCAAAACATTTTTTCCACAAATTTCTCTTTAGTGTACTGGCTCATCATCTTTTCATAATGGTATCTGAGTTATTTGCAACTCTGAACTTATACTCATTTTTGTGGATGAATTTCTTTTCCTTATATTACATGGAGAGGCACCGGAAAAAAAATGCAGGTTTTTTGATTGCAAAGGGTCATAGTGTTGGAATTTACCTCTCTTCTGCTTTTGGAAACAACAACCTCTGTGTAAATCTGATAATATGGCTGGCAAACACATGTTAGGTTAGAAGACGGTACAGCAGCTGCTGTGCTACTGGTAGTAACTTAGTCAAATAGATTCAGTAATGTCCAATATTTAGACATGTACTCTTGCAAATACAATGGGCCTTCGAGGTTCAGGAAAACCTGATAAAGCAGCTCCCTGGTTCTGGCCACAAAATGTGATAAGGCTAATCATAATAATCCTTTAAAAATGAAATTCCTAGCCCTTCCTATTATATTAGGCCCTAGAATCTGAAAAATAATATTTAAGACTAAAAGCTTATCAAAACTGGGTTTTAGGTATTTTGAAGTTTTGCGGTTTTTTTCTCCTGAGGAGGGGGAAGAGAGTTGTTTTTTGCCTTGAAAATTAAAATTCTGTAGTATTTTGCTTCTCTGCTCTCCAGGGCATTTTTCTCCTTTGAAACATCTGGGAGGTGTCCAGCTGCTTCAGTGATGGAGAACACTGAAGTACCTTCATAATAGCATTAGGAGAGCAATGCTCTGGATTAGATGCTCTGTTGGAATTAGAATCAAATGTAAGTGCAGGGAAACCTCTGTTGCATTCCAATTTGATTTTTGTTCTGATTTAATCACTTATTGCTGTTGTTAATAATTTGTTACAGTGATGTCTACACACCAAATACTGCAAGAGACCCCATTGTGTTAGGCACCATGAAAGCAGAGAGCAAACAGCGTGCTCTCAGCTGTTTCTCCATCTGTCAAATGAGGACAGTGTGCTTGCTTTCTACAAGTACAGGAGCACTAATTAATTAATATTTGTAAAAGGATATGTAAATGCTAAGTATTATTTATGAATTATATTATAAATGAAGATTAGTGAAGAGGACATGGTGAGAAGACACAGATGGCATTATGAGGGCAGAGAGAGCAGCACAGAGTGCCAAGATTAGCCTGGAAGCAGAAGAAAGGAAGCAAAGCAAAGTAAATGGTTAACAAAAGAAAATGAGATGGTTTTGCTTAAGAAAAATAAAGTGAGAGTGCAAGGGACATGAGCAATAAACAAATGAGTTTAAAAAAAAAAAAAAAAAAGCCAAGCAAAACAGTGGTCTGGAACTGGCGGATGGAACATGCTGAAAATGGAAACGGTAATAAAAAGAAAATTTTAAAGAAATAGGCAAGAAGAGCCCTACTATTGTACATAACATGGTGATTTATGTATGCTCTTTATTTTAAAGTAGCTCCTCTAACCTTAGAGTGTTAAAGCTTTGCTCAGCATAACAGAGCATAGATACTTCAGCAAAGTGATCAGAGATCCTGCTTTACCAAGGTGAGTGAGCATCTAGGTGGTCATTAGATTGTGGCCTCAGCATCGACCACAGTGCAGGTGATGAAAATGTTCTAGACACATAATACTGCATGATACTGTGTTCAGTAAGTTGTTCTGAACCTGTGAATAGCTCCATCAGTGGACATTCAGCAAATTAGAGAAAAGTGGTTCTTGACAGAGCCATCACCTCTCCTTTCAGTCACATCCAATATCCATGTGGGCATTTCAGTTTTCTTCTGTATGGTACAGTGCAAGCACTTAATTAACTTTCCGAGTTAGAAAAGTGTATTTTGGCAAACCGGAAGAATAAATGTGGCAGCACATTTTTTTCCCAAATACTGGGAAAAAATATTTATAAATATTCATATTAGAGTTCTAGACTAAATTTTAGTTTGACTTCATTCTCACCAATCTTTTACTTCCTTTCCAGGAATGTTCAGGTACACAGCTTTTACTTCTATGAATATTCATGAAGTACAGGCTTTGGAGGTGAACTGCTGCACTAATTCTACAAAGTCAGCCTCAAAGTTGCATTGTGAGCTGTAACTCTTGCAATTTTTTATTGGAGTTGTAGCTGAAAAATACCCCAGTACAAGGTTACCTATGCAGAAAACCAAAACAATGCACAGTTGTTTCAAAAACATGCAGTAAACTATTTGTGAATGGTCCCACACCATGATTTACTCAATAAGAAAGTAACCAAATATTCAAAAGGAATGGAGAAATCTAAGAATTTTATGATCTGCTTAGACAATGCACAAACAGACCCAACAGGCAATATTTTCCCAAGAGATTGCTCATGGAAATTATTTGCTTCATTTCAGTTGTTAACAAGCATGAGCAGCTGAGCTCCACCTCTTCTGTGGCAGCAGAGTGATCTCCAAGGCTTTTTCCTAGCAGCATTACTAGCAAATGAATGAATTAGGTTTGGACAGGTTTCCCTCTGTTATTTCACTGACCCTCAAGTCCATCTGGCTGCTTTGAGTAAATGTGGAGAAAAAACATGAAAAATATATAACCTAGGTTTACTTTGATCTCTAAAAATGAGGAGGGTTTTATTTTAGGTATATAATAATGTTGCTAACCACTGTTCACTAAGCAATCCTTCCTTTTCCCTCAGCTCTCAGTTTGACACATCTCCAGCATGAAATGGACTAAGATTGCCGTGAAACTGAAAGCTGTGAGTGTGAAAATTGAGAAATGCATAGACAAATTCTCTTTCCTTTTTAAACATATTCTAGTGAATGAATTGTCTTTTTTTTTTTTTTTCCTCATCAGCTTTCTAAATTTCTTGGTAAATATTACTACAAATCTCAACTAGAGAGCCCAGAGCAAATTCCTTTAGTGGATTTCTGATAGAGCCACAGAATAACAGAGGCCAAAAAACAGGGATGAACTGTGGAATGGTACACTGGACCTTGTGAAAACTGACATGAAGATCAGGTTGTTTTTCGACTTGAGTTTTGCCAGTGGGAAAGCAGGAGAAAAAAGGGAGATCATGTGGAGCACTAAAAAGAGCCAGGAAGCAGCTGGAAATGTTCTGATACTGGCATACCTGTTTGGCCACCATGAGGGGTTGAAAAGAGCAAACACTGATGTAGGGGTAAATCTTGGAAAGGATGGGCATGTTAAACTATAGTTGTTAGATGTGTTGTCTGGTTAAAGTTGTAAGACAGCTTTCCCACCTATTCAACATTGTTCAGAAAATGAAGAAACTGAATATTGAGAATAAAATATGATCACAAAACACTTTGATTCACAATATTTCTAGTTTCTTTAGGGCACACTAAACTTCTGTAGCATTGTTACCTGAGACATACATGGTGTAAAGATGCTTTCTAGGAAGAGTCAATTCTTTAAACATTGGCAGATTATTCTTTTCTATCTTTATGGCATATCAGTTATATCAATTTGCTGCATATGACATCTGGATAGAGCAGCATTTATGGTGGATAAGAAGAATTCCTGGATAAATGTGCTGAGCTAAACCCTTCCTGACTTTAGCAAACCATCCCAAGCAAGAGGAGCAGGTTTTATGGGAAAAGCATGTAGCATTTAGTTATCAGTTTCCACAAGTATGCTGAAGGGTAGGACACTTGTAAAACTTCCATGAGCCTATGGATATGAGGCTGTCTCTTTAATGGTCAGCTAATCACTGAATACATAATACTAACCATATTTCTAGGAAAAAGAAACACTCAATGGCACAGAACCGGACACAGCACTTGCTGCTCTGTTATCATATATTCTGTTACACACACAATTTCTGATCTGTGGTATATTTAGTTCAGCTCGTAAGTGGAAGACAGAAACCGTTCCAGCTATGTCCATATACATGGAGGAGAGAGTCAAAAGCAAAATGAGTATTGAGGGTTATCATATATTTGTTTGCAACAGAGATCAGGCCTAGTGATTGCCACACAAAGGTTGGGCAGCCAACTGTTTACTGCATTGACTAAGGCTGCTCAAATATCTCAAGTGTATCAGAAAAAATTGGCAATAAATTGGAGTTATTTGCATGTATGTGTTTAAATGTTATTGTTCTTCATAAGGAGAAAAAGCAAAGTCTTTCAAATTGCCAGTTTGATTGAAGGGGTTTGGAGATAAATAACTGTCACAGATTTTACAGACATTTTGCTACCAATGGCAGAGAAATGTCTTGCTTAATGTAGTTAAGTGAATTACATGAACAGGAATTGAGAAACTTGTACACTTCTAAACATAGGGAATGCTTCAGTTTTTCTCCTTCCACCATGCTTAACTTAAAAAAAAGTCAGCCTATCTGACTATCCTTTAATGAAATTTTCTGTCAGGGCAATTGACCATTAGCTAGTAATTAAAAATACAAAATACTTATTGAACATATATTTCATGAAATACATGTTTTCATTAGTTAGCATTTATATGTCAGTTGTTTTGCTACATGTGACAGCATTTTAAAATTTGTCTCACCTTTTTAAATATCTCATATATTTAAATATATCAAATATTTAATTTTAACTTAATACTGTTGTAATTTGTTGTAATTTGGAAATAAGACTGTGACAAGCTTAGGTAAAACATGTTAATAAGGGACTAATATGTAGTAGAAAAGAATGAGCGCATTAATACATCTCTGACATGTTGGTGACTAGTAGCTGTTCTTAACCTTAATCTTCTATTTTTTCTCCATAATTCATCTACTTATCTTCCCCATAATATCTCACTTTTAATAGTCTTTCTTCACTATGGCAGTTTGTAAAGACAAATCTAAGGTAAGAGAGGTATTTACATATTAAATAGGTAGAAAACTATTACTCTGTTTTGCAACCGAGAATGTCAAACCAAAGGACTTCCCTATAGTTTTCATTTTGTAATCTCTTTTTATGAGTTCAGTATGAGAGATATGACCATGATTGGGAACATTGTTGGTTCGTTTAATTTGCATCCAAGAGCCACAGAGCCATCTACCTACCTGCTTTTATATGTGCTGGTAGGGATATTAGAGAAGAATTACATTTTCCTTGCTGTGACATATGCTTTCCAGGCAGGTTTAGTTGAATCACTTAATGCTAGATCCACAGAGACATCTAGACCCAGAGCCAACCTACTTAATTTTAAATTTGAATATAAAATGAAGTGAGTGTCCCCAGAAAGGGCTTTGATAATCTGATAGTCAGTATTTGCCTAAAAGGTAGGAAAAGTGTATCTGATTTCCTTGAAGTAGAAAAAGGAACTGAGCCTTGCTCTTCCTCATTATATTACTACATTAAAGGATAGGCATCTTTTTTCCCCCCCTTTTTTTGTTTTTAACAAGGTGGTCATACATCAAAAGTTATGGAATTTTTATTTTTTTTTAAAGCTTAGTCCTGTCTGTGTGTTTAGGAATGCCCTGAGCAAGCTGGATTGAACTGTTCACTATAGGTGAGGAAATAACTTATCTGAGGTTTTCAATAGCACTTAGACAAAGGTGGAAACCAATTTATTCAGGACTTTCAAGACACTGAAGGTGCTCTTTTTATCTAAGGACTTCAAAGCACTTGATAAATAAAATAAGTATCATTTCCTCATTTCACTGAGTGAGAACCTACAGAGATGTAGTATTTACACAGGGCACTTTACCTGTCTTCAACCAGCCATGAGGCAATCTTACTCCTAGTGCTGCTGCTTTACCAGCATTCTCTGGGTTGTACTAATCTCTCTGTGTCCAGGACTGCTAGCTCAAACACTTTAACTCATAGGAACAGTTGAAATCAACTATGATAATGTTTAAATTAGGCATGCTCAAAACTTTGAAATACTAAGATTTTTCTTCTACATAGAAGAGAAAATAGAGATTTTTCTTTGCAGGTTTGGTTGAAGACCTTTGATACCATTTGTTTCTGAACTTCTCTTTGAGAAAATAGCAGGAAATCTTTGCTTTTCATTATAGCATCAGTTAGTCTAAACAATCCAATTTCAAACCTGAAACACGTTATACATGTATATATGAGTCTACACAGAGATGGAGAGACGCTGCTGAATAGTGCTGTAAGGAGAAAAAGATGAGATGAATGAGAGAACCAAACACCAGTATTAGACTAAGGAAGCCTTAGCAGTCAGACTTTTGGGAACATTACTGATGTGTTGAGGTTTGCAAGCAAAGAATAGTTCTCTGGTTGTCTGTGTTTTCATGCATTTAAAACAAAAAAATCTGCAAAAATAGTCCCCTAGGATTAGGTATATTATTGTAAATAAGCAACAAAGAAACCTGGCTGTTGCTGATATCTTATCATTGTTAAAATAAGCCAAGTCTGAAATTTAAAAAGACCAGTTTAGCAGGTAAACAGAAAATTGATCAGGATTGTTCTAATGGAAGTGCGGCACCAGTGATTTACTTTTGCCAATCTAAGTACAGCCATGATCTTTGCCAGAAGCAACTCTGCCAGGGAAACTTTAGGCTCCCACATTCATGGCAAACCCTAGCACTGTCAGTCAAGACCCTGAGAGCCTAACATCTTCCAGCTCCCTAGAATTATTCATTGGAATGATCCATACTTTTATTCTTGTATTGAGAAGCTCAAGTCCACAGTAATCCATTGAATAGCACTCTGTAAGGGACTCTCTAAATGAAGTTGAACTCTGAAACCTTCGCAGGGAAACTTAAACTTTTGCAAACAACACTCTAGAGCCAGTGTCTTCTGATTCCCCACTTCATGTGCCTGGCTCCAGCCTATGCTCAGCTTTCATGTTCAGTGCTGAGTCTAAAAGCCAAGACTGAGACAGAAGCTAAGGAGCAAACCACTTCTAGTGTTCTTTGAAACAATGTCTCATTATCATGCCCAGGAGAATAGTGTTGTTAGGCCTTTATTTGAAATTCATAGTGAACTCATAGTGAAATCTATCTTCAAGATCTGATAATGGTTTGAAAAATGGGATAAAGCAGAGACCACATAACTGAGCTGAGAAAAGCAGTTGTGAGCACAGAGAAATACCTGTTTGTGAGCACAGAGAAATACCTGTTTTCAGTAATGCCATTCTGAGTTATAACACAGAATGAAAATAAGTTTCTACTAAACTCAGCACTCATGGGAAGGCAACTGAAGTTTTTGGCTCTCCTCCCTCCATCCAGCCACACTTTCCTTGGCATGGGAGTTGCAGCAGGAGTAAGGGAATGCCACTAGTGTAGTCCCTGGCCAGCAGCTAGCTAACCCCACACACATGGTCTGCCCCACGGGTGGACACAGTACTGCCCAACGGGGACTGGCCTTTGGGACACATGTTCTGGTCCCTGGTAGGACTGCTGCCATGGGACTAGGACAGGATGGTTAGGTTGCTCCCTCTTGTTTCTGCCATATAACTGTTTTTACTTAATTAGGCCCATTTCTGTAACTCATGCACACACATGTGCTTGTGTGTTGAGATGATTTGGGATTGTCCATAGCACAAAAACAGAATCTGGAAGAGGTGATCAAGCACAGTGTGATCAACCACCCATATGAAAGGGAAGGAATAATGTAGGTCTGTGGGAGGGGCTGGAGGCAGTGGCTCCAGCAGTTGTGTACAGATGACTGCATGCTAGAATTACAGGACTTCCACAACACCTCCGTGGGTGGCTAGCCGTGGGAGGGAGACAGGAGCACTTTGGCAGTGCTCACATGCTCGTTCTCTTCCCCTCTGTCCTACCTAGAGTCTGCTCAGGTTTAATCTGGGATGACCATGATTTTTCACCCTCTATGCATGTTTATAACTAGGCATTTGTGGAAATCAAGAATAAGAAAGTTGTGTTAAAATGGTTCATGGGCACTGGCACACACAGAGACAGGGCAGTGAGACAGCCAAAGCTCGCATCCTGAGTGTGGTTTGAGCCAAAGCTGAAAGCACCATTCTGAAATAAAGCACTATTATGAAATAAAAGATGCTGAGCCTTCTTCACTTGGGGTGGTTGCAAGAGAGAGTGCCTTTACAGATCTGGAGCCTACCTTGTACGTCTCCATCTGCATTACGCATGATCAAGTGGGGGGATTTGCACAAAAGTAAACAGGAGGAAAAAAGCATAGTATATTTTGTTAGTTATAATGCTTTATTACCCTTCATTGAACGTGATTAAATGTGTAGGACATGAATAAAGATAATAAAAGAGTGGCTTTTTCCTGGTGACTGTCATCCATGCTTCACTGTCCTGATCAAAATCAGTGAAGGTGTAAGTGTAGGAGACAGACATGTGACAGCAAATAATTTAAAGAAAGCTAACTTCATTTTATTTTATCCTCTCACACAAATTAAAGGAAGTCATTAAAAAGAATTAATTAATTACCCTTATGCTGTATTTGCAACAATAAATGTCTATACTTGAATGATGGAAGCAGAGAAAAGACCATTTTGGAAAGGTTCCTAAAGAACAACAGAATTCAATATCAGAAGAGAATGGACATTAAGAAAACCATTTTGAGGAAGGTGAGGCACACCTTGGGGTTTTCCCTCTCCTTAGGAAAAAGCAGACCATTGTCAGAAACCATTGAGTACCACACTAACTATGACAGCGGATTTGGTTTGCAGGTCCTTTGTTGTTTTTTAATAACTAAATAATTGTATTCCTATATTGAAGTGTCACAGCAAAAAGAAACTTGAAGCACAAATTTAAATATGATTAGCTTGTTAGTGGTGTTTTTTAGGAGCCTTATTTTTTTTCCTCAGCTCCCATCCTATTTTTTTTAAATTTCTCCAGGGCATGTCATACATAGTGAAAAATCTCAATGGAGGCTCACAGGTATCACTGCTGTTTAGTCAGACTTCAAATTGGGCTCTAATGGTTTTAGATAGAAAAGCAGATGGAGAGGGTTTGTTCACTAGTCGGTGCCCTTGCCTTAGAGTTCACCTCAAGTTGTTTTCAGAAATTCTCACTTCATGCACATTACTTATTTATATCATCACTTTTTTCCCCCACTTCATAGATAATTGCTACTTAATTGATACTGCCTTTATACAAGCCTCCACAATAGCAAGCAACAAGACACACTGCTAAATAGAGGAATCATTAATCTGTGTATATATTCTGTATTTCTTTTAAAAATGGGCTGGAAATAAGCAAAGTCATTAGTAGTTTGTTTGCAACAGTGTATTTATGAAAGCTCTATGGAGAATGTGTCAACAGTCAGTATGTAACAGAGCAATTAACACAGTACTTTTGTACTTTTGACTGTTAGCATGGGAGTAAACAGAAGCAGATGTGAAGTGTTTGTGCCGTTAGTATTCACAGACTGCTCTGACATATGCAAATACAAGTAATGCTTACAGAGCTTGCAACCCTTATTGTACCATGACCTTACCTACTAAACCCTGGGACAGGACTACACACTTTCCTAATAATTATTAACAATACAGAGATACAACCTTTTTGCTCTGAAAGCGTTACCGACTGCACTGATAGAGCTTCACAGGTAAAAGTGTTGATAATGTTATGCACATTTACCTTGTTTCAGATGCTGCTTTCTTCAATGTAAAGAGAGAACAAACAATAAAGAAGTAATGAAAAATGCATACAACAAGACAGAACAGGAATCACCTCTGAAACACTGGTTCAGCCCGAATTATACAAGCCCACTGAAGTTCAGTAGTTAATACATGCATCAGATTCTGTGTATATAGGACAGAGTTCAAACCAAGACCTTTCACTGCTACAGTCTTAAAATATATATCTTTCTAAAGTGGCTCCAGTCAGGCTGTTAAAATAGGATGCCAACACTGAAATTATTTTCTGCCCTGTAAAAAAAATAAAAAATCATGTACTTGACCTAATAAAATCACCTGCATCCTGGGGAAAAAAAAAAAAAAAAAAAAAAGAAAGAAAGAAAGAAAAAGAATAAAGAATAAAGAAGGCTTCTTGTATTCAGTTATTTTTCATGTGAACTATATATATCTGATATACTTCGAGTTACTACGGTGAATTTCATCTTCAAATACTATCTAAAACCTAGCTGTGTTACATAGATGAAGGTCAGATGAGATTTTATTTTCAAATTTTTTGTTAGAGCTGTGTTTTCAGAATAGGAATAAACAAAACTGAATTAAAATATAGGGTTTACAGTGGTGTTTGGCATTATATACTATGTGGAAAATATTTTGCCTAAAAAAACCGAATTTGTAGAGAACATTGCCCAAAATAAGATTGATAGGCCATCTCTTCAGTCATGTCTCTCTGTCTGAAGGCAGAAAAAATATCTCCTAAACATACTGCCTTTTTGTTATCTCTAAGATATAGTGGCTCATGAAATTAAAATCCTCTTTTGCAAGTGAATATATGCTCGTTTCCATTTTGTTTTCCACTCTGCTAATTAGTTTTAGCAGGTCTCCCCACACACTGTTGTATTTCAACTGGACCCAAAATGAAGCATGTTTTTATTTTGGCTGTACTAGGGAAAGAGTCCTGTTGCAGCAACTGCTTGGATCAGATGGTGGAACACCACCACTCCATTGAATGCAGAGGCAGGACAGCAGTGGGCTGGAGGTTTGGAGCAGCAGCCCTGGGGCCAACTGTGTCAGGAGGCTGCGCAGACCTGGGGAATGTGTTACTGCAGCTGGGCATCTGGGATGCTGTCAGTCCCACCCTATTAGTTTCAAATAATCCATTTCTGTATTCACTGCTGTAAAGAAGGTGTTTTACTGTATTACGGCCGCCAAATTACTGCAAGTGTGTACTTTGGATTGCTTGACTTGTCAAGATTATCGGGACAGGCTGAGTTTTTGAAGGCTTTCAGATATCTGGATGCTTGGGAACAAAGTGAGGGTGTTAAAGGTGTTTAGGGTTTTCCTTACTAGCAGTTTTTCAAGTTGTGGTTAATATTTGAGGTACCTGGAAAGGTTAGTTTTTAGGAGGCTGAAGTTCTTTTTTCCAGGTTTCTTTTGGTTCAGGGTTTGTTTGGTTGTTTTGACACAGGTGTTAAAACTAATTGCAAACATTTGTTTTCTCATTTAGAAAACTACACGAAATAATCATCATAGCTTTCCATTTTTCTTGACTGCATCTTTTTTTTTTTTTTTAAATCTGAAAGATACCCCTTGCTAAATAAGCAGTGAGCTGTGAAAAAATGAAGATCAGATGTGTACGTTAGTAAAGCTGGTTGAAATAAATGTCGTTCAGTAGTACTTTACTATGCACTTCCTTATCCCTAAGACTCAGCAACTCTAAATTGCAGAAGCATTTAGAAATAAATATTTATACTGTAAGCTGTCAAGGACATTGTACACTGTTGTGGGCTAATGCCAAAACAAATACAATATCTGAGTTTATCTGAACCCTTTAGTCTCAATGAGCCCCAGGGGTTCGAGTTGTTCCTCTAAGCACCAAGACTGAGAGTGACTTTCCTCCAAGTTTCTGGTTCATCTCATCAACTAGCTTGCTTATCTAAATAATCATTTGTCCGCAGCTGCAGGCAATCAACATTTTGTGCATACAGTGTAGATTCCCAAGCCAAATTATGAGAGAATGAAAATACATGTAATTACATGTTGGTATGCATGTCTAAATATAATTTACACTTGGGAGAAGGGAAAGAAGAAAAGATAGTAACAGGTGATTAAGAAAACAAAGAAATGCACTTTAGAAATCTATGCTGATCTTGTTTTATTAGCGAAATAGGTATACTCATTTATGCTGTGTTTACTTAAATGGTTAGTTGTGAATTAGAAAGTTCAGCTCTGTTTGAGGAAGTACTCAACAGCCTGCAATTGCTACAGTGTTTAACTGAACGTTTGGGGAGAAAAGTCAAATTGGCCCATTGTGATTGCTGATACATTTTCATATCAATGTAAAATTATGATCATTTTCCTTTGAATGTCATATAAACAGCTGCACAGAAATACTTTCTTAAACAGTTCTTTGTGTCCTGCTATTTATTTCTTGAAAAGATTTGGATCATTGTTTTGCAGGTGAGAGACACCTGCCTTTTTTTTCTTTCTTTTTTTTTTAAAATGCGTGATTTGCCACTTTCCAGACAGCCACGGTCAAGCCATTGAGAAAATTGCAAAGCTCCCTGACACCTTTTTGATTGGTCTTATCTGATGACTAAATGCATATTATTCTGTTTTATAATTCCAGTTGTTAAAACCTGGAATTCAGCATTTTGGAATGCTTGGCTCTTAAAAGAGACTTGTTACCATAAAGAATTATTAGTGAATCGTTTCCCAAAGATACCTTTGTTATATCATAAGACAGATGACTTTCAGGATCAAATACATATTGTTTTTAGGAGTAAATTTACAGAGCTATACTTGAAGTGGACATAAAGGAACATTTTTATTTGGTTTTAATTTTCGGTATTTCACATTAATTTCATGTCTTTTTTTCTTGTGTTTTTTCTGACACAATTTTTTTAAAAAATAAAATTGAGAAATTAAATTTACAGTCACGATACAGGAAATGCATACAGTAACTTTTCCAGTTTATATATTTTTCCTTAACTCTTAATACCACTTGATGTTTTCTGCGTTTTGTTAAAATTGCCTCATGAAATCAGTTATAGTCTGGGAGCTTATTCAGTGTGCACCTTAAAGAATTTGGATGCACTAAACTCTAATTGCTCTCAAGTTTGCAATTTTTAAAAAATATTTGAAATGGTAATTTCGTAGATTTTAGAGTAATGTGTGGTATTTCTTGCTGAATTCTATGTTTTCATCATTAAATACATTTTCAGTGACTAATACTTCTCTCTGAGTTAAGGAAAGATCAATTTTAGTATAATTCATCAATGTGTGAATACAGGATGAGATTCTGTTCCTGCCTTTATTTACTACATAAGAAATCTGGAACTGCGGAAACCTTCATTACACTGTATGTTTCCCTGAAGCACACAGACAGTCACAAAAAAGACATCTGGATGCATCTTTGCAAGGGTGAAGGCAGAGAGACAGATGAGACAGTAGAGCAGGATACTATGGGGGGATGCTACAGAGCTTCTGACTTCCATAAGGGGTTGTTGTCACAGAGACGCTTTCTATTTATTACCAGGAGCCTCGAGAATGTCAGAAACAGTAGTCTTACAACCTGACTTTAGTTCTTATGCTGAGTAACAGCTTACCGATTGCTAGTAAAATCTCCATCACTGAATATCTTCAGCAGAATATTCCTGGATATTCCTGAGTGATTAGCTGAAGCTCCACCATAGCTGCCAGACTTACAAGAGGAATTAGTTCCTCATTAAGTAGTGCTGTTAGGTGATCCTGTAGCCTCTTGTGAGCACAGAGAAAAGAGAAAAACATTTCTTCATGGAAATTCCTTCAGCTGTTCAGAGGCTGTTCAGTTCTGTCCTCAAGCTGACTCTGAAAAGCCATTAAAATGCATAAAGGATGTGCGATAATGAGTGACCCTGGGCTGGAGGAATTTGGGGATGAGATATGTCAAGTCTAGATTTTAGCTGTTAGCCTCACTAATCAACATAGTCCCTTTGGTCCCTTTAGGCCTCAGAGGCATTTTTTTTTTAATTGGGGCATCAATATGCACATAGCTGTCTTGAGTGGTGGAGGCATCCCTGTTGCACACACCCAGTGGGGACAAAGCTAGCTAGGGGACTGGGCTTCCTGATAAGGCCTGAAGGTAAGAGCATCACTAGCTCAACTCGTGTGGATGTGCTCCTTGGGCTGGTCTTCAGCGAGGAGTAAACTTATTTCACGTGATAATCTTAAAAGCAAGATAGGAAAACATAGCTTTCATGAAACTTTTTATGTGATGAGTGAAAAACTATACTCAGAGAGAACTTCTTCGTGGTTCACTGTCAGGACTGGACGGATGTGGAGTGGGCTTGCACAGGGGTCTGTCTTGTTCTGCTGCTCTTCAGTACCTTCATTAATGACCTGGATGATCGAAAAGAGAGGTTGCTTATTAAACCTGCAGACCACACCATGTTGGAAGTGCTCTAAGGGTGCTGGAGAACAGGAGCAGGAATTCAAGAGTATTTTGACAAATTGGGGAAATGATGGTAATTACCCGGTTTTTATGGAATTGTGTCTACTTTACGTTCTGTTCCCTGAAATAACTGTAGAGTTTTAGGCAAAAGTCACGAGTATTTTATGAATTGAGACTTCATATAGTTTTCTTAAACTTTGATAATATCATTTTCCAAGTCAAAATAAAACTCTCTAGACTACATTTGTAGGAGTATTTGTAGCTAAGTGGCATAAAGTCAGCCTCACCCCTTAGTGCCTCAGCACATACCTGAAGTATAAATACTCTTTCATAAAGGTCTACTGTCCAGCATCACTAAACTATATAAACTCATAAACTCAATTAATGTGGAATTAATGTAGGTTCAATTTAGCAACTAGACACACGTTTGCCTCATGTACTATTTTTACCACACTGTTATAAGAAACATGCTTTTTAAAAAATAATTTCCCTAAGTAGTACGAATCACTAGCCTGAAAATAAACACAGGCACACTCAGTGGGTCCTTGATGCCTCCATTTTCATTAGGAACTTTAACATTTATCTCTTTGTTTTATGCCTGTTACATAGAATTATAGTCCCCCCTGGAGACATTGGATTAGGGATTATAAAATCAATGTGGTGTAAAACCATTGTTCCAGCACTTTCAAGCCATCCCCACAGAATGAGAGAAGGGCAGCTGGACTCTGACCCACCGTGTAGGACAACACTGCCTACTGAATGATCTCCTCAGGAACTGATAACTTGACAGCCTGTGTAAAGTTAGATAAGGGGTGATATTAGTGTTCACTGAAATATAAATAATTATTCAGCTCACAAAACGCGGTAGCACTGCACCCTGCAGGACCTAAATCAGACAGCTCAATGTGAGCCAAAATGCACTGGATTCACTGCCAGATTATTCAGCATAATTAAGACTCTAGACTAGGTTGAGTTAGTTGACTCTCCTTAAAACAAATATTTAGAACTGGCAGCATATGGAAGGGTTACCTTCTTACAAAGTCTCATATTCCTGTATACACAAATACATTATTTTTCTGTGATGTAAACATTAATTTTAAATCTAGTGACTACTTCTGTGTGTATTGTGTTTAAGAGATGACTTGAAAGACTGGCTTGAAAACAATCTGCTTGCCCACAAAAAAAAAGTGTAGGCTTAAGGCTCCATTAGGGCAAATAACTGTGTTTTTTAAACCCACTAGATCACACAGCATGGTGCATCTTTTCTATTCAGATCTGAAAAGGGGCAAAAGTGGTAAATTACCCTATGGAAAACCATACTTTCATAGTCTCTGTCTTAATATGCGTAACAAAGATGTTTGGATAATTTGGATAATTAAATAAACACATATTTATCCAAACCAGTTTCTCTGAAAGCCATTCAATACTTCTGTGAATCTTTATTGACCTTTACTTCAGTATAATAAGCTGATTCAAATAACATGATTTAATAATGTTGCTAATAGCTAAAATCACTATAAACTCAAGAGCAAAGTGAAGAGTGTTTTCCAAAAAAACTCAACAGTTTCCAGGTATCATCAGCCTGTGCCCTACACATGGCATGGGAGTAAAACTAGTGCAATGCATGCAGTCATGTTGTCACCACTGCATGTTGTTGTGACAAGAGGGAGAGAAAAAAACCACAGTGCATGCTGCTTCAGTATCAGAATAATTATCATGTGAAGTGGTTTGATATTGTTTACATAGTGAATTTAGTTTAATTACATATTTACATATTTAATTATGTAGATGTCATTGTACTAACCAGTACAGCGCTCAGGAAAAGAGACATGGATGTTATTGTCTAAGGTAACATAACATTTGAGAGGTGATTCATGAAAGTCTAAACATCACATGCATTTCTTAATGAAAATCTTTTCTTTAGTAGGAGGAACAAGAGGGTAGTGCTGGCGTGATACCTCTCCTACAACTAACTACTCGTTTTTCATGCTTTCCAGTCTAATTTAAATTGAAAGGGAACTCCTGCAAAGGTAACAATTTTCTTCTATTACTTGCTCGTGGCAATTTTTTCTTCAAAAAGTTGTAGGTGCAAAACACATGTGAAAAAGCACATTCTATCTTTAAGCTTTGACTGCAGAAAGGGAACTCAGGCAAGACAGAAGAGTGTCAATGTTCCTGTTGTTAGGGACCAGAAAAAGGCTTGCCACAGCTTGTGATGGCTTTCTCACACAGACATTTTTACTCAAAAAATGTTTTTATTAAAAATAAAGAGATTAAGCAGCTGGTGTGAGAAGTGACTCACCTTGTGCTGTCACTCCTGTCCTTTGCCTAAACATCAGTCACTTGTTCCCACCACATTCCTTAGCGTGGTGGGTGACCTGGTCCATTGCCTTTCCTGGAGGCAACTGCTCATCACTAGAGAAGTACTTTAAAGCCACAAGTGACAGCTGAATATCAAACTTGTAGTTGAACCTTTGAAAACATGGTGAACATTTTAATTTCATACAAGAGTAACATACGTGTTTTTTGCTTTCCACAGCCTGCTTTGATTTTAAAGTCCAGTGAAATAAATTTCTTTCACTCAATGTACCTTAAAATTAATGAATCAGAGTATGTTTACTTTATGAAGCAAATAATATAATTTTTCCCTAGCAACCAAGGCTACAGCTGAGTTTCTCTAAGATCCTTATGCCCAACTGTAATAAATTAGAATACCTGAGCTGATTATTGCCAGAAAATAGTTGAAGTGTCCACTGTGGTGAATTTGAATTTCATATTCTAAATCCAAATTTACATCCTCAAATCTCCAACTCTGATGACACTTTATTTTCAGTCATGTAAGAACCCTGGAGAGATCTGTATCTTACACAAGCAGGCATTACAAGGAAGATGAAAATCTTAGATAAGATACAGATTTCAGAAATATAGGATAGTTACATATAAAGGTCATCTTAAGATTTAGACCTGAAACTACTCAATTATGTTAAAACAACACTTGTTCTCAAGTTTTGTAGAAAATGTGGATGTAGGGGCTTGGATTTATGTTTCAGAGGTATCACTGATATCCTTTACTTTTCCCAGTGAGGTTCCTCAGTCACCAAACATACAGAGCAACCCCAGCTGACGAAGAAAGTTGAACCCACATGTCCCACTTTTCAGAAGGAATCCTTAAGCAGTAGGGTCTAGGGTATTTTACAGTGAAATGTCACCTTTTCTCCTGGAATGAGTCAATTCCAGAAGAACACAAAACAGAACCAGAAAAAGTGTGTACACTAATATAAACTCCCTTTCATCACATTAACATGGAAAGAGTATCATCTCTGCACGGCTGTGCAATTTCCAGCCTGACTCTGGCTCGGTTCCAGTAGCTTGGAGCAGGGACAGGGGCTCAGTCCAGTCTCACTTTCCACATGGATGTGCCTCATGTTCCACAAAAACCACTTTTTTTTAGGGTTGTAATGATTAGATTTTTAGTTTGAAATACAACACCTTTATATCACACCTTCTTTTACAATGAGAGCTGAAGGCAAGGTGCGTAAGAATCAGTAAATTAGAAAGAACACAGGAGTGAGGAGTTCAGTTCTGCTAAACAGTTATCTATGGTTTGAATTTCTCCTGTGAACATGATGGATGTTGAAAGTCTTTTACAATTCCTTAATATGTAAGATAAAGGAAAAGATTGATAAAGAAGTTTTAGTTAAAAAACATCAATGAGTTGATGTTGATCAAATCTGTCCGGGCAGCAAGTCTAATACACTGACTTGCTGTATGGACAGATTCTTATAGAGCCCTTGTGTTCCACATGCACATATGTGGCATGTAGTTTGAATTTCTCACCTATTTTAATTTTCCTTTTATTTTTTGTCTTGTTTCTGTTTTAACAAAAAACTAGTAATTTTTAAATAGAAAGGACAAAGAAAATCCCATTTACATTAAATGTCCAAGAGGTTTACTCTGAATTAGACTATTTTCTCTGCTACAATTCCCATTTTTTTAGTCTATATTATTAAAGTTACCAATGTACAATAAAAAAGCATGTGCATCCCCTCATAATGAATTCACATAAAGTTCATGCAATGTGCCAACATGTCCCGTGGCTGACACTGTAGAACAATCTCTATGTGCAATGGATAACTCTGATTTCTGATCTGTTACTATATTTTTAAATAAGGGAACAAGTATGTCATGGGTTTGCAAAAGTCCCCCTCCTTGGGGATTGAAAATAGTTTGTCCAGATGAATTTCCGGACAAAGGC
>JAWMRA010000041.1:24938365-24982051 GCA_035584735.1 Pseudotriccus pelzelni | reverse complement strand
TCAGATCTCTTTGTCTGCATAAACTTTCTCTCATCTTAGAGCAATTTGTGGGGGGTGTGGTAAAAATTGTCCCCTAGGCAAACCCATGACAAAGTAATACTGGGAACTCCTATTCACACGTTGTTTTATAGCTTTATTAATATTACCTACAGTATAGGTTGAAAAAGAATCTGAACAGTGGTTCACAGTGAAAAATCTTCTTACCCAGAACAGTCAGTTCTGAGGTTCCAAGAAAAACAAATATTTGGTAACACATTGAGTCTGTGATACAGTCTATCCTCTAAAAGGGAAGACAAACAGCTGCCGAGAAAGATAAAAGAAAATGGTAATTGACAAACAGAGGGACATCAACATAATATGCAGCTAACAAAAATTGTTCTTGGTTTCTGAAAGTCACACACAGACTGCATAATTGTCAAGATGTACATAATTTATTTAAAACCTTCACCAGACAGTCATTGTATTTGATGCACTGCTAAGTTTTATAGAAAATGCCACCTTGAATATCAGAAATTCATTCTGCGAAATAGAAAATTTGTTGAAGAATGTATGGGGCTGCCATCCCTGAAACTTCTCAGCACTGCCAGGCAGAAGTGAATGGGAAGTATATACCTCATACGCATAGAGCTAACAAGTCAAATTTTAGAGGAAAAAGAGTGCTTAAACTATTCATGAAGTGTAGCAGAGCTTAATTGAAAGAACTATTTTAAAACCAGTAGTCAGACATACCCAAAAAACCCACTGTATCTTCTAAGCAAAAAAAAAAACCCTATCTCTGTGTTAATAATTCTGCCGTTCACCGTAGGACGGCACTGGTGTACAGTTCTGAGAGCATGGGCACTGAAATAACCTTGGATGCTGTTGACTAGAAAGTTCCAGCGATGCAGAGATAGGCAAGAGCAGGGATGGGCATAGAGTAATGGTCAGGCCAGAAGCCCCATTATGTTTGTCAGACCCCAGACCATGGCAGCCAGGCTGCCTTCATGCCCCAGACCTTTGCTTTCCACTGATCACCTGCTACTCTAAATGGTAGTGGGGAGGGAAAGTTTTGACTTCTAGGAAGAAGAGGGGAATGTCAATGTTCATCTCTCATTTCTGCAACAGAACAAGGAGTTTGCAGACAGGGCTCCTTTTCCTTTGACACCTTCTAGAAATATAAAATGGTTCTGCAGCTCAGTGAGGATAGTGTGGGGCAGCCAGCAGGCAATCCCTAACACTGGGAAAAGCTTTTCCCTAGGGCAACCAATATGAACATCATACATGCTGGTGGGCACATGGCAGCCCATCCTGTGGAAAAGTCAAGCTATGCCATTCCCCTCTATGGGAGCCTCTGCAGTGCCCTCAGCTGCATCCTGCATACAGCAATACCTCCTGATGGGGTGAAATCCTCAACAAATGGAAGTGTTTACATCCTCAGCATGGGGGTGAACAAGGGACGGGTTAGACAAACCATATCTTTATCTCAGAGGAAAAGGCAAAGAAGGCCTTACCAGCCTACCTTTTTAAAGGAAGGATGTATGCACACCTTCACTTTTACCAGTAATATGATTATTCCCAGCAGGGGACAGTATGTGCTAAAATACAGCAGCATGTGCCTAATCATACAATTACACCCACACATCCCTGTCACCCACTCTTTGCAATTTTCATCTGAGAAGACAAGCAGAGCTTAAATACAGCACCTCTCAGTTCTGGGTGCAAAAACTCTTGCACAGTCCATCTCCTCAGAGTCTGAGTTTTTATGTGAGCAAACGCAGCTTAAAACCTAAGCCGAACCCTAATATACACTACAATTTTAAATACATACATCTTTTACTGCATCCATAGGGCATGCAGTGACCATGTGAATCCTTGAGGCTGGACATGGCTACAAGAGATGCAAACTCACAGACAAAACTGCATCAAGTTTTGTTAGTGAAGGGTACATCCTTCATAAGTAGATCAATGGAAGAGGTGAGATGTAGAAGTACCCTGAAAGCAGTCAGTGTTAGAATGTTACTGTAATACCTCAGAAAAAAAATGTAAAGGAAAAATAGAATGTATGACTAATATTAAATATAACTCTGTATAAGTGGTGAGACAAAATTATAATTATATTCACTGTTCTACTATGGAAATATTTCTTACTAATTTGAGCAGAACTAATACTTATTAAAATAGGAAGACTATTAATACATTCTTACATTGCTTCAGTCATACCACTATACCAACTTTTTAGCCTGATCTGTGTTTCAGGAAGTATTGTGGATTTTAATACAATCTGCATATTCTGAAGAGTCAGATATCATGTTCTGCAGGGCCTATTTGGATCATGCCTATTTCTGAACTAATGTAAACCACAGCTTACTGAACTTGTTGAAAATATTTAGCTGTGCAAAACTACAAAGTGAAGTTACACATGGGTAAACTTATTAGGTTGGGACCCAAGATCATCTCAATTGTGAAAACATGAAAATATAATTTACTGAATATGTAAAACAAATAGTATAATTGTTAGAGAAGTTGTAGTTATCGAAGCAGTTATGAGGCAGATTTTGCTTTATGAGGCAGATATGAGTGTTGCCAGTGTTGCTTCTGGGCAAGTAAACCTTCTGCACCCCTTTGTTTTAGGGGCCAATACTGTTGGACTGTGAAACAAAAGTCAGGCTACCCCCTTTTTTTCTCCTGCTGGTACTTCAGTAGCTACTACTTGCAACTCTCTTTTCAAAGGTGAGAAAGCGTCCTATGGAATGTTAAGAATATTTGGTTTATCTATGCTTCTGAACCTAGATTGCTCTGCATGAAAAAGGCTAGAGTCTACCTGTTTCAAGGACATTCAACATAGGTAGTCTACTACATGGGTAAAGCAGCAAAAGCATTTTGACATTAAGTTCAAATGCCAATGAGAGCAAACTTCAGATTTCAAACCTATGGTATGATTTATAAGGAGCAACAGATAGGATGAAACAGAATCCTCTCCAATGAAAACTGGAAATGAAAAGACTTCCATATCCCAGTTTGCAAACTGAATCTTCCTCTCTCTAATCCAAATGATGTTACTTATTTCTTTGTAGTTGAATACAACAAGGGTAGTTAGGTGCTTCCATTGACCAGAACATAAGATCCAGCATCAGGATCTTGCTAACACACATCTGCGAATAAAAGGAAAGATGAAAATGGTCCTGTACACTTCCATGGCTGCTAATCGTCATACTTCCTTTAGGAATACGGTGACTTGTTTGAAGTGTGCTAGCTGACTCCATATATGTGTTCATAGGGGTCTGCAAAATAAAATGGATTTCCTTGAAACATTTTTAAGCCTCCATGAAAGGGCTATTCTGAGGAAAAAATGCTTTTCCCACCAGGGAAACTTAGCAGTCCTGTTACTGGGGCCTTGCCACTTGGTTATTTGGGTTTCTTCTAATTTTGAAAATGATGTGCCTTGTAGACACTCTAGGCCTAGATACAAGTCAGAGGCCAAGGAAGAGGACAATCTTCTATGACTGTCTTAAGCAAATAGAGCTAAAAAGTGTTCAAGTGAACACATGGCTTTCAACTCAGAATTCCAACAAATGCTCGGTGGGGGATCTTCGTAAAACCCAAGCCAGCCTGTTAATCACTAAAGGGTCATCAGCACTGAGAATTTTGTGACTGCTTTGTGGGCGGTATTTCAGCATTTCTTTTCACTACAACAAGTAGTTTTCAAAGAAATGCAACAGATTCTTGTTTCTTAATTGTATGTTCAAAAGATCCAAGTTGAATACAGGCAAATCATGGATTTTCAGTTGAACATAGTATTTCTACAGACAAATATATCTTGGCATTTTAGAAAAGTCATAGGTTATAGTCTCCATAATCTAACCACACTTTCTAAAACATGATAAATTTGTCATAATTATTCTGATTCTGTACAGTTGAAATCAGTGTGAACTCTTGCACTACTCAGGTGAGTGGTGGGTCTCCCTACTGCCCACAGGACCTAGAGCCACCTTTACATTTTATATCTTAAAGGTTATAACCATAATGAGCATTTCAGGAATATCAGTTTGACATTCTGCATGAAAGTTGTGTTAGTCACAAATCTTTTTGAGACTGAAGTCATGAAAAAGAGCACATCAAACACAAGCTTCCTTTCTTCCTACACCCTCATCACATTCACACAATTGCTTGGATATGAAACTCCAGCAAATAATCTGACAACACAAACATGAACCCTTTAAATGTTTAAAATATCCTGATTACAACAGTATTAAACATGTCCCTTTACTTGGGAACTCTGGTCTTGACAGTGACTAAAATTACTCTAAACCCCATGTCTTTTTCAGACAGAATTTCCTAGCTCCTGCTGTGTGGCATCTACCACTAATCTGACATGCCAGAACAGTGGCAGAACAAAGAGGAAACCATTGTAAATGTATTTATTTTTAAAATCTGCATAAAATGAGTATTTCAGGGATGGACTATTCAACCTCTGACTGCAAAGTTTAGTCCCCCCTAATCAGTCTTTACTGTAGAATTTTATCAGTAAATGCAGAAAGAAATAGTAGCATTTCACAACTCCATCTGGAGATAATAAAGTGTGGGTCTGTCTGTATGGGGAAGTTATAACAAAATACATCAGGGCATGAATTTCAAGCACAATAACTGCTGTGCTCTAAGTCTCTACGTAGATGCTCTGTAACACTAAGTCTTTGGGGTTTTTTTCCAGTTTATCTTAATCCATTTTCACAGTGGACTCCTACAGAGGAATTAGTGTCCACACAGAGAACTGTTTTTTAAAGGTTTTCTGAGATATTTTCCAACTAGACAAGCACTAATTGTTAATATATTTTGAAATATATATTTCCCCATAGTAATAAAATACAAAACCTGAGTACTTTTTCAGAGGAAATTAGAGTTCCTCAGAGACTAAATCACCTCCATCTGCTGTTTTGCAACCCATGTTGTATGGCAGCCTCTCCTACTTAGACATGCTAAAACAGTGCATGAACAAAGAGAAACTCTGGCACATGCATACATTTTCCAAATTTACATAAAATTAGAATTTCCAGAATGCATAATGTGCCAGCCATCTCAAAGTATTGTTAGTCTGACTTGTCTTTGAACCAGGTTGGTACAGTATTGATTACATATGAAAAACGCTGTTACTTTCCCTGTAATACATGCTGTATTGCAGAAAATGTGAGTAAAATTAAAAAAAAAGAGCCAGACTGCTCATGTAAAGTGGTATGCAGAAAGCACATGTGTTATGTGTGGGGTTTTTTGTTTGTTTTGTTTGGTTTTTTTTTGTTTTGGTTTGGTTTTTGTTTGTTTGTTTTTGTTTTTTTTTACTCAGAAATTATTTTTTTCATCAAGTTTTTGGCTTTCTATGCCTGAAAAATGTGAAATGTAAGCAGCCAGAAACATTCCCTGAAGCAGGTAGCTGAGTCACCTGTTTTGCTGACCAGAAAGTCTTACACGTTGCTGATCAAAATGGGCATCAGCCAGTGAATCACACCACTTCAAGATGGGACATTTCAGACACAAATATTACGATGCTAATGTGAGTGTCACTAAGTGTCAGAATTTTAGATTAATTTTCAATATCTAGACATTTAATCCACAGTATGAATTGCTTCAGGTCTGCCCTAATGAGTATTACTGGCATATCACATCTTTCTTTATTGATGTTATTTTTAAGATAGATATGTGAGAAGAGGGACTATAGAGAGAAAGCATTTCCCTCCACTAGTATCCCAAACTGTATCCTGTCTGCAGAGGGTATAATGTGATATTTATTATGAAAGTTTTCTGTGTGTTTCAAGCTTAAACAACATTATCAAACTACCTTTTTTTTTTAGAACCCACACTGAGAGAAAACAACATATTAATGCAGTGAAAATACTTGGAAAATATTAATTTTACTGATATTATTGGGAAAAGAAAACTTGTATTTGGGGAAAAATTGCCCAAGCATGTATTAAAAAGGTAACCTAACATTTTTTAGAATGCTAAGAACAGTGAAATATGGAACATCAACAGTGTTCAAAATCGTGTTTCCAAAAAGAATCTCACTATTTCTTGAATATTCTCCTGCTCTAAACTGTACCACAAATTCTAATTCATTTCTCCGTAGTCCATTTTTTTGTCCTATTAAAAGAGTATGAGTTTCAATAGTTGACTAGAGTCAGTTTTCAGGGCACAAAAATGTCATGGAACAGAAATGTAAAGAAAAAGAAAAAAAATCAAGATTTTTGCTGAAAATATTCCCACTATACTTAGTGGTGGGAGAAGTTAAGTGCTAATCAGATGAGATTAGGTTAATGGGGTGTCTCACTGTATCTTATTTATGAACTGAACATTTGCATTGCTGACTTTGGGCAGCCCTTACTAAGCAGAGTTTGAGGAGAGCTGGGAGGGGTTTCAACGGCCTCCAACTCTTCCCAGGAATTTCTGTTCTTTTATCTTGTTCTTCAGTTCCAAGGTAAAAATAGATCTACTTATTTGGTTCTACTGATTGAAAAATATTTCTTGGTAGATATAAAATAGGTGTTTATTTCAGTTTTGCCCATGGAATGATACTGTATATTCATACCCCGTTCTTACTGTCACGAATGTCTACCTTTGAAGTTGAGAACACAATGCTGAAAAAGTTTGTAGGCATTGTGAGGACATGTTGCTTTTGTCCTCACCAAGTAACTTCTAAAATCAGCACAAACATGTTAAAATAGGCAAGAGTTCGTGTTTGTTTGGATTTCCTTGTTGTTATTGGTTTGTTTGTTTTCTTGCCTTTGCATTGACCAACTATCATTTTAGCGAAAGGAACTCATATAATCAAAGCAACTGAAGTCCTTTTTTTTTTCCTAGTACCCACTCAAATGGGAATAAAACTTTTTCTAAAGATGTCCCATAGATAAACAGGATATGTAATGAGCAGACATTATACATTATTTCTTCACTCGTGTGGAAACCTCTGTAACTCACTAAGGAAATCACCACTTTTGAGTCTTTCCTTGGAACTGGGATTATTATATTTTGTGGCAATTTTCATGTCCCCTCTGTTCATGTATATTACTGTTTCGTCTCTACATACTGTATTTACATTTTGTGGTTCAGTTTTTTAATTGGTTGCATTATGACTTTATATATTCTGAAGGCCTTTTGGATGCAGAAAATATGTCATGATAAAGCTTCTTCTAGCATAATTAAGACAAAGATCTTTAAACTACTGACAAATAAAGATCTTTAAACTACTGACAAATAAAAATACTATTTTTTGCTTTTCTACCTTTACTTCCATGTACTTCAATTACCTGATGTAAAGAAATCTATCAAATAGAAAAAAAATCCCGAAACCAACACTGTGCATCTACTTTTATTTTCCTTCTCTAGAATACTGTAGAGGCATAATGCAAACTCCAGACTGATTGATGTTATCCTTTTGTGTCACTCTGTGACATGGCAACTATGTAAACTCTGATGGAATACTACACTGCATAGTAGTAAACTGGTTTTAGACAAGTAATTTTCTATAAGATACAATTCTATTTTATTTTTTTTGGTACAGTGATCAAGAAATTCACTAAGGGATATTTTCAGTATTTTTGTTCTATCTAAAGCAGCACAACTTTCCTGCAAAACCACCAAAATAATGTAACATTTTGTCATGAACTTCAGTCAGTATTTCCACGCATAAAATAACAGTCATGAGGGAACTGTGCATTATTCACATCAAGTATTTTTATCTGTCTTTTGACCCACTGCCGTTTCAGAGGCAGAAAATAGGTCTGAGTACAAATATTGCACGTGAAACTATATTTCTCTTTATCTTGGGAACACTGATATACTTTTCGACCATATCTGAATTTGTTTTACACAGTATCATACTAAGTTTTCCTTACAGAGAACAATACACTGCTAAACTAAACATCTGACTTGATAAAAACTGGAATTACCTTCATAGCCACACCCCATGAGTTGTATTTCCAATTTAAAGACTATGTTTTAAGTACGTGGATGCCTGGGTGAAATGTTCCTGAATATGGGTGAAACCCGTGTTACAGAATCCAGGACTACTTAAACACACCATAAGCACAGTCTTGCAAACATACCTTTAGAGGCTTGCAAACTCTAACACTGGTGTCTGAGTGGCTGCAACAAGTAGCACTTACTGCAGTTGCTAAAGGCAGTGGGAGGTAAATAAAGGCAAATCCCTTGCAGCCAAAGATGGATGATAACAACCTTTTTGAAAGATCACAGAAACTCACCTTCTTGAAGAGGAAGCACCTACATTTACCCACGTGAAGGTTTAGAGAGACATTAAATTGTATTCTGTTTCACAGATGCTCCACCTAAAACTACAGAACATGAGATTGAGACAAACAGGCCATGCAGTCATACCTGAAGTCCTTTGAATCTATCAGATATAAAAGATAAGAGACAACTGAAACAATTGGTGATTTTTTTAATTGTTTTGAGATACCTGTATCCATGATGGTATGATTTTGGCTGTGGATTTTCTATGGCCCAGATGCAGGGGACAGTTTAGGTCCAGCAGGTGTGGGAGAACATCCCTTTCCAGCCCTGGCATGTGGGTTCGGGAAGGTTTTGACTGCTCTCCATGTGGGTTGGAGATGCAATACAAACCCCAACTGGCTCCGTGCAAACCTGGAATGTACTTTTAGAGCAGGAAACACTCAGAAATGTCACAAGAAGACTCAGCTGATCCCCCTGGAATCAAGCAGGCTCCTAGCATGTTCATTTGCTCTGTCCATGTAGGATCTGAACTGATTCCATGTTGCTCCCCTAACTTTTTTCATGCTCCACTGTACCCTACTTACCCTGCAAGGACACTTTTAATTTGGGCTGAGTACTATTAGGACACACAAACCATCTCAGGACCAGCAGTTTGCCCAGCCAGCCAGCTTTTGTCAAACACCCAAGGACAGCACAGTGCTCCTTCCTAGCTCTATGGGGGCCAAAGAAGGTCTAGAAACATAAACAAAACCAGTAAACCCAGCCGGACCTGTCTGTCTTCCTGGATAGATAACAGAGTTCCTGTAGTCTCTTCAGCTATTTTGCCAGAGCTTTCATACAACCTCAAGCACTGGTTGTCTATTATTTTACATATAGGAAGCCATTACTTCTCTGATATGCTTTTGTGTGGAATTAATGCTACTGTGCTTTTGAAAGACTGGCAGGTGGCTAAACTGCCCTGTGGTGGCTTCAGTGAGAGAACACTTCAAGTGCAGAAACAGATTCTGGTTTGCCAAGGTGACTGCAGTGAATTGGTGTCAGACTGGAGGAAGACAATTTATGAGGTTCCACAAAATCAAAAGGCCAGTTGAAGCCTGAGGGGCAAGGAAGTAAGGCACTGCATTCGTGATGGAATCTGAATGTATGTGTAGTTTCTGAAGTAAATTCTGGGCCCTGTGATACAGGCAGAAATGCAGAATCAGACATGAGACAGGTCCTCAGCCTGCAGCTACTACCTGTCTGGAACAGCAGTGCTGTGTCATCATGCTGTAATACTTTGAGACTGCAAAATTAGTGGGTCAGCAAAGAGCTGAAATAATAAGTAGAGCCCATATCAAAGAAAAGAACTCAGAGAATAACTCCCAGGATGTCAAAACCATCAAGGTACCTGAGATCTGTGAGATCTGCTCCTCCCAACCACCACAAGTGACTTTTCCTAACTATTTCAATCCCCGGTGTTTTCTGGCTAAAACAAAAGTGCTGACAGTATAGTGCTTCCTAGCTCTCCAGACTGGGTGCAGATCTTTTTTTTTTTTCGGTCTCAACTGGAACAAGAGCTGGATGCACGCCATCTGTCTTGGTCTCCCGTATGGGTAGGGAATGTGGGTACCCCCTAGGCCACAGATAGGTCACGTCCCAGATGGAGGCAGTCAGGGTACAGAGTCCCTGGGCATGACACTCAAGGTTGATTTTTACATGGATATAGACATGGATAGAGTCACTTTTTCGAAACACACTGGATTAAACCTGCTCATTGCTATTACCATGTATGAACATCTTTTACTCTACAATAAATGTTGGAAGGGTGGTTGTAATATTGACCTGAAATAAGGAATTATCATTCTGAAAAGACTGAGGAAGACTGACCTGGAACACAAAGAGGTTATTAACGCTTTTGAAAAATATACCACCTGAGCTTGAGTCAATAGCTAGTGAGGCAATTAATAAAGAGGAAGACTAACAATATATTTGTATTCTCTTTGTGTACAAAATGTGACTGAATAGACATAAAATCCATCCTGCCATTGTCTTTCTCTTCTTATGGTTGTGATAGAAAGGAGATGAATGGATTTAAGAGTGGTTTCCTATACAGTGATAGTCTTGTACAGTATCCCATTAACATTACAGAATAGGATTGGTACCGCAATGAATTATCTAGACAAGAAGCTTTATACATACTTCTCTATCACTCATGCAGGGTATGTGACTAGACTTTACTACAAATTCAACAACTTTCCACAGAAATAAAATGTAAAATATGTCTACTCCTGTAAATTCTTTCTCTAGGAATCCTGAAGGTTTGAAAAATACCCATGTCACGTAAATTAAAATATGTTTTCATTAAGACCTTTTACGCATTTATTTTTAAATGTTTAGTTTATAATGTTTATGATTGTAGGGATGCATGCTGACAGTTGATTTTAGAGCAAGTTGCTGCTGGAAAGGCAGGTTGCCTTCTTTCCACAGTCTCAGCTGCATGTTTCTTTCCTCTCTTCATACTTGATACATACTTTTGTGCAGTCAGCTGGGTTCAGTCAGCAACCTATTTATTTTTCTGGCATTCCAGGTAGAGCCTGATCTGTGTGACAATTTAAGTCACACCTGAGTAGATGGGGTGCAAACCAAATCAAGTTTGTAAAATCAACTCATAATCCAAGTTAGGTTATTAGCTCAGGCTCATGTAGTTACCATTTCCAAGCCAGTGTTGCATTCCAACACAACTATGTATTTGTTTGTACATATCTTGAATGGTTCACTACCAAGCAGGTTTTAAAGTTGTTTTAGAGTACCAAACATTAACTCTAGGTGTTCTGCCAAAACAAACACAAAATCAAACAGAAGCAGACCTTCCTGATACCAGTCTGTACAGTACTGTTCAAACAGCTGGAACACCTATTGCTGTGAACTGCAGCTCTGAAAATCCAGATGGGAAAACATAAATGAATTGCAATATGCTTCACAAGGCTACAGGTGATGCAACAGTTGCCAAAGTTGCTCTATGCTTCAGTGTTTAGAAGATCTTGGAGTTTAACTCCGTCTTTACTGAAAAGACAGCTAAAAGAAGAAACTACAGATGGGAAAAATATGGGGATGCATAAATGAAGTAATTCTGAGCTGTTCTGAGCAGCTTTATTGAATTTGGTCTGATACATTCATTATTTCTTTGTTTGTATTCCAAGTTTATTATTTCAAAAATGTTGTTATATGCTACTTACATTCAAGGATGTACCTTTTATGTCTGTGAAGCAGCACAAAGCCTTGTGATAAAAAATGAGTACAGAGAGAAATCAGGTCCCTAAGTAAAAAAATTCCAAGGAAAATAGTGCTACAAGTGGCTGAACCACAGTTTATAAGAGGTCTTGCTCAATTTTCTGCATATAAATATTCACCTAATCTTTCTAATCAAGTTCTTTTCTATATAACTCCCACTTCCCATAAACTGCATTTTGCATGCTTAAAGGTGATGACAAAGAAAAGAAAATAATATTTTAGAATCTCTGGGAGGCAGGATTAATGAGTGGCTTAAAATCAGTCCCTTTGAATGGGCATTTATTGATCCTCACTAGAAGAAGTGAATGATGGAAAATTCACTTACTTTGTCTAGCTTACTGCTCCACTGTGGTGAACTAAAAAGGATTGGAGGGAATGGTAGTGAGACTGTGAAAGGAATATATGAGATCTAAGAAACTTGCATCATTTAGTATATCATCAATTCTTAATTTCCTCTTTCATTCTTACTTTTACAGTTTGAAGCTTTAGATGCACATATGCTGTTTTAAATTCAGAATTTTTATAAAGTCACACAGGAAAATTATGTGCTCATTTCACAAAGTCAAAAGCAAATCTTTTTGCACTGACAAATCAGATTGTGCTGGACATTTAAAATTCAAATTTAAATTGAAATTTAGTGCTTTCTGCCAAATCTAGTACTTAAGCATTAGCAATGATGATTTGGAAGTTTAGCTGTTTAGGGTTAGCTGGTTTAGCTGTTACTTCTAATGTAACCATAACTATAGCATCTAAGTGGAGCACAGATAGCCTTGTTAAAGATTCATGCAGTGCCTGGGACACAGCTCTGTTCTATAGCTCCATCAGTGCTGCTGGCTGAAACACACAGTGGGGGTTCCTTTTGTGAGTAGTGTGACTCACAAAAACATCTCACCATAACTTTATAAAATAAGTTTTATGAGCACAGCAGAATGTGACAATAATTTTTGAAATAAAAATAACAGTAAATGAAAATTTAACATTTTAACAAACTATCTGTAAATCTCATTCTCATTTACTTTGACTTACTATGGAGTTAGTAGCAAATGCAATTTATAAGATCAAAATGCTTTGAAAACAGTGATGCAAGCTTCAATTTATACTTTCATGTCAGTGCAAACTGTAATAGTTCAAGAATTTTACAATGACTATTCAATACATGAACTAATTTGTCATAATTTATACAAGTGCTCATCTTAAATCTTGGAAAGGATGTTGATTTACACAGGTGTGAGAACAACAGTAGATCCTTCTGTGCAAACATTGCAGGTGCAAATTACGTGCTATATCATGACGCACAGTGCCCTGTTGGCTGTGATGTGATTACAGCACATGTGAGACATCGCAGATAATATTTCCGAAAACAGCTCCTGTGCTCATCAAAGACATCTGACCCATATTCTGTTTCAGCCGAGCACCCAAAATCACAAGGCACCTTCACAAATGTGCCAAATGCTATGCCTCTTTCCTGACATTTCACTTGTGAACTCCCCTGTCATTTCTTCCCACTGGCCAGGTTAAAGTCACATCTTGACTTGACAACTTGCTGGAAGAGCTGGTGCTGCATCACATCTAAGCTTCCATGGAAGCTTAAGAAACTAAAGAAATACTTCCAACCAAGTAGATTTTTGCTTCCCACTTCTGGTTGTTTCTCTGCTACGTGTTCTGCAACTGTAAGGAAAGAAGGGAGGAGTACCAACTACATTTAGTCCAAAATGTATGTCCTGTATATTTTGTCTATATTTCCAGAACTGATTTTAATCCCAAAAGGAAGATTCTGCTACTCATATTCAGAGTTCTGATGTGCTCTGAGATGCTTCAAGCTCTCATTGCTACTAAGGCATGTGGAAACCAAATGAAATACACACAGACCTTTCCAGTGAGATACGCTAGGATATGAACTTGAGAACGTAATGCTGGCCTTTGGTGAGAGAAGTCATAATAATAAAGACACCAAACAGCACATCAAATTTCCTTGTCTCCCTAGCTACACTTGTGGAGGGCAGAGACTGATGCCAGAGTGATGTTATACCATGCTGTGCCACTGCCACCAGATATATTTCTCATCATAGGGGCCCACACTACTCCAGCCTGTGAGCAGGCTCTAGGCTGAACCACCAGCACTAACACCACCACAGCCACACATGGCTGATCTTCACACCTACTTCAGGCCCTTAAACAGTGACCTGATGCCTTTCCTGCAGCTGGATACAACTGCATGTGATGCCAGAGCTGTATAAGGTGTGTGCCCTCAGCTGACAAGAGCTGGAAAAGTACGCTCTCACATGGCCAAAGAAGTACTGTAAGATCATGGACATGGCAAAAGGGAACCATTAGCTGTGGAGAGGTGCGTACCGTGGCCCTAAACTTAGTGCAGCAACAGCATGTGGGTCAGAATGGTTTATCTCACACTTAGGGCAGCCCCATTTGGATTGGCAAAATATGTAACCTTATAACAGTTGAGCTGGTAATAGACTATTAGCTTAAATTATTTTTCTCAATTAAAAAGAAAATCTATTTTTTAATAGAAATAAAAATATTTTACAACTTCACTTCCCAATTATAGGTTTAAAGTGCCAAATTATTTCAAAAATCATTACAAGCTAGCTAAAGGGACAGGTAAAAAACAGTTTTATCATAATTATACAATTGTGAAGTTTTACAATAAAGAAGTTTTTCAGAATTTCCATTTATCTGAAGTGCCTTGTAAAATTCTCCACAGTGTTTTAATTGCACAATCAAAAGCAAACACCTGTTTGAAATTAGCATCCATCCAAATAAGGAACAAACACATGAATTTTTGCCAGTGAGAATAGCTAACTGCTGGAACAGGCTATCAAAGGACACAATGCATTCTCATTCATTCTCTTTAAATTAAGAGTAGGTCTGTCTTCAAAAGATGCTGTCTCTTATCCAGGATCATTTATTTGAACTTCCATGATCTGTGCTATGCAGGAGATTGTAATAATTATGATCATTTTTTGCCAGAGATGTCAGAGAATATTTTGACTCCTGGGACACTCACATACTACCTCCCTGAGCTTGGGCTCCTGTCAGCAGCCAGCCTTCAATCCCTCTTTCCTGCAAATGAAACAGCCATCAAGTTTTAGAGATATTTGTCCCTTTTGGTCTGTATCTTTCATATTGCCCCTAGTACACCCCTACACCTTGAAATGTCTTTACTTGTTAGAATAAAAATAATATAATAATTGCTCTGAAAGTGCCTTATAAAAGACAAAGTAATCCCACATATTTCATTAAGATGGAAGAGCCCAATTAAGAGGTGTTTTAGACATCTTTCATTGATTTCACTACTCCTACCTTTAAAAACACAGCTGTTACTTCTTAGACATGAATGTTTGGCCCTTGTGCCAAGAGTAATTCAAACACTGAATTTAATGTCCCAGGCATGAACAGCTTACATACCTGCTGCACAGCAGTGAGCCAAATTCCACTCCAATGCAGAAATTACCATATGGCTACCTAAATATTTCCTGCCCCTGTTGCTCTGGCTGGTGGTGCAGACTAGATCTGCCTCTCTCTTATATGACCAGGGGATGTATTTACACTCCATGAAGGACAGAGTCATCCACTTGATAATTCTTCACCCAAATCCAAACTAGCTTTGTCTTGTCCTCCAGGCTCTGCGGGAGTATAGATCCTCATGAGGGAAGCTATTGCTGGCCTAAGTAGTACTTGTAACTCAGGTAGGGATTTCTGCTAGGAAATCCACCCAGGTATAACGGTTTGGGCAAAGTTCATGAATTTCAGACTGGCGTTTGTGGAGCAATTTGCTTGGCATGCATTTAAGCCTCCTTATCCACCTTCCGTTCTTCAGCATATTCACCATTACCTAGTCAACACTTCTTCCTTTCTTCCAAGCAGATGTGGGCTCATTGTGCCATAATTGGTGCCAACCAAAGATTGTTTTCCCATCTCAGGAACCCAGAGTAGTTCACCCCAGGGAGGGCTCACTGGTCACACTTGGCAGTGTGCTCAGCCATCTCTGTCCACCAGGAGAGCAGCCCCACACTGACCCGGAGTATGAGCCGACCAAGCCTCCAGCTGCCTGCAACGCACTCTTTAGACATACCTACATTCACTGCACAGCAGCAGGAGTCTTCATGCCAGGAGAGTGAATTACAGAGTGATTAGTAAACAACTTTGATATCAAATTAGAGGAAAAATCTTGTGAACATAGCAAGGTAGGTTTTTGAAAGGGGATTGTAATATTTAATTCTGCAGTTAGACAGGTTCTCTCTGAAAACTTTAGCAACTGTAAAATTGTATTTTTAAAAGATAAACCACTCAGTAGGTATTGTACACTCAGGAGTTTAAATTTTCTGCTTTTGCAGCCACTTCTACCTAGACTCTCCATAGCAGAGCTCTATCTGCCTGACTGCCAGCACCAGCTTATCTGGCAGCTGTCCACTTTGGGCCATTTGCTTACCGTGAATGCAATAGTAATAAATTAAATAATCCTAAAAGGTTTATTTGTATATAAGTAGAGTATCTGCAATGTCTTTGCATTAATATTCCTTTGTACTAAGAAGAAGTAAAAAAAAGCCAAGTGCAGGTCAAATTGAGTGGGAGTGCTTATGGAATACAAACATTTAAAAGAACATAAGTATTAAAGAACTGGTCATCTGAAAAGGAAGTTCTCTTAATTATAGCTATGATGCCAGACAAGAGGAAAAATAAGCTCAAGAAAGAAACAAGATAGGTATTGAAAGGGAGTTGCAAGATTTTATTACTAATTTAAGTTAGATTACCATTAAATTATCTTCCAAAATACTGTTTCTTCTCATGCACTGAAGCGATTAATGTTAGCTTATATTCGATAAAGTTCTTCAGTGCTTAAAACAACAATTAAGTGGAGCTGAATAATGTAAAGCCGAAGTCATAATCCAGTGACTCATGTAAGACAGGTTCCACAGCATTCCCCAAGGTATGGCCTCTTAGTCATCCCCATCAAAAGGCCTGGCATATACTTGATGTCCCTTCTTCCCAATGACCCCAGAGAAGGAAATGCAGATGTGCAGCAGAGTGGTGTGGCAGCCCAGTCTTCCTCAACTTGGAGTTTGGAGCAGGAAGCTCTCTGGGGGTAGACACTCTCCAGAGAATTGACACCTCAGCCCTGCTGTGTTTGCTTGACCATGGCTTCTACCTAATTCTGAATTTATTTAGATTCACCACGTGCCTTTGTGTTCAAAAGAGAGATGAGTCCACAATCAGTGGGTTTCTGAGATGTCATTCTGAAATAGAAAATTTTCTGTTGCATTGGATAGTGAGCACAGAATCCTTATTCAGGTCTCTGGGTTGGTCTCCCAGATGGTGGCCACCTGAGCTCTCCATTGTGGACTGTGAAGAAAACTTGCCCACAGCAGTATGACTGGCTTAAATATCACATGGAACAAGTAAATATGAAAATTATGATGCCTAGTGCATAGCAAAAAATGTAGTTTTGTATCCACATGGTAGAACATGGTTTAGCACTGGTTTATTAAAAATACAATTAATTACATTACAGTTGTCATTAATCTAATTTATTATCAATGTTTATTGAATTTGTAAGTTTTTGACTGTTTCAGAATTAAAAAGAAAGAACATGACAAGTCATGCTATTGCGTTATGCAGTATCAGACAACACACTTTTGAAACGACATCGTTTGCTTCTCGCTCAATATGTCTGCACTAAGAGATGATGTACAGCTACAGGTGTGAGGCTGTTCAGATCAGTTAGTCTAAAAGGTCACAGCTGCATTTGATAGTGTTGAGTTTCTTACACTGTACATCTTGCAATGTTTGATAACTTCAAGACAATAACAACTCATTTAAACATTTCTTTATACCAAATTATATATCATGTAATGAATAAAACAGTGCATTTCCGTACATGCAGTTTACCACACTCATTAGCACCCGATTGAAGGCAAGCGTCGATGGTCTAGCACACAGGTCACTTCAGTGGTTGCTAATGGTCACATGAGTGGGTGTCTGAGACACAGCCAAGTCCCAGCAAAGCAGACTGTTAGCACGTCCTGGCCACACCATACAAACACTTTACATTTACAGCAGCCTGACCACCTCAACTGCAAGGTTAACAGAGGCATTGCCTTTGCCCCCAGTAACAACAGCCTTCATTAATAGGCTTTCTAATATTGATGATTCCCCCCAAGAAGGGGAAAGGAAAAAACTTGTCAGAGTTTGTGCCCTTTTCTGGAGAGCAGCATGGCTGATGTGTTGATCACAAGCTCAATCTGAATTTAGAAGAAGAGATTTTTCCTGTTTATGAATCCCTTGCCTATTATGGACTAGTGCAGGAAAAAGTGTGCTTTGCTTGCTTGCTGTTTCACTCTCTTTCTCAGCTCTTTCTCTTTTCCTTTCTTCTCTCTGTTTTATAATTTTTATTAGTAGTTCTGCCATAATTCTACAAAAATGCTGCATTATATGAAAGATTACACACTAAAATTACATCATAAAATGATGTAAAACTGTTCTAGTTTGTACTTAGAATGTTCTTTCATTAGGCAAATACTTTTCTATGGATAAACTGGTAGTTTATCAAGCAGTGTTTCTCTTTCACAACTAATCTTATAAACCTCTTATAAAAGCCTGACTCCTGTCATAATATGTAACTATAACATGAAACTACGATAGGTACAAGCTAAGAGCCCTTTTACATGCTGACACATTTTCCATAGGTTTGCCTTATTCTGAGGATGGTCAAGGCATTGCTTAGTGGACCTAACTGCCCCAAGCCATTCAACAGCCTAGATCGTTCAAGAAGGTATGGAATTCCACAAGAGACCCTTGCCATCTATCAGTCAAGGAACTTGGCTCATTCATAACAAAGAGGGACAGACAGGCATGTAGATTGTATGAATGACTAAGGAGTTTTTGAGGAGTTTAATCAGGACTTTCCCCCAAGCAGGTCACTGTTGCTGTCTTTAAAGAGTTCAGGCTGCTTCTGATTGTTGCTGCTTGCCCTGGGAGTAGAAAGTATACCTCCCTATTAAAGGGGCCTTAAATAGTAAGGTAGTTTTTTCACAGTCAATTCCTCGACAGTTCTCATTTCCACTTCAGAAACGCCAGAGAAGCACGGCAGTATGGAGCTGCCTTCTGTTCTGCACTGGAGAAGATAGTGCCAGGAGCACAAGCAATTGGCACACTTGGCCCTAGAAAGATCCCTGGTGGAGAGGAAAAGAAATTTCAACATAGATACTCATATGAGTCTGTATGTTCTGTGACCTCCCTGCCATCATATATATGTGAAACATGCTCATGCTCAGCGGTCCCCAGCAATCTGAAAGTCTTCCTGCAGCCATGTATTAAAAAAAAATTCAAAGAAGCTTATACATGGCTCCGACCTATACCAGACAATGCAGGGATTGGGGGAGCTTAAACAGTTTTATATTTCTGCATGCATAAGCACAGATAGACATGTACACTTGTTTTCTCCTGACACAAGTAGCTTCATGTCATTGGGGACTGACCTGCATAAATGGCCATGAGGTGGGTTTGTGGCTTCAGGCTGAGGCTGTCCCTCTCTGAAGAGTTATTGCATCCTTAGAAGGAGCCTGCATTTCTAGTCTTCAGAGTGATGCTCTAATCTTGAATCATTGAATATTAAGGTCAAGGACAAGATATTCTCCACTATAATTCCACTAAGTGGTAATTGATAAATTACAAAAAGAAGTTAGCATATACTTCAATTTTTACTACTTTATATAGCTAATACCATATTTGTGTTACCTGTTCAAGCTATTTAGAACTTATTAAACTTCCATGTCTCTAGAGAAAGCTGTTCAGAAACTTTCAAATTAGCTATTCTGTTTATTTTTTCTTTTCCATTCACCCGTGAAACCTTTCAACCCACTTGTCCTAGTGCCACCCCCACACATATGCCCACACACATCTCATATGTACCACCAAGCCATCCAAACCTCACTCATTAAATGTCTCAGCTCACCTAGATCATGATTGCCCCAAATGCAGAAATTATCAGTTTCCTTAAACCAACCCATTCTTTTTGAAAAAACCTGTCCTCACTCAGACATATGTAGTTTAGTCAAAAAATCTCCCCTGATATCCACCTCAACTCAGAATCCTCAGCAGCATCAAGACTTCCTAGATCAGGAAAGCATCCTCAGTCCACTCATTGTCCATGGAACTCTATGCTCTCCTTTGCAGACAGTGCTCTCAGAAGACCTACAATTCTTAGATGGTTCAGCTGGGATTCACAAAAGGACATGGTCCCCCGAAGTGCAGCTGTGCTGGAATTTAGGAACCTTCGTAGGTCTAAAAGAGAAATCCACAGTTCTCTCATGGCTAGAACAATTCCCTCGTCCTGCTTCATGAGGCAGTGATGTAGGCCTGTAGGAGTAACTTTGTAGACTAAGGAAGAAGTAGACCTCACTGAGGAGGCATAAAGGTCTCGGTGGTAGTTTTGCATTCTATCTAAATAGAATTTCACATAAAATGCACAAGTTATTCTTGGAACAGAGTTCATATCCAAATATCCCTCCAATCTACATTTTAAAGGGTTAACCTTCCCTTTTTCCAGTCCCAAAACTCTGGGATTGTTTTCTGCAAAGTATTCTGTTTCTGAAGGCAGCAGTTTATGTACCTCAGTGCACAAGAGGGCTTCAGGGTATGAAACCTGACCTGATAAAAGCATGTCCCTGACACCAATAAAGGCATGTCCCTCCCACCCAGCATTAAGTAACTAATCCTGCTGGCAGGGCAAGGGTGTAAGACGCAACTCTGCCATCAGGGTTTTCTATTAGCAAACTTTGGCAGCTCCCTATTTAACACATTGTCTGTTTTTATTCTCATTCTTATGTTCAATGACTAGAGTGCCTAGATGTTTTATTCAGGGGGTGTAGATATCACCAGGCATATGCAATCTCGTATAGTGACTCTGAACGTTATCATATTCACCTTCCTTTAGGGATCTAGTTGATACCCTGTCCTGTTTATCTTTCAATTTCCAATGTTAAATAGGTCTTTAAAGGCTGTAGATTGTTTCAGAGCCTATCCTCCCTTGATCCAAAAGTCACTGATGGATAAGAACCAGCAATTAGCAACAACAAGTACTGAGTCACTAATGATTGTTCTCAGTATCTCCTAACAAGGTTTCTGAACACAGAAATTCTTCTCTCTGCTGCCCTGAATATAGAGTTAAGTAAATTCAACAGAATGGAGGTGTTGCAACATGAAAATTAATTTATTTGTTATATGTGCAGTTTAGATACAGCCATGGAACACACCTCCCATGGTAGGGAGGTATGTATACCTCATATGCCTAATAGTAATGCAAAGAAGCCTTTTTCCATTATATTATTTTTAATTGAATTGATCAATCATTGAATTGTATCGGAGCCAAGCCCATTGTGACCACAGGCCTGCCACAGAGCATCATACCTTCTTTCTGTTGCATAGCTTGAAAAAATAACTAGAAGTTACTAGAAATGAAAGTATTAACTAGAAATATGCTACTAAGGCCTAGCATGCAAGCTAAATATGAATCATTGCAAAAACACAACACAGCACTTATTCCCTGAAATAAGTAAAAACCCAATATTTTGGCAACATTATAAAGGTGTTGCTTCTATACAACAAAAAAGTAAGAGGATTTTTGAATGATACCTTATCAAATGATAAATAAAAAAAAAGATAAAATTACTTGCTTTGTTGTTTTAAGCACATATGCACTTTAAAGTTCAGGCACCTGTGCTCACAGATCAGTCTAGAGTCCTGTTTTGCAATCAAAAACTGATTATGCTCACTAAATATTTTAAATATAGAACCTAAAATCCCAACCCAAATCTGAGAAATGCTAACAGTATTCCACTTGTGTGTAGATGCAAGATGCTTGTTCTAACATTCAAATATTTGCCCTAAATTCCAACTCTGAATGACTGTACATGTTCAAATGGCAAATCAAGATGTTTAACCTGTTGGACACAGGAGTACAGCCGAAGCATGCTTTCTGCAGAGATTGAACTAGCTTAGCTAAGTGTTAGCTGATATGCAGGAACTGGTTTAAACATATTATGACACACACTAAAAGCCTACTAATTTTTAATGAATGTCTGTATTAATAGATCCTCTCTATTTATCCACTGCATTCTTTTTGCAGATCATATTGACTCTCCTGAGCTTTCTGTAATATTTTTCTGCTGTTCTCCAGAGACTCATTCAATCCAAGTTTCTTCCACGCGTAGTCCCAGGCCCACCAATTGTCCCTGACCCCTTTTCTTGCTGTCCAATAAACCGAGCTGAATCTTTGTCAATGAACCAAGTATTTTGGGTTCAAATAAATCTGAAAAACCCTTTTCAGCTTGCACTTTCCATACAACCAACCACCACACAAAGGTTCCCATGGCTCCAGGATGTCCATGCTTCCATGTGAAAGAGCAAGGTACTTAAAATGCACACTCCTTGGAGTCCCCAGGATTCAATAAAAAACACAACCAGGCTTTCCCACTTCTTCCATGGTGGTTGAATTGCTCAGCTCTGCCTACAATAAGGCCTCTTTCCAAGATATTTAAAGTTCTTTAGTTATCATGAGTCCTTAGGCATTTAGACTGCCAGATTAAGACTTCTCTAAAAAGTAGACATTATAACTTCTGGGAAAAGAAAGTTCCCCTGGGATGCAAGTTGCAAATGAAAGTGTCTACCCACAAATGAAAAGTGAAGTATCTATTAGTTTGAGCAAAGAATGACTTTCAGCTTAACTCAGTTGAGAAAGCAGAAGCCCACCTATGCACAGAGGTACTGCCAAACCCAGGGGACCACAATCCTCCTCACAGTCCTCCTTCAATCATTAAAGTATATCCTGCAGGATGGAAGGCCCAGGTTTGATAAAGCTGAAGATATTCAAACGTGGGTTTGAATTCTGTGATTTCATGTGTAGAGCTTTTACCTAACACACCAGGAACCTGGGCTTTGGTCCTTGCTCTGAATTACATGAATTTTGCCTTAAAGAGTTATGTGGCAAATTAGATTGTAGAAAGCTTTTAACTAGCAACTGAAACTAAAATTCTAATTTCTGCCCTGGTGGTTTTAACTATCAGACTAAAATGTGTCCTCGATTTCTCTTGCCTGGGGAATCTGCTACTTGACTACATGGAGACACTTTCAGCAGGGTGCACCCCACAAATTCAGGGTGTTTTCTTCACCTTTTTATCCCTCTAACTGAGGACCTTGATCATTCCAGAATATATTAGACACTACTTGAGAGCTTCCACTGTACTGGGAAGAAGCGAAGCAATACCTGATGTCTCTATCCCAGTGAGGCTGAAATTGTGAATGACTTAGACCTGTCACACTGCAGCATAAACTACCAAAAGTAAGCCAATGTCATGCATTTCAGAAAAGTGGCTATAAACACCATGAAAAGCCTAGGTTCTTTCAACATTTTTTGCCTCCAGGTAAAGAAGGGTCTGCAATCATGATTTTGGATTACACTGATTTAGCTTCAATCCTGTTTTAAGTCTAAGCCTAATATTTTTATTGGATGCAGCTCCTAAAGCCTATTGAATTAATTACTTTATCTCAATTAACATTTTGCTTGTATATATCTTTACAAATCTGGACACAGCCTTCACTGTCTCTCCTTAATGCCTCTAGTCCATTGCTATAACACAGTCATGGACTGCTTTCAGAAGTTGTCAAGGTATCCAGCCATCAGCACACACATCAGCAATAGACCACACACACACCTGCTCACCCCACTGTATGCACTGCTCTCACAATGCTTCAAAGTTTTATCCCCCTGTAGAACAGGAATGCTAAAGTGCCTGCTGTAGCAGAGTGTCCTGACATCCTGAAACATATGAGTAAGTTTTAAATGGACTTTAAAAGACTTATTTCAGAGCTAAGTTAGCTCTGTTATATAACTTCAGCCATACATTGCAATCAAGACTTTCACAGTTGTGGTCTTTCACAGTGACAGTAAGGAAAGTGAAACAAACAGAGCTTAAAACCAACTCTTTCCCCTTCTTAAATTCTAGGATTCCAGTAACACTATGCAGCGTTGATGCTTCTTTTAAAATGCTACCTGTGAAGGCATTTGTGACCATCCTCTGGGAAATGGCTGAAAAGCATCATAAGCTGTCCTTCCTTTTGCTTATGGACAAACTTTTTTGCTGCAATGTTGGAGCAGCAAAGTCACCAGCATGCCTGCCCCACAGGACTCCTGCACAGGATCAATTTGGGTTCTCCTTAGGGCAGATACTGCCTTTTCTGCTTCACCAAAACCACACAAAGAAGCCTCAATGAACACCAGTGCTGTGCCCTGTGTTTTCTCTTGGTATTTGATTAGCTCTATGTAGCAAGCCACAGGAAAAAAAGGCAGTAAACCTAATTCAGACATGCTTCACTCAGTCATAGCATTCCTTTGTAAAATTTATTTAATGCTTTGTAGATATGCTCAACAACACTGATGAAAAAATGTCTTTCAAAGCCTTTGCCTGAAATAACAGTTCAGTGAAGTTCTCAGTCATGTTATGTAGTCCTCATTTACAAACACCAAAAATTTTCATGCACCTGAGTGAATACTACAAGGCCTGTGATTGTGGCCTTCAATGTTTACAGGGTCGAAATAGAACATCTGTTCTGCTACACATTAAATCCCGAAAGTTACATGATGTTACTAAGTCAAAGCCTTACATTTTTCAAACAAGGGTACCACTGGAGCTCTAAGTCAAAATAATGAAATACTAATTTGGAAAAATATCTTATCAACAGATGCATTGCTCAGAGCATTGAGAATTACTCTAGCAGATTGTCAGTTGCAATGTCAGTACCAAAATAGTGACTTAGGTTTTATACTGTTCCTTGTGTGTTATCTATTACACAGAATCTTAGAAAAAATATTCCCAGAAAAATATGAAGCTTTACTGCAAAAGAAATTAAAGCAAGTAAATGGTGGGTTTAAGTACTACAGAGATATGAAATTCTGCTAAGAAGCAACAGCTGTACTTTATTTTAACTTGACATGCTTCAGAACTCATACTCATATAGGTATTTAATGATCCAAACATAATGGTCCTGTATAGTTTAATTACTTATATGAAGGTTCAACTTCATATTTAATCTTTTGAAAAAATATGCTTCTCTGAAAATCTTGCTTTGGTTCTAACAATGAATAAACTCCTTAACAGTGAAAATGCTTTGGTAGAATTGGAGATTATTGACCATGGATCCTGAGCACAGTTGACAGTCAGTGCTATTTCTTCTTGATAGACTCCTTATTTCTTCTTCCTTCGTGGTATAGCCAATACAAGGAGAACAGGTAGAGTGCAAGACAGACCATCAAATCATAGTGGTAGAGTATTGCAGAAAATAGAAGAAAGAAGAAGAAACAGAGTATTTTGAAGGCAATGCATTTTGAACCCGGAGACTCATTAGGCAACTTAAATGCTCCACTCTTCTGGTTAGAAGTACCTGCAGAATCAGAAAAGTGCTGGCTTTCTTTCCATGAGTCATCAAGACTGTTTAGCATTTTCCCGTCAGTTAATAAATGGTCAGATTGAGAGTCTCTTCCTCCACCTTCTTTAGTAGATTTACTAATTAAAACTTCTGGCCTCCACAACTTCTCTTGTTGGAGCTCTGCTTGATGGAAACATTGACCTATATTTCTTCCTCTTCCTTCTCTAGAAATTGCTGTGTCTGAAGTGGAAGGTACCTCTCCTTTCTCGGCTTTGGGAGGGAAGTTTTTATTAATACATGTAATTTCATTTGGTAGATTTAAATTGTACCCTGACTCAGCAGCAACCTTGTCAAAGACTTTGAATTCAAAGTGTCTATACAGGTGCTCCATACCTCCTGCTGTAGTGGACCCTTCAGAATATGCTACCGAAGAGCTATTAAAATGGTGACTAGGAATAGTGTTTGTACCAGAAGGTGGCATTTTTGTTTCAGCTTTAGCACATAAATGGGAAAGCATATCAACGTGGCTTTCTTCCCTACAGAGCTCTTCTGCTTTCTCACTGTATAGATGCTTCTGGGTGCTCAGGGGACTTTTAGATACTTCTGAATACAATGCCTGCTGCAAATCTTCTTTTTTTCCTGCAGCAGAAGCCTTTACTTCTTCTCCTACAGGTAGAATATTGCCTATGTCTGGTTGTGCTTTGGCACGCTTTTCCCTGCTATTGCATACAGACTTCATTTCTCCTTGCAGTGTTTCATGAATGCATGCATTATAAATACCTAAAACGGATTCCTTTTCAAATTCAGTGTCATATAATACACCCACTGTGTTGAGTTGACAAAGAGCATAATGTGAACCATCATTTCTCCCTTCATGTGTATCAAACGCTGTTTCCTTTTCCTCTGTGGGCCTGTCACTTAGTGCAGTCTCTTGAGGTAGCTTAGCAATTACTGCTTTTTCACTGGCAGACATTTTTTCTGGAGCACTTTCTGATGTTGTTTTAATTATATAAGCTGTACCTGCCTCTGCTTCCTCTGTAATATCCTGCTTAGAGACAGAAGACTTTTCACAACTCTCTGCCTCTGCTGAGCTCTGAGGTTCCGTGCTCCTCCTTGCTCCCCACCGAACCTCGCTCCCCATTTCTTGCCACCTCTGCTCGGCAGTGTTTGCTTCACTTTCCCTTCCCATCAGTCTCTGTTTATTTGTGTTGTCTGGCTTATCTCTGTAGTTTAACCTCGTGAATCCTCTGTTTTCCTGAGTGTCCTCAACTTGCCTTTCATCCCCCCATGTGGTCCTGGGTGCCTGCTTGTTGTTCTCAGCTGGCAGAGGTGCTGTGTTCAGGGCTTTGGCATTGTGTTTCCTATGTGACTTGAAAGGCTTAGAAGTTTCTTCCTCGCCGATTAATGCTAAGTCTGCTATTTCAATGACTTTCTTCTCCTTCCCTGCATCAGTGTTAGAGTTCTTTCCTGACAGTTCACCAATTCCTTTTTTTTGCATATATCCTCTTTGTGTGGAATCTATTGAGACATCAGCATGTGCGAAAGGGCCAGCATATAAATCTTCTCTTAAATGTACCTGAACTTTGTTTTCAATCATCTTTACTTTTCCTTCACATTTGTCAGCATCTGATAACAACGAATCCAGAGTTTGGTGAGACATTTGTAGTGCCTGGTGCTCTGGAGCTGGATTAGCATTGCCATCCAGCATCCTTGCTATGCATGCATTTAATTGCACAGATTCATCATTCTCTGGAGAAATGGTTTCTGGTCTTGTTTCACAAGCCCCTTTTGAGATAGCAGCAGCATCCTCACTGATGAATAACCTTTCCATCATCTTACTTCCTGAAGCACGATCTATTTCACCTTTTGAAATATCTGTGTGGCTCTCTCCTTGTTGGCTTGCGGCAGTGGCCGTAATACCAATAGCCTCATTCTGCTTCGTCACAGGAAAATCTTTTGTGGATAAAAGGCTCTCACTGTTACCAGCATGTTCCAAAGACCACTCACCACCATTTACTGAGCCAGCAGTGACTTCCTTCCCTGGTAGCTGACTATTATAGTCTCCTACAGAATACTTAGATTTATCTTTTATTTCTCCTCCTATCACTTGTGAAGTGTTTTCAGATGAGGAACTGATAGGCACAGGGTGCAAGTCACTGCTTCTTTCTGTGTAGGTTAGCTTTTTCACCAGTCTTTCAGTTTCACTTGGAAAATTAACTGGTTCTGTGGTGTATAAATTCCTTTCATCTCTGGAAGAGGTACCTCTAGCTCCTGTGAAGTGCTGATTTAACTGAAACAATAGAATAGAAAAAAATGATCAAAAAGTGCTTTGCAAAAATATGCCAAATGAAGGAGGCAGGATTTCATTATGGAAAGTTTTGTTTTCAGTAACAAAGCTTGTATGGAAAGATGTTCCAAACCACTTGCAAAATTTACATTGGATGTATTTTTTAACATAGCTAATGAGCTTTATGGTGGTGCTGAAAGGAGCAGGAAATAAAATAGCACTCAGAACCCTCTCGCTTTATTCATGAGTTCAGTAAGCTGCTAGTGCATTTTATACAAATTAAATCTGAAGAGAATATTCCCTTAAAGACAGGCTAATTCATTCTCTATACATTTGATTCTAGGTTTGGATAGAGGAAGCTGTGGGGCAAGGGGGTAGGACTGGTGATTAAATGAGGGCATTGATACAGTACATCAAAGCCCAGTAATGTACAGTATTGTCCGGTAAAACAAAGACACAATTCACACTGACAAACTCTGTAAGGATTATCTGTGCTTCATTTCTCTCAGGGACCATTTTACAGGCTTCAAACCAGACTGGTTTTAGACAATCTGGTAAGACATGAGTTGGAAATGAGATTAGCAAAGTAAAAGACCAGAAACTAATCACTCTCCCTCCTAGCTCCCAAATATCATATTGTATTATTCAGCTATGCTGGCTTGTCATTGCATTCTCTTCTCACTTTAGCACAGTCACACTGATAGCACTAGCTGATCAATTAGAGGCTAGCTTCTTGGGCACCCCTTTATGCATCTGCACTTGCTGTAGATACCCCCATTACAGTTTCTCTTATTAATATGTTTTCTGCAAAGCCTCTGCAAACTATTAATAGTAAAACGTCACTCAAAGAAAAGTGAGGGAGCTAATGTCTCTGCAAATTCTGTTTTAATGACCCTCTGCCAACCAGTGCTCAAGTGTATTTGAGTTCTTCGGTGATGCCAACTGTCAGGATTTAACAGTGAGATGCCTGTGTTTTTTTCCCCTCCTCATAACTGACATTTGCATGATCTCAATAATTATATGCAAATCTTACGATTTCCCCTTCTTCTCACATAAGGCTCATGTTACTTGTCAACTGCACAGCTGTCTTGTGAGCCAATGCCTGTGCGTTTCAAAGATTTGGTTGTATTTCCATCTATTATAAGCCTTCATTGTTTAATTCATTAAAGAGTGCATAGTGGAAATTAACATCTAAATTATAGCTCCCCCTTCATTTATTGTATGGACAAGTCTGGCAATTTATAAACAAATGGTTATATTCGATCCTGTTTTTTGTAAAAGGGGGGACTGAGAACAACAAGGGATTTTAGAGGTCCTCCTTTCTGTGTTTCACCATAAAAAAACAGAGACGCTGGCTTTCAGTCAGTGAAAGGTCTCACAGTATGCAACAATTTTCAACTTTTTTAAAGTAAAGGCCAAGAAAAAAATATATTCAAATGAGAGGATTTTTTTTCTCTATATCAATAAGAAAAAAAAGAATGTTTCTCATCTTCCTCTCCTGTCTGATTCAGCATTCACATTTTCACAGGTGATAGCTATTATAATCTATGATTATGAATCTATGCACCCAAATGATATGAGCTGAGAACAGACACTGAGAATAATAGATTGCTGTATGCGTCTCATTTATTGCCATTTTTTCTTTCATACTGAAAAGTGCAAGGCAAACCACGCACACAAATCCAAATAGATTGAATGTTCACTGAGTGTGAAATTCATTGTAAAAAATCTGATGTCAAATACTGATACATAAAAATCTACCTATATAAATACATATATATATACCTGTTTTGTTCATAGAGTAGGCTACATAGTTATCCTTTGAAAAAAAACCTCAAAAGCAATCAGTAGTATAAGTATAAAAAATTTTACCAAATATAAAGCATGTATTTAAGAATATTTCCACCCTAGAGATTAGGAGGGGAGATTTTTTTAAATGCTACTCTTCTAATTCCTTCAAACTGTCATTTAGAGCCTCTGGTAAAGAAGTAAAAGGGAGAAGTCATTAATTTAAGACCAGAAAAAGTTGATGCGCTATACTGAAATCAAAGCACCTTCTATTGTTGAATCAGTTAGAGATTCAGTGTAAGTACAGACCAAGGCTTTACATTTGTAAATTAGTACATCAGTCAGCTCTGTTAAAAGGGGGCATTTCACCAGCTTTGAAGCATAAATGGATTCAAATCATTTAATACTGTAGATATAATTGTATAACACTTACCAGCAACTCTAATTCTTTTTCATCATCTTTGTGATCACCCTGCTTGTATTCTGCATTTTTCTCTTTTATATTTTCATTAGCTCGTTCGGTGTCCTTGTCTTCTGCTTGTGAATAAACAATCTCTGGGATGTTTGTGTCTGAAGAGTTAAAAAAAAACATAGTTGAACAATTTCCATGAGGTTGGTTGTTATACTATTTTTAATTAACATGTGCAGTAAGGAAGAACTAATTAAACCGGGTGTTGTACCTGAAGTCTTTGAGTTATTCCATGTGTCATCATCAGACGTTGCCAATATTTCTTCCTTTCTGCTGAACAAAAAGAAACTTCCTGTGTTATTCTGCAAAAATTATGTTCTAATTCTTCTTAGACTCAAATACAAAGACTGCTAGTTAATTACACAAAATTTCAAATGCTGTTTGAAATTCTGAAAATAACAGCTACATAAAATGTAGCGCTTTTTTGAGTGACCTGATATTAAGACTTGGTCTTAAGAAAGAATCGGCCAAGAAAATGAGAATGTGTTGACCTTCAGATTACATTGCAAAGCTGATGGGTTTTCCCAGGCCTTTTTTAGAGAAAGCAGCACAAAGGTGATTAGATGGGTCAGTGACAGAAGAGTGTAATTTTGGGGTCAGGCAAGGGTCTGGGAGGATATATGTGTTCAAGAGGCCAGGGCTCTCCCTTGCTTGTGTTTTTCAAATGTTTGTATGTATACAGAGGTGGCTGGAAAAAGACATCTTTGTTACCTGAAATAAATCAAAAGATTCTCCCTGCATATGTACAGTATAAATCCTGTTGCTAAGCTATGCCCGGCCAGCAGGAACGAATTCTGCTTCCGTGCAGCAAGTGCAATTTTTCTCTTGCTTTGCTGGCTGTGAAAACAAAGGCCAGGTCCAACATGAAAAACACCTATGGAGAGATGCTTAGTGCCTGCAGTCCTCATCAATATCAATGCAAAGTGATAGCAGTTTGAATTGTGTGCTTATAGGGATCTAACCTTTAGTGCAAAAAGGAAAAAAAATTATTAAAAGAGGATCACTTATGTAAAATGTAAATTATTATATCACTCCTAATCACTTGTCTGTGAGGAGTGATTTTTTTTTTCTGTAGGTTTTAATTTATGCAATTTTCAACCAGCCGTCCACCTCAGTTACTGAAAATTACTTTCCAATTTTCAAATATTAATCTTTTCCCCTTCTATTTTCTCCTAGTGTCTTTCATTTGAATTGATATAACATTAGCTCTGCCAACTAAATGCTTAATTCAGAAGGAGGATGCTAAATTTATACTCTGTTAAAAGAACCTAGACTTTGACTGTCACCAACTTTTTAAAATCCACTCTTTATAGAGTTGCCAGACTAAAGCAGACAGAAGCTGCTGCCAGTCTAATATCTGATCTCTGACACTGGCCACCATCAGATACTTCAGGGGAAGATGTAAAGTTCTTGTAGGAAAGTACTTGAAGTAATTTGCATTGGTCTATTAAATTTCCTCTTGGTCATTTTTTGTTAGAAGTTGTCCTTGAAGTACAAGATTTAATGCTATCTCAGAGGGGGTTTTTTTACCATTAATTGCAATAATGCTGAATATTCTTGCAATCTGTATGAATGTTATGTCACTCTTGAATCCTGGTATATGCATAGCCTCCACACGTTTCTCACTCTCCTACTCACACCATGATGTACTTTCCCCTGCCAGCAGTTGCTATAACCTGAATTTAATCCTGAATTCAGAGCCAGGCCCTTATTTACAGTAGATCTGTGGGGTTTTTAATGTAAATCATTAGTGCTTATTATTTATACACAGGGTTTTGGGGAGAGCTGCTTGTTTCTTGGGTTTTTTACTGTTCAAATGCTTGTCTTAGTATTACACCTAGTTCCCAATTTTCTTCTGCCCTTTTGAATCTTTTTCACTCACCTCTTTCCATAAATCTAGACACTCTGTAGACCACGGCTCAAGCATGAGACAAATGCATTAAAACATTTAGGAGCTAATAGGTGTCTGCAAAATCCTTAATTAGGAGCCAAAATATGTAAAACACATGAATGGAATCATCATCCTAAAATAATGATCCCAAAGCCACATGGGCACAGCTGTTGAATGTAGCTGAATTCTTTGAATGCAGCTGTCTACCTGCAGCATTCAGCCATATGAATGCAACTCTTGGGAAGGAGAGACGGTATAATTTGCTGCTAGAAGGGACTCTCATCTACTTCTTAAGGGAATGGAGTTTTTTCACTAGAGAAAGATTCCCAGAAGAGGGGAAGATGTTGATGCCAATATCGAGCATAATAGTCTACAGGCAGCTAGAGTTCGCATTCAAGATGAAGAGGCATTTTCAGCTTCTGTCACACCCTCATCTGATAAAAATGCTGCAAATGCATCCAAAAAAATATCCAAATTGCCAGGATAAAGAACATTTGGGGAGAAACTGGAGGACAAATTTGCGTACTCCTTGTGAAGTTGAATGTACAAGCTCTTTAAGCTTAAGTTTCATTCCCTAAGAAAAGAGAAACTAGATTCTCCCCTTGTTTCTTATGTTCCCTATCCAGTGACTATTTTTCGTTTTGATTAACAAATTTTCAGTGGAAAAATATAGACACAGTCTTTGAATAAGATGCTGAGGATGAGTACCTGTTTTCCAAACCTTTAAATGAACAGATTTCAGGATGCTTCAAGCTGGATAATTACAGGTGTGTGCTGGGTTGGTGTTACCTTATCTAGCTTTAGTCTCCTGTGCATCTGTATTCAGGCAGTCTTGTATAGCGTGCCTGTCATCAGTGGTGAGGGATTAATACTTCCAAAAGGAGATGTAGTCCCTCTAACATGGGCACCATGAGTAAGATGAAGTGACATATCCTTCAAAGCAGCTTCTCTGCCTCTGGACCATAAAGGGAACCTACAGCTTAGGCGGTTATCGAAACCTACATGAATCTCACCTTGTAAGTCTAAATTTAAACTGTAATGTAGCTATGGAGTTTTAGTGTCTGGGGATGTAAAACTCGATGTATGTGTGACCTGAGCCCCTCAGTTTTAGTTTTGCTGTGACTGGAGCTGAATTTTAACTTAACTTCTTCCAGTAGCATCTAGAGCCCTGGTCCATATGTTTCTTTTCACAACTGCAACATAGGTAATAAACAGCAATGATTACAGCCTCAAGGCTGGGATCCACACTGCAGGGCTTATAATATAATTTCTTGCACATTGCACTGAATTTTATAAAGATTTCTGGTTTATATCGCATTATTTGTGGACACGTGTCCCACAAATACCTGAGTACAGGGAATTTCAGTGCAACGGATATTTTCCTTATTTTACTTCTATATTAGAAATATCCATCCTCATAACATTATTTTATTGGAAAATCCAAAATTAACCTAAATTGAGTATGTTGATACTGCAGTGTTTGAAGATCATAAGGAGCATAAAACGATAGTAATTTAAATCACTTCTTCAATTTAAAAAGTGATATGAAGATGTTGACACTATGACTGTATATAATTACAGAACAACTTCAAGCATATATGTATACTCTAAGGACTGAAATTCTTCCCAAAAGCCAATAAAAATTACCCTCTTCATCAAACATGGGCAGTTAGAAGGTATTTGTCTAGTTAGTTTTCTCCATATTTCTCTGAAACACTGTCAGAATTCCATGAGCAGATTTTTAAATTAGAATGTTAATTAAGCTTTTGTTTTAGAAATTAATTATCACACTTTGTTGTGAAAGGTGGTCTAAATTTGCCTACATTGTGAGAGACAACAAATTTGTGTTCTGTTAAAATCTTTTGCTTTTATTTTTAAGTCAGGCATTCTGACAACAGTTAAAGCTGGAAAAATCCATGGTGTCAGCTGATGCAGTTCTCCTCTAGCAGAACTTTCAGAATCCCTGTTGCTTTTTCTCATTCAGCTGAACGGGGTACATCTTCATAAAATACACCAGGAACTTAAGAATTTCTACCAGCTCAAAAAAACTAGCAACTTACTCTCACATGATTAACCCTTGATGGAATTATCATTCACTTGGACTGAATTATAAACATAAATAAGGAATACAAACAGGTTATCACTGAATTTTGCATTCATAAAGAACAAATACGAAGTTCAGGGCCTAGTTGGTAGGACTAAGAGGACTGAAAAATTGATGGACATTGTGAAAAGGAGTTCAGAAGTCCAAAACTTACATGGAATTGGCATCCCAGAAAGGAAATGTTAAACTTGAACACTAAATATGTGAAGACTAGATCGACTATGTATAAAAAATTAGCCAATAAACAATATTTCCTTGACTTCACAAAGGGTAGGGATAACTAAGACATGTCAAGGCTTTCCAAATAGCCTTTTGTAAGTTAAATAGTGGGGTTTTTTTAGAAGTGAAGTTTAATCAAGATTTCAGATTATCTATGTATAACCCCAGAATCAAAAGACTTCTCCCAAAATTTTCTAACACAGTGCTAGTGGTGGGGTAGAGTCTTATAGGAAAAAAGATCTTACAGGACATAACTGACACAAACAGCAATTTAGAGAATTATATTAATTCATCCAGTCTGGGAGCAGAACTTGTTTAAATATGCTCCAGTTAAGAGAAGCAGATAATGTCCAACCCAAATCTGAGAGACCCAAGACAGGAAAACACACTTCGGTTTAGAACATTGTTATTCAAATCTATCAAATTGGTCCTTATACTACTGTAATAGTATTAGAAGAGTAGAAAAAGTGGTAGCTATATTTAGGGGAAAAAAAAGAGAAATCATGTCAAGGCAAATACAGGCCCAGGTGTCTTCAAAAAGTTTTCACAATAGATTCAGAACAAAACTTAAATGAGAGAGGAATAGATAAATGGAAAATGGCATAAAAATGCCAGACTCACCTGATAATATCTGTCTTTGATAAGATTACTACATTTCCCTTGTCTAAAAATCAGTTATCTGGATTTCATTAAAGCATTTGTTGTGCAGCCACATGGGAAATTTATTAATTAAACAGGAGAAGAGGGATATGAGTATAAGAGCTGGGCGGTGGGAGAGGGGCTCTCAGTGCCAAGCAGGGTCCCATAAGCTGGGCTGTGTGGAGCTAGCAGGCGTCGCTGAGGAATTGGAGAGGACCAGTTGTGTAATCAGACTTACTCAGTCATGTCATTACAGACCAAAGCACGAGAAGTCAAAGTTAAATTAAATCCGTGGCAGATAGGAAGTTGGGAGACATGACCAACGCAGAGGAGGATTGAAAGAAACGGGTGGCCTGGAGGATCGGAACAATAGTTAAGGGATGAAATTCAAAATTATAAAGTGCCAGGTTATACATTTAGGGACTAGAAAGAGTTTCTGCCACAAAACTGGGCCTCAGAAATTGGAAGAAACAGATGAACAAGAAAAATCTGAGGGATTTTTTTGGTTAGAAATCATTTCCAGGATACTGCTGTGAGATGAGCAGGACACTGTGATATGAAGGCAAACCAAGTTCTACAGTAATGAATCAGAGAAGGTTTTCCCAGTAATGAAAGATTTATAGGAAATGTTCATGTTGTGGCACCAGACACCAATAAGAACTCCCATGGAACATTTGTCTACAGTGTTCAAGAAAGATTGATTCAAACTGTAATAGGTGAAGAAGAGGACTACAAGAAAATTTGCAGGATGAAAAATCTGTATTAACCAAGAAGATGAACTGAAAATTTCTATTTTCAGCATAACAAAATAAAGTCTGAAAGGAGAAATAATGCATGTTATTGATATAGCAAAGGGGTAAGTACTCAAAAGATAAAAAGATATTAAGCAGCTAGACTGTTAATGAATTAATATAAAGAGTTCACAAAAACATTTTTTATGGAAACTTCAAACAAGCTCTGTAAACATTAGAAAAGTACATCCTGTAATTTTTAAGTGCAAATACCAGACACGAAACTGAGAAGGTCTCAGTATGGAAACATGCATGTATTTTTGTGAACTGGATTATGCAACACATTTGCCAAGGGATAAGACTTCATGACCCCATAGTCCCAGTTCAGTCCTATTTCAAATGTTCCTGGGCTACTATAATGCCCTGAGAGTTATGCTTTCAGGACTGCACATTCCACTGTGGAATAGCAGGTGCTTTAGTCTGGTCTGAAATAGGCTTGGGATTATAGCCAAAAGCTCCTAACTTTTCCATAATGGGTGGTGTTATCATGTCTTGTCATGATTTTAATTCACACATCAATATTTGGCTAAAATTGCGCCTGTCTGTTTGGATAGCTCACAGCACTGTTCACTTTGTTCTGTGTTATATCCACTTACACTAGATCTTACTATTTAAATAATGAAATATTTATTCTAAAGAATGCCAAAAAAGGCTAAAATGGTTGGATTACAGAGAAATGAAGGAGCAAATGTAACTGTAAAACTCTTGAAATTAATGCAAACTGATCAATTTTATACTGCCTCATATTTAAAAGAAAATGTAGGAATATATTATTTAGTCTGAAATTCAGAGAGGTATGAGGGCGTTAAAGTATTCAAAGAATGAATTTCTTAAATATTTAGTTAAAAATATGAAAAGAAAAAAAAATTTTCAACATAATTTTATTTAAAAATCCAGACAGTCTCAGGGTCTTGAAGAATCTTTCATGCTTGTGCTTTCTACTGTAGATTCAAAATAATTTTTTAAAAAAAGTCAAAATTCTGTTCCAAAATTGAGGTGATTTTTTTTTTACTAACATAACTAACATAAACCTCATAACAGCTGGCTTACTGGAAAACTACATTTAAAGTATTGTTCTATTTATACGGGTCCTAAAATAACAGTTGGTCAGGGGAGAAAATATTAACAAAACCAGTTCACAGGGAAATGGAAATGAAAACACAGGAAAAAAAATGGTACTATTTTAAAAACAAAACAAAACAAAACAAAAAACAAAACAACATTATCTTGATAATCTGATCCTGATGAGACAACTACTGAAGATACATCCCACCACACTTCAGGATCTAGATCCAAATTGTGTCCTGACCTCTCAGTCTTTGAATGACAACTAAAGAAGTTCAGGAGCTGCCAATAATCCTGATGTGGATTTTCAAAGTAAAGACTTTGACTTCTCTTGTGAAGTTGTCTCCATGGTTAATTTTATTCTATTTCACTCACTAAATACATGAACTAAATATTTAATGAATAAAGATAAACTCATTCCTTACTTCAATAAGGCTCAGTCCACTGTAGGGACAAGTCTCCTACTGATTTAAATTATTGTCTGTGTTATCAGAAACTGAAGCTATAGTCTTGTAATACAATCACTCCACAGTTTATTATCACATGCAGTTCTTAGTCTCAAGCCCTTGCGCTGCCAGAGAATCCACATCTGGGCTCAAGAGGGGAGGTACAGCCCTGGCTCGAAGCCACCTTTGTGCCTCCTGGGGCCTTGCCTTGCTGTGCGTCAGCACCAACCACGGTCCATAACGTGGTGTGGAGATGACAAGGAGGCTGAGGTTTTCCTGCCTATGCACTGCCATTAGAGGGCAATTATTTCTCCTCTGTAGAATTTCAAAGATGGGAGACTGCCTGCTGGAGGTGTGTCCAACAGCCTCCCCGCTGAGCAGTGCTTGACCTCTTATTTTGGGCCACTTGAAAACCAAGAGGCCACAAACTGTCTGCAGCAGAGACACATGCAGTAAGACACCCTTAGGTGCAACCACTCACTTCTTATGGAGAGAAGCCATTAAGTTCATGCTCAGCTTCCCAGGAGCAGACCAGTACATGTACAGAGGCTCCAACGCCCAGTAATGCCTGGTTGTGCTGGTCACACTGGAGCCAACCAGGCTGGTGGGCAGTAGGATCTGGCCTCATCGGAAGCTCTACCTGCAAGCTGTATCTACCCAGGCTCTGAACTCCCTGTGGCTATAGAGGAGAAAGACCCTTGATAAACCTAAGGAGTGTAATCACTGTTGTTGCTGGAGCTGGTGCTTATTTCTGATTTGTTTACCTGCACGTTTTTGTCTAAATGAAGGTAGAATATTATTTTTATGAACAGTATGCTCTCATTTGAAATTGACACTAATGAATGCAAGGCTCTTTCCCCCTCTTGTTTGTACCATCAAATTAATTAGCTCTATTGTGACATCAGTATTTTTCTCAAGTAGTTCAAGGCTTGAGCATTTTCCTTTCTTTTTCTAAAGGGCATCTTCAGTGCCCTTTATCTACCCGAAGAATCATGCATCACTTGTATTTTTCACAACTAATGCTGTTTATTATAAAAACTGATTGTGATGTGAAGATTGTTATACTGTGTGGCAAATTGCCCAAACAATTACCGTAAATGCATGAGCCATAAACTGTACTGCCAAGGACACTGGTAGGTTAGCTCCTATAAAAGAAACAATTAGAGTCTGAGGTGAAAATAATAGAGATGAGATGACAGTTATTGAAAAGGCAGAACATCCAGTTTAATGTTGTAAATATAGGTTTGTGGATTACACTGATGGTTTTAAAGTGTTCATGACTTATTGAATGGAATAAAGTATTCCATACTTTAGAATGGGGCCATAATTATTATTCCTTTTTAATTGTGATGTCTGATGCATTTGTGAGCTGTTGCTGAGAACATCCCCACATTATACTGATTCTAGTTCTAAATTATCATCCTGCTCCAAGGGTTTGGGGCTTTTTTATTATTATTATTTTACTTTTTTAGTATTTTGTTGTTCAGGGTCTGTTCTGAACAAAGTATTTTCTCTTGAGGAACTTGGAGTGCTTAGAGGGTTACAGCAGTAATTATTTCAGTTTCAGCCTACACACTTCACTGCTTTAAATCATCATTAGAAGTTTCATCCCTCAGCAACTCCTGCTGAGACAATCTTAAACTCCTAGAAACAATTAGATAAGAATAGCTTATCTTTATGACAATTTGTATATAAAGATATTGATAAGAATTTGCCAGAAATTAAGAGAATACTTTTTTTTCTTAGGAGTCATCTAAATACAGGAAAAGGGTTTTTATGATTGCAAAAGAATTTCAGTAGTTCAAACCAGATTTTGAACATATGAAGATTAGGGTGCATAAAAAAAGATGTGCACCCTATGAAAGGATGTGTTGCAATAGACTATGGCACATAGAGAGAAAATTGACAATAGTGCATGACAAAATTAAACAGTCTTCTGTTTCTTTAAGACAAAGGGATAAAAGACAATGAAATAAAATTCAAATATTAGACCCTAGGGAGAACACTAAACAACTAGGCACAGAATTATGACTGTCCCAGAAGGCAAAGGTGCTGGGCACATAAAATCAGAACTGGGAAGAGTCTGCCCAGGGTTTGGAGGAGAGGACAAAGTGAGCAGCAGAGCAAAGGTGGCAAGCAGCAAAAGGCAATCTATGTCTGCAGCATGTGAGAGCTCTGAACTACAGAACCCATTAGTCAGAGCAGGTGGGGAGAGGCTGTAAAATGTCTCTCAAAGCAAGTTGCAAGGAAACTACGCATGCAGCTGTAACACCTTTCAGGAAAATTCTCTATGTAATTTTTAGGCTTTTACATACTGTTAAGAGAAGCTGATCTTGATGTTAGGTAGGGTGTCAGAGTTGCGTTGGACATTGATGGTGACACAGTGAAGTTCAGGGTGGTGTTGCAGAGCAGAGCTTGAGAGGTGGCTGGGCTGTGAATCTGGGCAGTGGCTGTGTCCTCAGACTGAAATATCTGCCTCCTACCAAAACTCCATGTAGAGTCCTGGGAACTAGACCTTACTCAGGTACGGCAGAAATCAACAGCTGCACTAATCACAGACAGACCAGGCCAGCACAGAGCAGTGTGAGTGAGATGTGGAGCATTGCTGTCTGTGCTGACAACAAAACAGAGGACAGCTGAAACTCAGCCAGCATCATTCCTCATTCTGGGCTCTGAATGCACACTCCTGAACTTCTACTTGTCAGTTGGCTTTACCTAAAAATATGGCCAATTCCTACCTAAAAGTATTTTGGTTTCAAGTGATCTCTCCTTGTGGAGATGTCACATTATACATGCCTGAACCATAACATTGCTATTACATGTCACGTGCGGCAATACGTGAGGAGGTCTTTAGAAAATAGAAGCACAACAGAAAAATAATTTAATGTAAACAATGCAGAAAACAATCATTTCAATTATATTGTTAGATTCAAAACTGATTGAGACCACGCGGGTAAGGATTCAGAAGCAAAAACTGCAGAGAAAATCAACATCTATAATTGAATAACTGTGTGAACATTAAGTAGAAATTGCTGAATAATATTTTAAAATATTATGCCACTACAACTGATCCTATTAGAACGAAGCTGTATGTAAATCAGAGCCCTTATTATAAATCTAGGAAAGACTGATTTTCTTACATGACCTTCAACTACCGGCAGTGTTAGAGAAGGCTCAATCTGGTTCTTAGTAAATAGGTGTCACCAAACAAACAGGACTGACACTAATTAGCTCCCTCGTTGATAGTCAGGCAACAGAGGACAGAGGCAGAAGACGGCATGGCCCACTCATTATTAGAGCAGTAGGTGAGGACATTTGCTGGCTGGCATGGCAATGCAGGTTTGCACTGCAGCTGCCATTTTGAAACTAGGCTGAGAATAGAAGACTGCATCATCAGGAGAGTCAGTCAAGAAAACTGCACAAGCATTTTGCATGAAAACAGAGCCACAGAGAACCTGTACTTAAATGTTTGAAATTTGAGGAAGACAATATTAAATTGTGGTATTTCTCCACCTTGAGGAAACGCCCCTTAGTTTTGGTCATCTCACCGAAAAAAAGGGGCTGGCACCAGAAGAAAAAAGGTGGGGCTTTTCAAAATGACCATAAAGGACTGTCAGCAGCTTCTGCACAAGGAGAAATCAGAAGAGAAGTTTGGAGAGTGAAGTAGAAAAAGATGCTCAGAATAAGCGGTATATGGTATGATGATTAATAGTATCGAGGGGGGACAATTGATCAAGAGAGCAGCTGTAAGGGAATTTGAGTGTTTTTTTTCCGAAAAGATAATTCCCAGTAGGATTCAGGCAATGTTTGTAATAAACCTATTTTTATTAAGATTATTGGATTGGTGCTATCCAGGGGATTATATTTTCCAATTACTAATATTTTCATTTTTCAGTCTTAGTTTATGATTGAAGCAGGGACATAGGTGGCACAGAACAAAATACATTGGCTTGACTTGGGATGAGAATAATCATAGCCTCAAAGCAAACAAAGTCCCAAGAAATTAGTCTTTATTTTCTAGCTCATTAAAAAAGACCTTGAGTTTTAATGGCAAAACATTCATACAATTTTTGGGGTTTTTTTTAAATATCTGTCCATTAGAAGATTTTAGTGCTATACAGTCTGAACTAGGAGCCCAACACCAATTTGGTGCCAGTCTCAAAACTTTAATATAGCACTGTCTATCCCCAAATCTCATAACTATAGATGTGAAGACTACAGAAAAAAAATTGCAAAATAAGACAGTTATACCTCAAATTAAGCTACAGCAATTACAAACAAGAACACTGCCACTTTTTCCAGATCATTTTATAGCTCTGTCATGATTGCTGTACCTTACTGCAATATCCATGCAGCCATGTGGAAAAGAAACCAGTTCAGAAGTTCTGTTACACAGCTGGTTTATACGTGGATTAGTCAGAAAATCGAGTAAGTCCTTTACAGAATGGCCAAGTATTTCAGAAAGAGAGAACCCCTTTCAAAAAGATCCTCCTGGGCAGGATTAGCAGGTCTATTGACAGCTCCATTGTGAATTAGTGCTGCAGGACCCTACTGTTGGGAATCCTGTTTCCAGGACCAAGATATTGAAAAAGAGGAAAAGGTGAATCAGGAGTCATGTTTTCTGAGGAGTAGGTTTGGCCTAAGGTCAGAGGTTATACTTCTTATGTTGTTATTTTTTCGGGAAGGGGCATAATCAAATATCAAAATGATTTTGTAGAAAGGAACTGGGGGCAGTTTTCCTCTGTTCTTCTCTTGTCTCTTTCTCCCACTGCTTTAAAAGATGGAGGGAGAGAAACTCTCAAGTTGTATCTGTGTTGTCTAGATCTGAGATGAAAAAGACCTTAACCAAAGTGGCTCCTGGTGTTTTCTGTGTCTCAGAGGGGAAGAACAGAGAAGTTTCCTCCCAGGATGTCAGAAGAGAGTATATTTGCTAGAGGTTGACTGCAGTAGGCTGAGGCACGTATGCAAAAAGGTGACAAATGCCTTAAAGAGGCAGATGGACAGATGGCAGTCAGGTGAGACTAAGATGCAGAAGCCACCCATGGGGAGGGGAACAGAATGGATGACAAGAAATAAAAAACCTTAAAGAGCTGTTCTTGAGAAAGGGGAACTCTGATCTAAATCTTGGAAAACAATTGTAAATTCAGTATCTCAATAAGATAAAACTCTCAGGTGTTATCACCACTAGAGACTTTTTTAACCTTTTTTTGTTTTTCACGTGCTTCATACCACACAGCAAGAAGGCAGTTGTATGATAGATCTCAATATTTCTATCAAGAAGACATGGAATATAACCCAGGAAATTACCGGCTCAGAACTACTGGGGTAGATTTAGAGAACTGACAAACTCCTCAACCCTCTACCAGTGTGAAGCTACAATGTAGTCACCATCATGGAAACGGGATGGGATGACTTGCATGACTGGAGCACTGCCACGGATGGCTACAAACTCTTCAGAAGGGATAGGAAAGGTAGAAGAAGTGGAGGGGTGGCTTTATATATTAGAGAGACTCTTGACGCTGTAGAACTTGAAGTCAGCAATGATAAGGCTGAACGCCTGTGGATCAGAATCAGGGGGAAGGCCAACAAGGCTGATATCCTGGTGGGAGTCTGTTACAGATCACTCAACCAGGATGATGAGGGTGATGAATTATTCTACAAGCAGCTGGTAGATGTCTCATAATCGCCAGCCCTTGTTCTTGTGGGTGACTTTAACCTGCTGGATGTCTGCTAGAACTTAACATAGCAGAGAGGAGACAGTCTAGGAGATTCCTCAAGTGTATAGAGGAAAATTTCCTGCTCCAGCTGCTAAAGAGCTTACCAGAGGTGGGGCCTGCTAGACCTACTGCTCATAAACAGAGAGCGGCTGGTAGGAGATGTAGTGGTCAGAGGCCGTCTGGGGCACAGTGACCGTGAAATAATAGAGTTTGCAATACTCAGGGATGCAAAGAGGGCCATCAATAAAACTTCTACCCTGGACTGCCACAGGGCAAATTTCAGGCTACTCAGAAGACTGGTTCAGAGGGTACCTTGGGAAACAGATCTTGAGGTCCAGGAGGGATGGACATGCTTCAAGAAGCAAGTCTTGAACGCACAGGAGCAGGCTGTCCCAGTGTGCCGAATGGCAAGCTGCTGGGGAAGACATCCAGCCTGGCTGAACAGGGAGATTTTAAAGGAAATTTGAGTGAAAAAGAGAGCTTACCAACTATGGAAAAAAGGGCTGACTACTCATGAAGAGTTTAGGAATATAGTTAGGCCACGTAGAAAGAAAATTAGAGAGACAAGGACACAATTTGAACTAAACCACTTCTGTTAGGGATAACAAGAAGAGCTTCTACAAATACATCAATAGCAAAAGCAGGGGCAAGGAAAACCTCCATTCTTTGTTGGACACGGGAGGGAAAATAGTCACCAAAGATGAGGGAAAGCCTGAGGTATTTAACATCTTCATTGCCTCAGTTTTCAACAGTAAGACAGGTTGTCCTCAAGACAACTGACATCTGGAGCTGATATAACCCCCCCATAACCCAGGAGGAAACAGTTAGTGACCTGCTGAGCCACTTGGATCCTCACAAGTCTATGGGACCATACGGGATTCATCCTAGGGTGATGAGGGAGCAGGTGGAAAAGCTCGCCAAGCCATTCTCCATAATTTACCAACAGTCCTGGCTCACTGGGGAGGTTCCAGATGATTGGAAGTTGGCAAATGTCACACCCATCCAAAAAAATGAGGATCTGGGAAACTACAGGCCTGTCAGCCTGACCTCAGTGCCTGACAAGGGTATGGAGCAGATCATCCTAATTGCAATCACAAAACAGCTACAGGATGGACAAGGGATCAGACCCAGCCACCACGGGTTTAGGAAGGGCACGTCCTGTCTGACCAACCTGATCTCCTTTTATGATCAGGTGACTGCCTGGTAGACGAGGGGAAGGCCGTGGATGTGGTCTATTTGGACTTCAGCAAAGCCTTTGTCACCATCTCCAATAGCACACTCCTGGAAAAGCTGGCAGCCCATGGCTTGGACAGGGGCACTCTGTGCTGGGTCAGGAACTGGCTGGATGG
>JAWMRA010000041.1:24909788-24928516 GCA_035584735.1 Pseudotriccus pelzelni | reverse complement strand
CTATAGAATACATAGACTTAGGTTACACCTATCCAGTGATGAATTGGTCCCAGCTGTTCTAACTAGGACACCATCATCTTATTTAACCTCTACTACTTCCCTTGCATCTGTCTCAAAGAGTAAACCTATGCTATAATCTTAATGGTACAGTAAAAGCTAAGAAATAAAGTAAGACTATCTTGAAATTAGTCTTGCCAGAGACTCACAGCATTAGTGGCCCTTTAGAAACACTCTGAATCCCTCACCCTATTGCTATAGTCTCACTTATAGGTAACTTTAGTGCTGACCTGGATAAGTCTATTACCAGATTATAAAGTAAACTGCATCTCACCATGAATCATCTGGTGCCATCTTTTCTGATGAGGCATCCTCCCACACCATGAGATCATCTCCAGGTCCTACCAATGCTTCTCCATCTTAACCCCTCAATAACCATCCCACCTGCTATTATAAAAATGTTCCTAATTCCCTAATATCATCATACTTTGAGACAAAGGCATATCAGGAGAGACTTAAAAAATATATTTCTACCACAAACTACATAACCTCTACACTCCAGGGATGTTATTTATTTTGAGTCAATGCTGACCAATGCTGTATTTTTCAAAAAGGGCCAACAGTAAAAGCATTCAAGACTTCTTGTTTAAAGATGGATGGCAGTACTATCCAGTCATGTATTCATGAGTGTCTAAGAAAGGAGTGAGATTTCCAGAACTTCCTCCTTAGAAGAGTCCAAAGTTTTTCTCAATGGGATAGTAGAAACAGCACTTCTGCCTTCTCCTGCTTATGGCTCTGCACAGAGCTGCAGAGCTGATTTGCTGTATGCACATTTTGACTTTTTACTGTTTGACTTAGGTACAGCTTGGAAAATGAGGCTTCTTGGTCTAACGGCAACTCCATTTCTTCTGCCAACATAATTAAAAAAAATATTACTGTAGTAATTATGCAAATAAGGAGACTTTATTTATGATACTGTTACCTTAATGGTTACACCTGTTTCTGTGAAAAGCTGTTTCCTCTTTTTCATTCTGTATATTTCTTACAGAAACTGTGCAGACAAATGTAAATGGGAAGTAAATTTCCCTGGTGGACTATGGTGGGACATGGAGGTAAGAGGTACCGGCAAGAGGAGGGCTGCTAACAGACTAATCTTGGGCACATCTTACACTGAGGCAAACTTTGAGAATTAATTAATTTCTAGATGAAAATGGAAGTAGAAAAGCAGAAAAAGAAAATCTGTGAAAAAAGTATTACCACTAGGCTGCATGAAAACAGGTTGACATCTGTTAAAGAGAGTCTTGGTCTGTTGATTATTTTTGTTTTAATTTTCTTGAGGCTCGCTGACACCAAACAGTGATTTGTCTTGGTACAGTCCGTCCTTAACTAGTTTAGTTAAGTACCTTCATTGGTACTAGGTCAGACAATCCTCCCAAGTTATCAAAGAATTCACTGCATGCTGTCATGCCATGACAGAGGCTGCTTAGGAAGGAAGGATATGCTGCAGGATGTTCTGAAAACAAAGACTTATTCAAAGATATTTTTTATTTAAATCAACTATTGTCAGGGACATTAACTAACGCATATTATCCTGTGCATCTGTAACTGTCTTGCCATTCTTACACCTCTGTCCTGGGTGTAAAGAAACAAGTGAGCTGGGAAGCAAAGGGTTATTTGTTAGTTTAGTCTAAGTGCTACCACTGAACAACAAAATATTCAGTTTTGTCCGCTATGTTGTTAGAGAAAGAGTGTATACTTCGTAAGGGCATGTAAAATAGGAAACAGAAAAATGTTGTGTCAGAAATAAACAACATGAAAGAGGGAAAAGATTCTACCTTTGTGCAAGAAAGAAATACCAGTGGTTGTAAAGATGGAGACCAATACGCATAGCTGGGAACAGAGGAAGACCACTCTTGTTGAAAACAATTTCCTATCCATGAGCTTCATCTTCTTCAAGACAGGTAAGGGTTAATGTCTGTTCTCCACCTGATTTAGGTCTTGTCTGGACAGTTTGCACTGAGTTAAACTTTCGTAACAGTGCACATACTTCATCAAAAGTGTATAGAGAGTTATACCAAATCAAGCACAGTTATACATGTAAGGATTGCACTAACACTGAGAATACTGTAATGAAAAATAATAACATTTGTTCTCTGCACCTTGCAAAACAGTGCCCTAGAATACCTAAATCAGACAATAGAGTATATATTTCCTTTCAAAATGTAACAGTAGCAGGCAATTTTTGAACGTTTAAATGGGATAACTTCTTTAATGACTTTTTTTTTCTAAAGCCTCATTCTTTACTGGTTTTGAACACACCTAAATTAAGTGCCAAATCAAGACAAATGTTTTCCAGGTGTCCTTAAACACTGCTGAAGTAACAGTGGAATCAATAGGTAGAATTGAGTAAGAAAGTGTAGAAAATAAGACAGCTTTATATGGGGTAGCTCCTCTATTGAACAGCATAGTAAACATTACTGAGAAAAACATCTCAGAATTAGCAGGCTTGGGACCTAATTAAACACACCGTAGAGCAACAAAAACTACAGTCAAATAGACCTTTAATTAACAAATACTTGCCCCTGCCTATGTTTTGTCATATCTATTATTAGCACTGACCAATTGATCTTTCTTTGTCTTAACTGAAAGAGACTATACCTTTCTGTGTCAACTGAAAACAGTGTTTTAAGCATGGACTAAAGATAGCAGTATAAAATCTGGTTCCACTTGGCTTTGTAACAGTGTATTCCCCAGTGCCCTAGAAAACTGCCCTTCTTTAACTGATAGTATGAGATATATTACTTGCTGCACTGCTATTAAATAAATCTATTAGGATAAGGCATAAATAGATTTTTCACCTTGCAGAGAACACTATTCTAGATGACTCCTGAATGGTGAACAGTGCTGAAACAGAGGTAGAATAAATATTTAGAAAAAATATTGGTGGCATATTGGGAGAGGTATTTTGAAACAGTAATTCATTCTTAAAGTATGTAGACCTAAGGAAGAAAACAGTATTTCGCTTAAACAAGACTTTCTAAATTCCATATGATTGTAGTTAAATATCAGTAATAAAGGCTGACTGAGAGCAAAGGCTGCCCTCAATTGTTTTCTGCTCTTAGTTACAGGTTGTAACACTGTCAGTCTTTTTAAAGAAACTTTTTCCTATGACTGCAACTGGTCTACTCTGTGACCCACAGCAGGAACCAGATCACTCTTTAAAACTTGTGCTTGTTTTCACAGTGCCAGCAGAAAAATTGCAGGCTTTGTAAATATATGTATAGAAAAAGAAACATTAGAATTATTGTAAGGGGATAGCCTGGATTCATACCATCACAGCTAAGTCACTGATAAAACTCTCTCTTTAACCTAAATTGACAACAGAGAGCCAAACAGTGACAGAGGAAAAAGCAATTCTTGCACAGTGAAAATACAGAACAGATTACATTACTGGAAGAGAATTTACAAATACTTTGGCACACTTATTGATCTTCTCAAGAATACTTCCTTTATTGACAAATCTGAAGCATAAACTATTTAAATAGTCTGGCTGATAAAGCTAGTCCCTTCTTTGCTATGGTGCTTTGTGGGAGATCTTAGATTTTTAACCATCCAGTGTTTTAGCAGCTCTTTAGAGAATGTGGCAACAAAAATGCTGCTTTATTAAGGTGTGTGTGGACATTTGAAGAGAAATCTCCTTCCCGACTTGGGAAAAGTCTGCACAGTAAGAGTAGACAGTATGCTTTCTTTGCCTTTCATTGTTTTCAGATAAAAATGGACAGTGGGACAATGAAAGTTGTTCTCCCTCTAACGTGAAAGCTTTGCAGACATTCCACAGTGACAGGAGGATTCTCATAAAGAATAAGGATAGAACATGGAATTTGTCTTTCTTTTTTAGAAGGAACTTTGATTTGGGAAAGAGAGATTTTCACCTTTAATAGTAAGACTCAGAGGAAAATAAAAGTTAACTCCAGAAATTAAATGGAGAAAAGAGAAACAAGCAAGAGACAGAGAAGCATGGGATTAATATTTTCCTTGAGGGCATATCTGAAAAAAAAAAAAAAATCTTGGCAATTAGGGCTTTCAGCCCTTCCAAAATGCATCTTTTTTTGCTCATCCTTTTATCTTTCATTCCCTGTAGAATCTTCCTTTACATATGGAAAGAACTGTTTATCTGTTCAGGTATGGAGCTGTTTTCAACACAGTTTTTCTTCTTGCTTAGGATTTGAGTTCAAGTTTCATGCTTTTGACTTTTGGGCATTTGCATTTAAATTTCTGAAATCTTCAGATCCATTTAATAACCTCAGTTTCCTCAGCTCCTGAAAATCGTCCTTAAAATAGAAAACTGTAATAAGATTGCTTTTCTTAATTTAATTGGGATATTTGTAGGCACTCAAAGTCTAAGTTCTGTGCCTTGTCCTTTAAATCCTCTCAATTTACAAACCCACTACTAAAATAGCAGAACATAGTTGATTCTGTGTTTCTTTGTTGGAGATATGAGGAAAAGAATGCATAGTCCTTGTCACAGTGAGCAGCATTTGTTCTCCACTCTGCAACTGCAGTGTTCCATAAAAACACAAATCTCAGTAGAAATAACCTAATAATCTACAGCGAATCCAGTATGCTGAATTGAAATAAAACTTTTGATGTTATTATTGTAGGAACCCCTTTAGGCATGACCTGCTTACAGTTGCAGCAACAGAAATGGGATGATTGTAATAAATAGTCTAGAGTTCAAGATCAGACATTTCAGAGCTAATCTCAATAATTTCTGCTACAATTTGGCAACTGTTCAGCTGCAAATAACAGAGGAGAACAAACTGGGTAAATAAGTCATCAGAAGGTTATGAAAAACTACCAGTAACAGAAAGATGATGGCAACTTTGTGATGTTCCTGGCAGGGAATTTCTAGTAGGGGTAGAGGAGGTCAAATGAATGCCTTCAAAAGAGGTGATTGCTGAGACTCAAGACCTAGGAAAAACAATTAAATAGCTCATCATGTCATCACTAGGATTTTTGAACAGTCAAGGCTGTTAAAATACCACATATGTCCCATTCATAATGATTACTGGAAAAGTGATCTATTAAATCTTGCAAGCAAGCAGGTGACAATTCTGCTCTGGCACAAAAATACTAGATAACCCATGAGAACCATAGTGTTGCATTATGAGTCTTGTTGTCTGGTCTAAAAACATTGTGGCTACCAACTGAAACATGTGCTGGTGGATTTGAAAACCTGAGACATGGCTTACAAGTTCCCAGTCAAGATGATCAGTCAGGATGTGAACTTCAAGCTCAGGAGGAAAGGAATCATTTTATTGGATACCCTAGTCTCTGTCTTTGACAGAATCAGCATCTGAAGGGACAAAACAAGGGTTATTTTCAAAACCCATAAGAGCCTGAGCAACAGCATCAACTTCAGCTTCATAAGATTAAATCTTTGATGACATTATTGATGCCTCAAAACACATATCTCATTGGTGATATTTTGAACATCAAAAGTGACCCAAAAGAACACAGTACACACTTTGCCAAAGATTCTACCATTTTGTTTTGATTTGCTTTAGAACATATTTCAACATATTTAATTACCTTCCTAGACTAATCTCGTGAGGTCATAGAATCATGGAAAAGTTTGAGTTGGAAGGGACCTGAAAGATCATCTAGTTCCAACCCTCCTGTCATGGGCAGGGACATCTTCCACCAGAGCAGATTGCTCAAAGCCCAGTCCCACCTGGCCTTGAACACCTATGGGCATGGAGCATCCATAACTTCTCAGGGCAACCTTTTCCAAGACGAGATAACTGTCTATTCCTTAACAATGTCTGACCTCAGGAGGCTGAGGGTCATGTTAAAGTTTAAGTGACAATGGATGCTTCAAGGGTGCCAGAGCACAGCACTCACTGGCTCTGAGGGGTACTTGCTCCCTCAAGTGGTTTCTTGGGTCAGTAGGACCGGTCACATGCATACTCAGCATGAAAGCTAGTTACACAGCCGGGATCAGAGAGTTAATAAGAAAAAAAGGGGAGCAAATTGTGTTTGATTTTTTTGGTTGGTTGGTTGGGATTTTGGGGGGTTTTTTGCTTTAATTCAATTTCACCAAGAAAAAGCAGCTATAAAATCTGATAGGAAGTTTCCTTTCACACAGTACTTTCTATTAACACCTAAAACAAATGTTTATTGTACTAAATACAACATGTTTGACCAAGTGTAGAACACAGGAACCAACATGTTGGTTTCAGTTTGTTCTGCATATCACTGGAGGGTCTAATCCTTTCACAACTCTGTCTAGCCACCATCAATTTCTCATTAATCATTATGTTTCAGTGGGGAACACTGAAGGGTGTTTTCTCAGATAATAGTGAAGTGAGAAGCTAACGTCATGGCCTGTTTATCTTCATACTTAACATAGTTTGTTTTTTTTTTCATTCAGCTAGGACTTGCACCTTGACTCTTGTAAACATAGGCGGTTCGGTTTTCATTGTTAAGAATGTTGACATAACAGAGTATAAAATAGGAATCTGGGTAAGTAAGAGCAGCACCTTAAAGTCCAACTTTCATTTCTCCTGCTAGTTATATTCAGCAGACCAATTATTCAACTGGCTACTTGCAGGAAAGTATCATGACACTTAAAATACATGCTAAGTTTCATTCTGCTATAATGAGTGAAGACTTTTCTGAAAACAATGAAGGAAGTCTAGACATCTGTACCGTAGAAGAAGAAGAAGGAAAGCTGGTTCACAGTACTGCACCCCGAATTCCCAGCTCTCACATACATGCAAAAAAGGGTCTTTCTGTGACAGTGGATGAAGGAAGATTCCTGGAAAAACCATCTCTATCTTACATAGCCTTGATTGCAAAGGCAATTCTTTCTTCCCCTACAAATAAGCTGAATTTAGCTGCTATCTACAAATATATTGAAGATAACTTTCCCTTTTATAGGAACAAAGGGCAAGGCTGGAGGAACAGTGTAAGGCATAACCTTTCACTAAATGATTGTTTCATCAAGGTGGGAAGATGTGAGGATGGCAAAGGAAACTACTGGAGTATTCACCCATCAAATTTAAATGACTTTGTTCATGGGGACTTCAGGCAACATCGAAGGTCACGAAAGCGAGGGCACCAAAAGGAGCTGAAGCACTGCCTTGCTGTGAATTATTTCATGCCATGGGGACACTATCCTTTCTGCCCAGCACCAAATTTGCTTTACCAAACACCTTATTTTCTGGATCCTCTGTGGAAAATGTTGTATGCTGAGAGACTGTCGTTTGTGCATGAATGCCAAAAATGCAATGTAAACAGTGATTTAATGACAGGGAAGTTTTCACCTCAACTACAGAGTGATAAATCACCCAGCATTACTGGAGACTTGTTTTATGGATTTCCTGCCGCTTCAGTTATGCAGCAGAATATTGTCTTAAATATTCAACAGGGTTTCCCTAATTCCCTTTTATTGTCCTCTCAAAAACAGCAGCAAAGTGAAGCATTCAGGCACATCTGTAAGTACTAGAAGGTATTTGAAGTGCAGTAACTTCACAGGCAGCTTGGGACTCTGTCAAGATAAAATGCATTAATACATATAGCACAGTTTTGAACTTTTGTACATGTTTTAAGACAGCAGAAGAGCTTGCTTACTTATGTATGCCAGTGATTATCCATGATTATCACTTAAGTGTATTAGCTTTGAAACCATAACAACGAATACTGTTTTTAATAATTAGGCTAATCAATGGCCATACATAGATTACTTTAGTATAAAAGTAGCACTGACTGAACAATAAAATTATTTTTAATTGTCCTATATTAATCATATTACTGTATACTACTGCTCTATTGGATTCAAATTAATACAAATAAATGTATAATTATGACTATTCAAATGTATATACCCATACTTTTATATTATTTTGAGTAGGAAGTACTAATACATTTGTTCTTTGTCAGTTGAGAATGTCTTTGAAATCCTACTTTTCACTTCCCATACTTCCTGAAAATACTGAATTATTCTTCTACTCATTTAGTGTTACACGCTGGTTAGGACTCATTTGGGATTATTAATTCTGATGCATTGTATGGATCCAAAAATCTCTGTACATTTATATATCTTTAGCAGTTAAGTTGGATACTTGTTCTTGTTTGAATAAATGTTCAGATTAATAAATATTCCAAGTGAACTAGGATTGCAATATTATCTATAACACATTTTTAAGTTCAAATCTGGTTCTTAAATGCATGGCCACACATTAATTAACCTACTTATGTGAGTAGTTAATGACAGCATGACTAATTATGAGTTTACCCATTAGTTAGGTATAATCAATTTAAGAAATTTTCATTTTTCAGGTAATGTCACCTATGTAGATCGCTTAAGCTTGTTTCTATACTTTTAGTTTACATAGTCATACTTATGTACATGGCTGCTTACACAGCTACAGAATATACAATGATATAAAGTGCTCAATTAAATATACTTTTAAAATGTATGGATCTATTCAGCAACATCATTGTAGCAGAAACTTTTAACCAGGGAAGAGCAGCAAGCAGTATGGTGAAAAAACCCAGCTATGATAAACTATAAAATTTCAGAAAAACTTCCTTTGAAATACTTGCTTACTGAAAATATAGATTAAGGCACTGCTGTGCCTCAGTCACAAAATTCCCTTGCATGTGGACTAAACTTAGGACCTGGACAAAGGCAGGGAAGGTGGGGTGCAGGGACTGGCCAGATGGGGGGATCAGCTTGAGGACACAACAGAGATAACTGGAGCTGGGACAAAATGCTCAGGCATGTTGATCAAGGAGCTATGAGAAGTGTAAGAAATACAGATTATGAATTCAAGGCAATTATAACCAGATAAGAATGAAATCTAGGGATAAGATAAATCGGGTTTGATGAGTAGCAAGTGGGAAAAGTCTCTGCCTGCTATAGTTTATGTATTGGAATGCCTGAAAAAGAATTTAATATTCATAGTTCTTTAGTTGTCAGCAGATTACTTTAAAATTACAGAGAGGAGAAGTTACTATTGTTTATTCTCACTGGCAAAAGTTTATGAAGTGGGCCTGAGGATGTTCCTAGAATGACACAATGTCATTTGATTTCATCTTCTCTGCTAGTGAAGAGTTAGAGGAGGAGAGTAAGTGTAACCAGACACCTTGCTTGAGCTAATGTGACCTACCACTTACCAGGTCTTTCCTTTGGAAAAAGAATTGTATTTTACCAGATTAGTGACAATGATGGAAATGTGCCATATACCAAACCACCTGCAAGCTTCCAGATCTTTGTCCCAGTTTCCTATGGGAATGCAATACCAGGAACTCTTATGAAGGAAGAAACGTTCTTCTGTTCAGATGCTCAGATTTTATTTGAAGACCACTTTGAAATACTTTTCATACCACTAGTGATACACATACCATAGCCTGAGAACTCCCATCTTAGATATTTCCACTCTGATTATGTAGCTGTCAGTACACTTTGTTATGTTTTCGGGTTTTTTCAGTGTGTTTTCTTTTGTTTGTTTGTACAGCTCCTGCATACTGCAGTGGAGAAGGATTCTTTTCATGTAATAAGCAACTATTTATTTTGTCCTTATGGTTCAGTGGGCATCCATCACTTTTTTATCGTGCGCAATTCAAACACTGTTCTGAAGGAAAAAATACCCAATCACTACTTTATTATTATCTTTCAAAACCATAATATAATTTACTTTCAAATTAACCTGAGAGATGAGGAGCATTATGAAGCGCAGGCCTAAAAGTCAGAGGTCAAATGCACATGTTCACTTTGGACATTATGTTTGTGAAATCACTATGTAGCATTTTTTGTGTTCAAAGCCTAGTAGCCCAGCTCCCATTGCTCTAGCTTTCAGCTCTTAGTGTTCACAATATTTCCAAGACCCCAATAAGCACAGAAACAAGTGACCATCTGTGATAAGTTTGATTTTGGTAACTCGTCCAGAAATCCTGCAGCAGAGGAAAGAGATGAATCCATGTCTTTAAGACAAGCTGCAACTGACACAATATAGACAGCAGTATTTCTTCCTATAATCCCCAACAGAATTTGAAGCAAAGAATACACAGAATTTTCCTCACTGCATGATTCCAATTAATCTACAAAACAGGTCTCCCTTAGATATTAAATTTGGCAAGACAACATCAGACTTTTTCATATAATTAAAGGCAATATTTTAATGCCTTCAGCTGAGGTAAGGGCAAAGTCATAAATACACTGTTTAGACAAGATGCCATTCCCCTACACCCCCTCCCAACCTCTGAAAGTTTGACATTGGAATCTTCATAATGTTTTTTTCATTTCAGCTGAAGGGGTAGGGTTAGTATGTCATTTTGCAATGAAAATGTCAAAGTACAATTTTGCAAACAACTTGAAGTAAAAATTTAAAAGTAATAAGAAACAAATCAAGTTGTGTATTTTACCTGAATTCCAAACCCCCAAATCCACTTACCATAAAAAAATAAATATTTTTATGATCTTGAAATATAATCTTCCAATTAAGGAAGACATTAGACTTCTGATGCACGAAATTACCACTTAATGAGAAGTCAGAAATGTTGCCGAAAATTGAACAGATTAATTACATGCTTGTACAAGAATGTCTGAGGCAGTACTTACGGTGTAAGACTCCCTTGGAATTAAAATCAACAGTTAGAAATGTTGAATTACAGAAAATACAAAAAGAACACGATATCAAAAAACTGCATGTTGACAACATCAGCATTTTCCAGCTGAAATGTATTACTGGGGTTGATAAAAATGCCAAGAAGTCAGAATTTCAGCATTTTGACTACTGTCCTCTGTTATGCCCACAAATAAAACAGAGGTCATCTTTTTTACAACAGGTCTACTTTGGGAGTCCACAGATGCAATGCCAGTGCATGACATAAATAGCTGGATCAGAAGTCACATATGCTCTCACAAATAAAAACTGCCAATTGCACTCCTCTTCTTTCTGCACTAAGTAAAATTTTGAATGATACGCTTGCTAATACTTTCAATAAACTATATCTTAATGATGAGCAGTAAGAGAACTAGGCCTGAACATGAGAACCTTTTATTCACAACGTTACACAGGTAATATTTTTAAGCAAGATAATAACACTGCCTTTGCAGTTGACTTTCACCAATTTATACAAATATTTATTCTAAAACTTTAATAAAATTTAGCTGCCTGTTAAACACAGAAAGTTATTATACAGTTTAATTTCTGATACATTTGCTGCCCAGCAAAACTGCTGACTCTGAGACTTGTCCTCTTTCAAACTGAAAATAACTACTCTCCAGAGGCACAAAGCTTTGTAGAAAAAGAAGCCTCCAAGCTCCTGCAGCCACTCAAACTTATGCACACTAACTTATGATCACTTAAAAGTTAGCTGTTTCTTGTACTCTCTGAACAGGTCATGGAAGACAACCTTTGGAGGCAGCAGAACACCAATATCTCATCCAGTGTGCTGAGGCTAGTGTACGTGGATACAGGAGTATTTGTCAGGTTTAGGCTGTAGTGACACCATGAGGGAAAAAAAAGAAAAAAGGAAACACTCAAAGCTTCTTTAAGAGTTTGTGTAATTGGAAAGGAGATTATGAAAATGAAAATGCCCCAATCACACAGAAACAATACAGCAACAATAGAGGATACAGATGGCTGACTGATTTAAATATGCCCTCTGGTATCTAAATCTTTGCATTTCTTTGAAGTATAATTTTAACTATGATCCTCCCAGGTTGGTATAATATTATGAGTGTATGTTGAAACTACGAAAAAAATTGTAACATTCCTAATCTATATTATACACCAAATAGCGATAATCACTTAAAAAATTAATTCTATCTGTATTAATAAGGTGTAGTGTCATTCCAAATGTATCATGTGGATATGGGCCAAACAACAAAATCTTTGCACCATAAAGCAAGTTTTGAAGCTTTTTGCCAATACAGGCTCCTGACAAGGTGCAGCCCAGCATGTGAGAAATGCCCTGGAAGAGGCATCTGAAATATCTGAAAGCCACTGTAGTAGCCATGTACCATTTTGCCTCCATGATATGTTAGCATAGATGATGTGGATGAAAAAAGTTGGATGTTAGACTCTCCTGAGATCTTTAAGACTGTTTCAGTCTGTATTTACAATATGTTTTGGTAGGAAATTAGATATAACATCCATGAATGGCTCCTCTGTGTCTTACCTGTTCCTAGTACAATTGAGCATCTGGTCAGCTGCATCAATTATTTCATCCTGTAATTCTTCTCATCTTCCTCCAACATTTATTCTATCCTTCTGTTCACTTTGCTGTCTTTCAGTTGCAATCTGAATTTCCCACTTCAATATTTCCTGTGGCCCTACTCTGTTACCTTCTTATGTATGGCTCAGCTAACACTGTCAAAGCAAACCCCTTAGTCCCAGTACTCCCAGTTCATCAGAGACAGAATGAAGCTTATGAAAACGTGCTGGAATAAGGCTTTAAGTCTTGTGTGGGATAAAGGATAGGTTTAAAATTTAGGGGAGACTAGGAATTCTAGGGTAAAATGCAGCTGCTACTGCCTGGATGGAATGCGGTCAACATGCTCCCCATACGATAATAATCTGCTCAGAGGATGGAACAGAGCATGGAAAGAGGTGAAGACTATGTGGCCTCTCTCCATTGAAATTCCAGCAGAGAGGTGGAACACTGTGGTACTTTGAAGGTCATGAGACTGCACAGTACCTGTCATCCAAGGGAGAATCAAGGTGTTTTGCTGCTGAGCCAAGAACCATGTCAAACCCCCTCCTCAGGTGCAAAGCCACGACCATGCACCCTCCCCCTGGCATTAGGTATGGTGAGAGAGCTTTACACCCATCAGAAATAAAAGGTATTTATGATTAAAGTCACTCAGGCTCCACCTAAACATAAAAAAATAGTATAAAAATAAGTTGGGGAGAGGGAGAAAGTTGGAGAAGACTCCACTGAAACTGCTGGGGTCAGCTGACAGGCTGACATCCCACAGGGATGTCTTGGGTAAGAATTATACTCTACAAGCACTGAAGTCTGCTTTCAGGACTAAAGCTTGTGTTTGTGCTTACCCTATAGTATATTAGTACAGTGCTTTGTATTAGAGATTGTGCTTCCGTAATATATCAACAGATTGCTCTAAAACGTATTTTTGGAGTCAGATACTATCACCAAGCGCCCTTGAACCTTATTAATCTGTCACAATCTGTACTAATAAAGAGTTTTATTCTGCAAACTGTTAGAGTGAGCATTTCCAGATGCTGGCAGTGAATAACTCTTTGGCAGGGCCCGCTGAGGGGTCTTTGCGCTGTTGACTGAGCCCCCCCAACAAGGGCAGTTGAATCACCCTCCGATCTGATCTTGTGAATCTGTAGGTGAAGGGTCTCATTACGAGACGCTGACAGACTGTCAGACACAAGGGTCTTGACTTTCCTGGGGGCACTGACAGGCAAAAATCTAAAGCCTCCCACTTTTACATGACACTCCTGTAAGGACAATGTAGAAAAAAGCTATAGGGCCCGATTATGGGCAATTGACCACAAAGTAAGTAAAACTCAGGCTTGCAGATTTCTTTTTGTCATAGACCCTACTGCAGTAGTTTTCCTGTGAGCCCCACAGATTTCTTAGCACAATCTATAGCAAACCTGACTCAACCTCAAAGCTCAGCAAACAGAGTCTCGGTTAAAGGACTTGCTCCGGGAAGTTCTCATCTCCAGACAGAATTGTCAGCTATTCAAAATCCCTTTGGAGCTTTCAACACTTAGAATTTTTATTTAACTGTTTGAACACTCATTTTCATAATGTGTTTTCAGCATATAGAGCTTACCTACTTGTGTGCTTTGAAGACAGTGTGTGGTTTACCCCATGCTTGTGAAGTATTAGTGTGTCTAAGCTGAAAATGAACATCTGGTTAGATAGAAACAAGACAAAGTGCCACACCTGATGGATGTTTAAGTGGCTGCCTGTCTTCAAGTGAAGGTGTAGAAAAATAATGGTGGAAACCTCAGCACCAGGAAAAAAAATGAAATAAATTTGAACTTGTAGTGAAAAAAATAACATAAGAATAGCCTTATCTTGCAGAGTATTGGTTTTGTTTTGCAGCTGGAGACATCTGCCTTTTTAAGTAGAGAGTTGCAATAGAACACCTTTCTCACCCTTATTAGTAAGAAGAAAGATACCAATCTGCTTGCTGGAAAAGTGTTTCCATGCTTCCATGCTGCCCAAATGCATGTAAGGGAAATCTTTAGCAAAGATATGACAGAACCAAGCCAAAATAAATAATAAAAAAAAAATTAAGCCCCTATGTATCAGTTTGTATATACTTACTTTTGCAAGTAGAGAGAGAATAGAGGGCCACCTAACTTGTCACAGAAATTGCCTCACTCTTCGTACCCAGGAGAGCATAGTTCTGATCCAAATAGCTACTCTAATGACATACCAGAATTTTGTATGCGAGAAATAGAAATTTCACCCTAAATAAAGTGATTTAACATGTAATTTGAGCAGTTTGCTCTTGTAGAAGCCTATTCCACAGCAAGTCTAAAGGGAAAGGCACATTCTGTACCACGCAATTCATATGCTCCAATCTTCTACTGTTGATGTTGACAAACTGTGATGGTTTAGGCTGAGATAGAATTAATTATCTTCTCAGTGGCCGGTATAGGGCTGTGTTTTGGATTTATGCTGAGGAGTTCTTACACAGAGCCAAGACCTTTTCTGGTTTTTGTACTGCCACACTGGTGAGGAGCTAAGGGATGGATGGGAAACTGGGAGGAGACACAGCTGAGACAGGTGACCCCAACTGACCAAAAGGATGTTCCAGACTATATGACATCATGCTCAGCATATAAAGGGGAAGAAGAAAGGGAAGGTGTTTCGAGTGATGGTGTTTGTCTTCCCCAGTAACCATTCAGTGTGATGGGGTCCTGCTCTCCTGGAAGTGGCTGAGCACCTGCCTGCCCATGGGAAGCAATGAATTAATTCCTTGTTTTGCTTTGCTTGCAAGTGAGGCTTTTTCTTTCCCTATGAAACTGTCTTTATCTTAAGCCATGAGTTTTTTAGCTTTTACCCTTCTGATTCCATCCCTGATCCTGCTGAGGGGGGAGTGGGGGAGCGGCTCTGTGGGGCTTGGTTCTGGGTGGAGTTAAGCCATGACACAGATGTATATGTATATCTGTACTGTAAATAGATTAGACTTAGCCATATGTGCTCAGACCAGAATTATTAATAGCAGAATATGAAATTACATTTTAAAAATAAGCATTTTAACCCCCCACCCCAAAATATAATTAGAATACTGTACTGTTTCAAAAGCCAACAAATTTTAAAAAGTCCAAATAACAATTCAAAAAGCAATATCTCTATAGCCTGGGATATACAGCTCCACTATAGAAGAAAAAAATTTTTATCCCTCTTTGCTTCACTTCCATAAAAATTCTGAAGCTATGGATCACAATCCAGTCTGTTCAAGGCTTATGGAATTATTTAATAAGTCTAATACACAGGCAACATGCTGGGGTTCCTCATATGACAGTAATATATGTAAATACTAAGGACAATAAAAATATCTAAATAGTCATTTAAAACAGCCATTAAATGAAATTGAAACAGCATATATTCCACTCTTTCCAATCCAGATATAGATTCAACAAATTACATTAATTTTCTTTCTAACTTTGAACTTTCTAAGACTATTTTAATTACTATCCTTATGTGTAAAACCAGCAAGTAAAATCACTGAAATAAGAGAAAGTTGTAAAAGAAAACCATAGGAATCAGAGATTGTTCTAAATCTGGAGACTGGAGGAGTTTGTGAAAAGCCTGAAGAGTCTTTGAAATGGAATTTGTCTGATAATATCATCTAAAAAACTTCATTAAAGTATTTTTACAGAAAACAGATGTAAACTAAACTTGATAATCCAGAAGAGTTTACAGTGTTAAGAAAGCAATGTTGCACATGAACTGAACTAACAGTATATTTTTGGTACCAGACATATTTTAAACATCTCAGTAGTGGGCTGTTGAGATTGTTTATCTAATACAGAAATGTTTGCAGATATTTGGAGTATGTGTGGGGGGGTGTGTGTGGGTGTGGGTGTGTGTGGGTGTGTGTTTGGGTGTGCACACAAACATCTGCGCATATTTATGAATGCTCAAAATCTCATCCTTAAATGGTTTTTAACTTTGCAACAAGTTAAACAACTTCATATGAGAAGTATAGCTGTTGTAAAAAGCACATAAATGATGTTCCAGTATTAATAGTTGGTATGTTGACTGCCTTTAGTTCTCCTCATATGCATGACAGAAAAACTAGATATGTACAGATAATTATCCCATTATGTTAATAGTACTAACTCAAAGATGAGATTAAAAACTGTAATTCTGTTTAATCCATGTAGCTTGTGACACAATCAAAGAAAAAGGTAATGAGAATACAACGCACAATGCAAAAGTAGAAATAATGTCATAAAGGATACTCCATCAGTTAAAACCTCTAGATGTGCATCTGATTGCTGCAGATGAAGAAGTCATTGTATAAAACATCAAGCACCGGGTTCACAGGCAATTTTGAAATGCAAAGCAACAAATTAAACAGCACACAGTAAGAGTCAGAATCAATCAGGACAAAATTTATGTAATGCTTGAAAGCCTTACTAGAATTCACACAGCAGTGCTTCGGTTAGTAGATCTTTTGTTAATTGAGATACAACAATACATACCAAAATTTAGTAAGAAATGGCAGATGTGCTACTAGCTGATAATTACTTTGCAAATCTGAATCAAATAATAGCTTTCTAACAATTAGAGTAATCATAGTAATTTTAAGGGTGGAGAGAACAAGGATGATATCAAGTTTGCAATATAAAAAACTGGAATTAATACTTGAATAATCTCCATCATTAATCAAGAAATAAATCCATCTTGCAAGTGGATTTCTTGAGAGCAGTTAATAACTGCCATCACACTTTCCTGAGCCTGCAATCCAAATATAGATAGAAGAATGACTGATATTAGTTGTCTAAAAGTGACAATTCCCTTCTGAATATCACCAGAACATGTGACCTGTATAATATGAAGTTTTGAAGTTAAGTGATCTTATAAGGAAATAATTCAGTAGCCTGCTTGATGACCTTTGTGTATCACAAGCATAGAGACATAAAGACTTTGGTAAACCTGTTGTATCCTACAGCAAGCTGAAAAAATAGTGCTATTTTTTGGTGTGTATTTATTTAAATTAAAAATCAAAATTTGTTTTCTATCAGTTTCAAAGCAATTATCTGCATTCATAGTATCTTCAGAAGATTTAAACATAAGTTTAGAGGAAGATGAACCACACAAAAGGTCATGGGATATTTTCCAGGCTGATCTTCCTGCTGAAGGTGTTCCCCTTTGCATTGCAAAGCTTGCAACACACAGTCAGTAAGAGCTAAACTAGATGTTGCGTGTTCCTACAGGCCAGTGGCAAAGGGCAGCTTACTAGTAGCAAGGAGGGATGTCTGAAAAGCAGTCCCTGCTGCAGCACATCCTTCACTATACACTCCAAATACATGGTAGGTCTGGGGCCAGAGAAGAGGTCTTCCTCTGCCTCTCAAATAGGTTTCACAAACACATCCACAAAGACAGACTCTCACTCTTCCTTTCTCCAATTCTCTTTCCTCTTTGTTTCAGATTGTAGTCAAAATGGATAGTATTCAAGACAATCTCCTGCTCTTGTAGGGACCTGACTTGTGAAAGTTTGAGATTGCTGGTAGCACTGTATCTTGCTTAGAAAAGAATCTAAGCAATAGAAAATTAAAAAACAAACAGAGAACAAAACAACCCACTTTGGTCATGATAACTCTAAGAATACAAACTGGAATTCCATTTGTCAAATACATATTACAGTTTCCTTTTTCCCTTAATAGCCTGATCTTTAACTCATGGAAGTCAGCTCTGACTTTTGTGCCAATGTAAAAGATTATGAAGGGCAGTAGAGAACAGGCCCAGTGTACAACAGTGAATACATTGTTTTATAGACTCAGAACATGCCCAAATACTTTTCTAAAATCCATCGCCAATGTGCAGTCTGACAAACTCCACAGAGGCTAATGACTGTTTGTACATTTGGGGTATCAAACACTTCAGATAATTAGCATGGGGAAAATGTATGAATGTGAAAGCAATGTCCTATGTCTCAGTGACCAAAAAACATCTATTCATATAGAACGAGAACAGATGAACTGAACTCTGATGAAAAAAAAGGTGCTTGCTAAACCTTTGGAATTAACAACGTATTCTACTAGCAAAAAAAAGCAAAGACAAGTTTCCAGAATTCAACATCCCAATGAATTGTTTCCTAGAAGAGTAGTTTGATGTATGCATATGAAAAACAACTGGAAAGGCTAATTTTTCTAACTTTACTTCAATAGAATACTATCACTTGAAAGACCAAAGAAGAAATACAGCCTAACATGACCAGCAGATGTTGCTGTGAATTTATGCTGTGACTTAAATAGTACCTACCAGAGATAAATACTGAAAGAAGAAATAAAATTTTAATTCTACTGGAAAACAGAACTTTTTTCAGAGGAAATTTCTTTTTCCTGAAAACAATTAAAGCAGCTACTCTGAAAACCAAAACTGCCCTTTTGTCTGCAGGATGGCAGTAGTATGGTAATGGTAATGGCCAGTCTTCGCGAATGAAGATCCGGGGAAGGTCTTTACACCTTCCAGCCTGCGCATTGGATTTTTTAGGT
>JAWMRA010000041.1:24883671-24909688 GCA_035584735.1 Pseudotriccus pelzelni | reverse complement strand
GTCCCTGGCTGGGATCGAACCCTTGGCCTCGGCGGTGAAGGTGCCGCAATCTAACCACTAGGCCACCAGGGGCTCCCGGCAGTAGTATAGTATCTTAACAAAATACCTAAGACTTGTCCACATTGGGGATTGACTCTTCCAGACAAAGTACATACGTACGCCTATTGCAAAATAATGGTGTACAGGATTTACTGAAGGGTGTAAGCCAATATCAACACAAAGTCTGTTCCCCTGGCTATGTGAGTGAAGACATTAGTTTCAAATATATTTTTATGAATTTTTATGTTCTGTGATTTACAGGAGAAGACAGACTAAATGAAGGGGTTTCTGTATCTGCTATGTTGAACTCTCTATTTTCTTAACTAAGTGTGAGAGAGGTATCCAGCACATTTAATATATGTGGCTCTTTGGCAATTATGTTATTTGACACTTGAAACAAACCATCTCCATGTTCCTAAAAGTGCCAATACCGTATTTTTGAATAAAAGAAGAATTCAAAATGTGTTAACCCTGTTTCAGTGCAGATCATCTCACAGTTGTTTATTATCCCAACCTCTTGGAAATATTTCAGATCAGGTCAGACTCTTGAAATTGTACCAAATGAGACTGATTAATTGGAGGGGTTATAAGGGAAAAGACATGGCATAAGGACACATCTCATAAGGGAGAGAGAAGTAAGAACAGCATATGCACTGAATGAAGTGCATAACAAAATAATTCCTCCCAAGTTTGTAGAATGGCAGCCAGGGAGGGTCAAGATTGATGTGACTTTCCAGGGATCCTGAAATAAAGAGATACAGGGGACAGTGGCAGCATCTGGGTGTATGTTCTTCACTAAAGTTTTCCTGTATTTTATGTCATCATATGCCTCACCATGTTTCTGTCTACTTGTGGCATTTTCCCTTCCCCTTTCTTTTTCTTCTGTGTCCTTTAAATTGTTGTCTTTGAGAATTTCTCTTCACTTTGGACTTAAATTTGGAAGGCAAATACACAAGCTTGTACTGTTTGCTCTTTTTGAATATTTTGCTGTTACCATATGGATGTAAGGGGAATTAAGGGAACCAAGAACAGGACTTCTGACAAACAAGGTTTTATACAGATGGAGCCACCACACTGAGCCTGTGGCAGGGATGGAGACACTTGTTCAATGGGGAGAAGACAGAAAATGGGGTGAAGAGGGATAGACTGACAGAAAGTCTGTCCATTCCTGAATTAAAGAATTTACTCACTCTGGTTTATCACAGACTCCAGCTGCCTCTCAAAAACCTTGTTCAGTCAGGAGGAAATGTGAAAAGAGAAGAGTTGCAGTGACCTGGCACAAGCAGCAGCTGAGCTACTGCATTCTCACAAAGTTCATCACTACTTCGGGTCCATCACATCAGTAGTGTGAGTCAGTGAACTGGGGACAGTGCTTAGAACTCAGAAAAAGTACACCCTCACAAAATTTTGATCTGTAGCTCTAAAGGAAAAGCTGTATATTAGATAACGTCACAGCCTGTCAGACCTGTGACTTTTAATTAAAGCTTGTGCAATCATGCTCTTCAGTCCTATCAGCAGTGATACTCAGCTCAAAATGAGATATTTTCAGTGGCATAAGGTTGGTTGGCAATGGGTCTGAAGGGAGGGTGCTAGGTCAATATCTCTGAGGTCCTGGTCGGGTCTGGGTGAATCAATAGCACCCTGCTATCCAAAGCTGTGCCTTATATCAGTCTTCTTTATGGAGGCAAGTGTCAAGCTTCTTGTCAACCAACACCTCCAAGTCCTCCCCCTCAGAACTGCTCCCAACCCCTTCTCTACCCAGACTGTATTTGTGCCTAGTATTGCCCTGACCCAGGTCCAGGAAATTGCACTTGGCTTTGCTGAACTTCATGAGGTTCATACGGGACCACCTCTCAAGCCTGACAAGGTCCATCTGCATGGCACCCCTTCCCTCCAGTGTGTCAGCTTGGTGTCATCCACAGACTTGCTGAGGGTGCACTCAGTCCCATGTCACCAACAAAGATGTTACACAGTGCCAGTGCAAATACAAATCCCTGAGGAACTTTGTTATACTGCATGAATGCAAGTTTGTTTAAACAGATGCAATTCATTCTGCATGGATGAGCTACCCATGCAGTGTTGTAACCTTCCCCTTTTGCACAGATTTTCATAGTTTCAGGGTTCCCATTCCTGCAAACATTGGTTACCTGGTTAGAACTATCAGTGTCCCGGGTTACACAAGGGTTCTGGTATCCACCTTTTCTTTCCTCTTTTATCAAAATATGCCTTTTTCAGTTTTTGGTGTTTTGCCTTCTTTAAAGAGACTAAATGCTAGTGATTAATGACTCAAACATTGGACCACCTCCAGTGACAGCCCAGGGGCTGTAAGAGACTGGTTTACGGTGCTCATGGCTCAATCATCAGTGTGCTTTGTAACAATGTGCAGAGAGTGGACACCAGGCCAGGTGCTGCAGGTCTGCACATTCGACACCTCAGGCTACAACCTGGATGTTAAACAGGGTAAGGAAAGGGGCAAACTCTGCAAGGTGGGGTAGAGGTTTTTTTTCCTTACACAGATGATTCAGCTGTGATAATTTCCCAGGACATTCTCACCAAGCCTGAAGGTATTCATCTCTTGTTGATGAGCCATAATAGGACATAATGGACAGCTGCAGCATCTTAGGAGGTGTGGAAGACTCCCAGAGTAGCCCGTGACTCACAGTATTATATCATCCAGTATGAAACTTCCTGGCCCAGGGAAGGTACCAGAGGCCTTCCCACTTGAACCTAAGCATATATAAGTTTTGGGGCTTCTACTACTACCTTGGCAGATCTGGACTGCAACCACTACTTTGACAGGACTTCAAACACCTCTTTAACCAACAAGTACTGAAATTGCAACAACCAAGTGTCATCACTGGATCCAACAGGTGTGTTGTAGATCCTTCCAGTCACCTGGGGGGTCTGCAGTCCTGCTCTGACTGCCTGTGCCAGCACTGCAGCCTCACTCCAGTGCCACACAGGTGTCCGCTATCTGCTGCTTCCTGCCAGTGCTGGAACTCTCCAACCATTTCTGTCTGTTTTCCAGGTGTGGGGGAAGAGGACCACATCGAAGAGTGGCCTTCTTGTCTCTGTCCTGTGGCCACATGTGTTTTTTCCAGGTGGGGGAGGACAGCTGCCATCTCAATTTGGTCTGGTGGGTGGGACTTGGGGAGTTTCTCCTCACTGGTTGGTTTAACCCAGTTTTATCAGTATTATTATTAACATTTCCTTTTGGTAAAGAGTCCTTTTTTCTCTTATATCTGAGTGTATTTGATCTTTCTCTCTGTACTAGAGAAACCAGGGGTATTGAATCTGAAGGAGGAAACTTCTGTCTGAAGTTTCCAAATTGTCTCAAACTGAGACAGTCAGTGAGGGTTATCTTCATTGCAAACTGTAGTTGTGGGTTTCTTTGGTGATACAGTTATGAAGCTTTGGAAATAACTGAAATTCCTGTTTCCCTGGAATTTCACTGACAGGGTACCAAGGTGTGATTCTAACCTACATATGAGAGGCACTGTGTCTCATGAGCACCATAAAACTTTGCAGTCCCTGGATTTGGCTTTTTTCATATAGCTATCATAAGAATTAACTTGCCAAAAAAGTGCTTATCAGTCTTACATTAAAGGTTAATGCTGTTGTGAGATAATTGAATAAGAAAGAGCATTACCAACACTTTTACCAAAAGCTATGCATCTTCCTGTAAAATGCAGCACTTCCTAAAATTCTTTCCTGATGTTCCTGTTTGTCAATAAGTTAAGTACATTTTCTACATACTTATCTCCCATTTTTGTAATTTGCATGCCTAAATCCATGTACAATGCACTGTTAATTCATCCCATGCTGTTCCCACGGAACATAATTTGTATGCTCATAAAATATCAATGTAATATCTAGAGATGAAATCCAATGGAAACAGTTTACTCTGAAATCTGGTCTTTGTTCCCTCATTTTTCCACTTCACTGATTGTTGCTTTTTTTCCAAGTACTCCTAGAGATCTCTTGCACAACCTTTCATTATTTTGCATTATTACTTTATTTGGGAAATACACTAAAAAGTGTTTTTTCATACAATCTAATTTCCCATAATTGTTGGGATGAAGTTAAGACAGTTTTTCAGGAGAGAAAATGCTAATCAATTTTATTTCAGAAACACATTGAAATTCCACATAAATTTCTGCCAGAGTGCAAATGGTTCTCAACTGGGAATGGAGAGGGAGAGAAGGGAAATATATGCCAGCTCTCAATTTCATAGAAAGGATGTGAAATACATTTTATTTGAATCAAACGCTATTTAGCAACTTAAGCATCTGGAGCACATCTGATAACTTGGGTAAAATGTATTGATTTCTCTATTGATTTTTCTAATACACCTTCTCTGTGAGGGAGCTATAACTGAAAGCAGCAAGTGACTCAGCTAATGGTAGCTCTAAGTAGTTTGCAGATGTTCAGCTATGCAAGATGGGTCATTGCTAAATTCCAGAATGTGAAAGGTCCTCATCTTCAACTTGGAGGCAATACATGGTATTGGTGTCTTTCTCTCTTGGCTTGCAATATTTGAATTTTTTTTTCCATGTGAAACTTCTTATGCATTTTTCCATTGCTATGAGCAAGTGGCTTTGTTCATAAACTACATGTATATATGGATTGAGATACTATATAGCCTTTAAACTATTATACATTAACTTTAACCTTAGGAACAGGAATGGAGAACCTTTTTCTGCAGTCCCAAAGCTGATTCGTAAGTTGAAATAATACACAGGAGAACCTAAATTGACCAGAAATCCACAGGTATTTTATTTCCTGGAATAGCTCTAAAGCTCTGCAATGATTGTCACTCTCCCTGAGCAGTTTTATTTCAACAAGGGATAGAAGGAAATTCTTGCACTCTTGAAACACTAGAACTTCTGCCATTGCATTCAACGAGACCAGAATTTCCCGGGTACAAACAAAATTTGCCACTGAACTCACAACAAGTTTTACTTTCATAGAATCACAGAATACACTGATCTGGAATGGACTCATCAGGATCATTGAGTCCAACGCCCAGCCCTGTGCAGGACACCCCAAGAATCATACCATGTCATCATGTGACTAAGTGTTGTCCAAATGCTCAAGCAGTATCTTGTACTGTCGGATTTAGCATGCATTCTTAAATTTACAGCATTGTTACCAAGTACAGCTCAGAAGTAGAATTAAAAAAAAAAAAAGGCAACCTTGAGTTACACTTGCCATTATAAATATTTGCACACAGCAAGTAACACTTGAAATGTCCTTTTAGCAGTAGAAACCCAGACTTTAAATTTCAACTCTAAAGGTCCAAGAATAGAGTCTGTAATGAAGAGTATTGAGGGCCCACAGCCTTTTAACCAGCTGTTCTCAGGATTTTCTGCATGCCCTAAATGTGAAGAGGAGGATGATACTGCTCCTCAGATGGTAAGTGCCATGAAAGAAGGAGAACAGCTGGGCCAAATAGGTAAGCGGCTGCACTATGAGAACATTTTGCTATTCTTTGTGCAGATGCATCATAAAATAAGGGATCATCCTTCCCCTGCAAGCATCATACTTACTCCTAGTTTCTCTGATAGACTTTATTCAAACCTTGTTTATTGCAATAAACAGAGTGGAGAGAAACAGCCCAAACTACACCACCTTTAACACTCTAAATTATGGCCAAGGCTTCCAGTTGAAACACTCATAGGGTGGCACAGACCTTATTTACCTCAAGACTCCTCAAATTCCAGAAGTAAAAATTTACCCTGAGCTTTATTCTGGTTTCTCTGGATTTGTCGTCTGTCAGAGGCAATTCTGGCACCATGTTAAAAGAAACGCTGCATCCAAGGACTCTAAAAGATATGCCCCGAGAACACACAGTTTGAAAAAAAAAACAAAAAAAAACCCAAACAAAAACCCCCACAAATAACACATAGCTTGCAAAAAGTAAAGTAGACAAAGAAGACAAGCGCGGCCTGCTGAACCCCAGGCACCACGGGCTGTCCCGAACCTCCCCCCCAGCCGAAACCGCGTCTGCTGTCACTGGCTCAGCTGCGCAGGGAGCGGCGCATTCCCGGGGACTGCGCGGGGACCTGCTCTGCCCCGCAGGGGCAGCTGCGGCACCTCCTCCGCTCCTGAAGGTCCTGTGTCATTCCACACAAAACAAAAACCAACAACAACAATTTAGAGAGGGGGAAAAAAACCCCACAAGCACACCCCCCCCCCCCCAAGAAAACAAAAACAACAAAAAAAGAAGAATTTTCCTTTTAAATGCTGTTGAATCCTGGAATCTTTCTGTGTGCCTCTCGCACGAGCTTACCCTGGAAACAGCAAACCCCCACGCTTCAGCGTTTAATACGGCGCCCACTAATTAACCACCAGGGCGGCCCTCGTCCCCTGCTCCCCCGCACGCCACGCGGGGGCACCAGAGCGCCGCGCTTCCCCATCCCCTCCTCCCCGCGCTTCCCCATCCCCTGCTCCCCGCGCCTCCCCATCCCCTGCTCCCCGCGCTTCCCCATCCCCTGCTCCCTGCGCTTCCCAATCCCCCGCTCCCGGGCGGAGCAGAGCGCTGCTTCCCTTCCCCGCGCGGGAGCTCCCAGGGCCGGACGGCGGGACAGGCAGGCGCAGGAACCAGCAGGTGTTTGAGAGAAGGGAAGAGCCGTCTAAAGGATGTCACGGGCGAGGCGCGTTCCTTGCCCCTTTGGCCAGGTGTGAATGGAGGGTTTACCACGCCAGGGTGCAGGTGTGGGTGTTGGTAGGGTTTCTATAAAAATAGTTCTTCTCTACCCTTGTAATACTTTCTATTCTTGGCACATGGAAACAGGACAGCAAGTCATCTACATCAGAAGAGTAATCAGACCCCCTCCTCCACTGAGTGCTGCCCTATTGCGCTAGTGCTAGCAGAACTCCTGTCACCACATCTAGGTGAAAATAAGCATATGTGCTTTTAAGGGCAACTTTTAGACTACCTTTTCATTTGTCCTGGTTTATTTACATTGCATTCACCAATCACAATGGTGTCAAAGACCCCAAAACTCTGTGTTGCTCTGCATGGATCCAGCTTCATGGCTGCACAAAATCACAATATCAGAAAAAAAGCATTCAAGCTCAGCCATATCTCAGTGACCATATATGATATTTTGCCACTGTTACATCTATAACTTACAAGTCTTGGTCAGGCCCTGACTCCTCTGAGCCAAATGCTGGACAAACAAAGCCTTACTCGGTGCCCATGAAAGCAGTGGAGGTTGGCCAGGCCCCATGGGGAGTGCTCCAGGCCTGAAGAGCTTACAAGTCTGGAAAGACAAAACAAACAATGACAGACATAACAGGCATGCAGGCAGCTGCCTTGGCCCTGACCCTGCCATTTTTTCTGGTCTAGTTTAACCCTGTCTGAGAGGGTGCACGATCTGGACTCTTATTTTAAATGCAAATCTTGCTACTTACTAATCCAAGGAAGCTGAATATAATTTCTTTATATATATTCTAAGTTGAGCCTTTGAAAGCATTATGAGTATTAAATATGTTTTTGTATATTTAAACCATCAACAGAAAATAATCAATAAAATATCTTTTTTCCTGTATCTAATTAATGTCTTTTAAAAATTAGGGTTTTTTCTTTTAAAAATTATGTTTCTCTTTTTCTCCACTTTTGTTTTCCTCAGCTCTTCCTATTCTGTATCCATTATTCCCTGTTTTATGCACCATTTCCAATTTCAGGTTTCTATCTTATGTATTTCTCTTTACTCATGTGTATTCCCACTATGTATCAATGAAACTATTCACATACTTAATTTAACACAGAAAAAAATTATAATAATATTATTATTTTGCTTTTTTTATTATGCAGCTGTTAATCACTAGGTATTCTTTTCCTTGGTTCTATCCATCTTGTGTATGTTTTGACTTAGGCTCTAAGGCCGTGGTTCCCAAGTCATTTCAGTTCAGCCCTTTACCTTTTCTGTGGGATTTTATGTCTCCAACCTTCAGTCACACTGACCGTTCCTAGAGCACAAGAGTCTATTTCTCCTTGCTGAAACTTCATTTCCAGGACCAGTAAACATGCCTCAGTCCAGCCTTCCAACCTTACCCTACCCCAGATCCCACTACTTATGTTCCAATAGAAGCCCTCTGTACTCCTTTATTCCTTTGCCCACCAAGGCAGCCTTAGCCAATTCACCTTGCCCATGCCAGGTCCCTGCCTTTTACCTGCCTTCAGAGCTTCACAGAATCCCCAAAGACAGATTTTCCCCCTGTACAACCAACCACCTTCCTTGTCAATGAATTACCTCCTGTCTGGACAGCCACTTGCTACACAAGCTCCATGTTTCTCTGTCCTTACTGGTTCACACACTAATTGTTACCGACTTACAGGAAAGATGTCTTTCTCGGATGAGAAGAGTGCAAAGCAAGAAAGTGAGGTATGGAGGGAAAAGAAATGGTGTTGACAAGAGGTGAACTGGATGGAATATTCCTCAGGATTTTGAACTTCCCTCAGCCCTGCTTCGTGTTGGTAGCATCCCTGACAGCTTGAGATCTAAACTGTGATGAATTTTTTGGATTGTAAATAAAAAAGTGCCATACCTTTCCCCCTTTTTATTTAACGAAATTCTAAATGTCAAAAAGTTTGCTGAGCCTGATTTCAGAAAATTGTTCAAGTTACCCTCCATACCTGCAGTTCTCCTCTGTCCTTAGAACAATGAGACTGTCAAAAGGAAGAAACCTTCAGGTTAGTTATCACATTTTGATCACCTAAGTTTTTTTTCCTCCTCTATCAGACTGTTTCCAGGAGGATTTCTAAAGTCTTTCCTTGGAAGTGGCATTTTGTGGATCATCACATACCTCTCAGCTGAGCAAAGTAACTTCTTTATATGTCTCATTTTAGGAGAGTCTAAGGCAGCGAATGAGACTCCTTTTGTACTTAATTATTTGCCTAATTTTTGTGTATGTTGCTGAATTGAAAGTATCAGCATGGTTTGGAAGGGGTGTTTGGTATATCTGGGTGCTTCCTACCAGCAAATCTACCAGCAAATTAGGAAGGCTTCATATTAACTGTTGCTGCAAAAATGAAGCTGCCTTACCCCAGACCTTGATAATTTCTCTGCAAGCGGCATTACAGTGGGACTTAGTAACATTCCCCACCCCTCTCCTTCAAGCACATTCTTTACTTTATAGAGCACTAGGTTGCTTTTTTCAAATGTTCCTTGGGAGGTATTCAGGATCCCCACCTTCAAACTTGAACTTCAAAGTTGAGCAGTATGTTTAGTGCCCATCTTCTCAGCATATTTTTCATGAACAAATTATAAACATTTCAAGCAAAGTGCACTTATTACAAGTTTGTTTGCCAAGTACTGCTGCCTCCCTTCCAAGTTCCAGCTACGTCAAAGCATCTGGTTTACAAACAGGTTCCTCCCCTCAGCTGGTACATGGATGCCAGGGCACAGAGGCTTATCACTAATGAAGGAGTTTACCAGATGAAAGGGGAAAATGCTGTGGGAGTCACTTGACAGACTCTGGCTTGTCACAGAATGTGTGGGTATGTTGTAGTCACTAAGTAGATGAATGAAGTGATGTGCAGGAGGAGTTATTTCCCTGAGTTCTTCCAGAGCCTGATCTAAAATTCCCTGAGGTCAATAGATTTCTTTTGATTTCTATGGACTTTACATTGGGCTTTCAGCTGATTACTTATTCTAATCATGAGACACGGCCTACCCTGGAGTTTATCTTCTTTAGCGGAGTCTGAGGTCATCTGAAATTCTTGAGTACTTGCAACTTAGCTTACAAAAAAAAAAGGAGTTGCTACATTCTCCCATGACTCTACTCCTAAATCATATTTTCTGTGTTTTGCAGAAGATTTTAATAATATCTGTGTTATTTTTAGGGGCTTTCACCCTAATTTATAGTGGTATATCGAACATAGACTTTGCTCAAAAGAGCTAATCCTGTCTAGGTAATAGTGCTGGCAGAATTTTTTCAGAAATCTTTTTTTCCATTCCTTCTGGTTATAATAAACTTCATAATATACCATAATATGCATAGGTTGTCTTTATGCAATTTCATTACATAATGAAATATATATATCCAACTATGTAATTTCTTTCATAATTTCATAGCTCTGCATGAGACTGAGACCTGATCCTATGCCATACTGTACACTGTCTTTCCCTTTCTTTCTTATGAGGAAGGAACACTGAGTCATGAAGTAGTGATGATGATCCCAGTGTCAGAATTATCCATCTAAATGGAACTAAGTGGAACTAAGCTTTCAATATCACAGAAAATCTCCTAACTTTTTGCTGTCTGTTATCCAAGTGGTAAACTGTGCTTGCTCACTTGTGTAGGTCTTTATTCCCCAAGCACTTGACAACTTATCAGATGTATTAATCGCAGTCAGTGTCTTGTAGCCTGGGTATTTTGTGAACTGGATAGGTCTGTCTATGTTTTTTGTTCATATATGCAAAACAAAAGGGCAATAGGAGCCTTCCTCAGATGTTAAGAATCTCTTGCAAATGTCAAGCCAATGGCAAATGCAGTATTTGCAGAAAAGAGAAGGGGTGTTTTGGTGTGGCCCTGACTGCACAGCATGTCAGCTTTGGGTACACCTGCACTGCTGTGTCAGCTCAATGCTCTGGTCCATGTGGGTGCTCACTCTGCTCAGCTTACATGCTGTCTTGGCTGTGGGTCTAGTTTGTGTCATCCAGCTGGACACAAGACCATGGAGCCGGTTGTGTTCCTCATGGGAGTCTCTAATACAATATCTGTGTATAAAATTCTGGCTAAGTACTCAGAAATTTTAGCAGTCATCTTTATTATCCTAAATCCAAAATTTAGAAAGCAGAGAAATAATAATGCTGCACCATTAAGACCTACTGATAAGTAGAACAAAAAGCGGAGTGGAACAAAGCAGTGGTTTGGACACATTTGAAAGTAACAGTGGTTCACTCTAACATTAGGATGCTGATCAGAGTGAAAGTAGCATGCTACTAGAAGAAACTCCCAATTCTCAAATTTGTGTTTATTGTTAGCTTTTCATTTCAGTAGTGGGGAAACCAGTGCAAGGGCTGCTTGAAAACAGGACCTACCGTCTGCCTGGGCAGCCGTCATACATAACTGTTTCTCAAACACAGACCATTCTATGTGCTACCTAATCCTGTGAGGATGTGCACAAAACCCGGCCCATCTCCCTTTGAGCTGCCTTTCAGCTCCAAGTATTACCAGAAAAAGAATTTTCTCTGTTTATTCTGTTATGTTTTTCATTATGAAGCTTATGTATTGTCTACTTTTCTTTTTCTTATACTGGAAATGGTGAATTATTGGTCATGGTTCTATGTGACCTGGTTCTGATGTTCTTAGTCTACCTGCTTTATTTTTGTTACACAGTATTTCAGGTACATGACTCTTTTGGAAAAGTACATTTCTTTTGTGAAAGAACTTCTATTGTGTGCCTGTTTTTCACAATATATATGTATGGTGCCTGCTGCAAATGATTGTCTGCTGTATACATAAAAATAAGGTGTTTTAATCATGATGTGCCCATCATTCTTGCTAGGCAATTTACAGTAAATCTTTTAAGATATTTGAAAAAAAAAAAAAAAAAAGGAAGCACAGGCACAGGTATTCCTGGAAATTTTCTATTCAAGGAAGTAAAAAAACAAAACCCAGTCTTATTCAATACTGCCTATTGGAGAAAAGAAAATCCAAGTGTGTACTTTTCTCTTCTGTGTTTTCTGAAGCTTATCAAATGTAGGCTGTTTCATATCAATGGCAGGAATGAAATGACAGAATTAAAGGCCTTCCAAATTTTCCTGGATCTTAGCAGCCAAAACTTAGACCTATCTTGAGCTGACTTCCACTGATGAAGAGGTGCAAAAGGAAGGAGGAAGTCTACAATTAAAAGTAGCCAAAACCCAAGTAATGATGTGATTTACAAATCATAACCACAACTTCCAGAAACAAATGGGAAATGTCTGTGATCTGATGAATTTCAGTATGACGTTTTCCACCTCTGAACCACTAAAAACTTTTCAAAAGTCCAGATTAAACTGAGAGGAAAGGGATTAGTTTCCCTCTGAAAGGTTACTTATTCCACACAAGCAATTTGACTTGTGATGAAGGCTCTCACTGCCTTAGGAATGTAAGAGGTTAGTTCAAGCTGTCTTGATATTAGATAATAATTGTGTGATTTATGACCTCTGTCATAAAACATCCAAGAAATCAAAGACCAAAATAATGTTACTTCATTTTATGTTGATTTTGTTCAGTGCTGGTAACAAATGGGACTTGGAGTTTTTTCTTGCTAGAAGTCCATTTTTTTTTGTTGTTCTAAGTGCAGTAAGCTGACTGTTGCTTAATAGGTGCCATTTTCATTATTTATCCTTGAATTCGTCTTCCAATCATAACATACACATAAGAATGGACACTTGGTATCATGAAGGCAATTCCTAAATTTTCTAAAAACAGGCATAAAAAAATATTTTAGATTTGGGGTACAGAACAGTCTTTCATTAAATATAATTTTAAAATTTATTTTTCTTTGTACCCCTTTAAAGTCAGTCATGCACCATTAATTGATTTCCTGCAGAGTCCTTTGCAAAAATTGTGTAAAGTGGTAGGTATATTTTATTTCTCCACAGTTCAGTTCATTTAATAGCACAAACTTTTCTGTAATAGTACAGGTATTCTTTTCTGTGGGGAGGTGTGTGAAAAGTGTCATCAATACAGAAATTCAAGGAATGTAGGTAAGAATAAACTAATTCCCCAGCTTGGAATTTTGACAAGACACCAAAATCAATATCACCTTACTCACTTATGTGAGTGCAGTGAGGATAAGTTACAGGGTAAATGCTCAGGACTTCACTTTCTATGTGTCATTGGAAAGAGACGGCATTTTCAGCATCAGAGTGTCTTCTGGCACTGGACACAGCATTGAATCAATACTGACACAAGAACAGGAATGTCACCTGCCAGGATCTTTACAACTTGCCTGGTAAAAAAAAATTAAGTAAGTTGGTTAAAGCCCAGGAACAGGTCTCAGAAAGCTTTTGTTTCCTTTCCAGACAAATCCCAGAATTCCTCTCTGATCTCTGTTTCTCAATTTGTCATCTATATAACCCAAATAATAATAGTTACAGGATTTCTGAGTGATACAACTCATTAATTGCTATATATGATTTTTTTTTTTTACTGGCAAGTAATATGAAAGTCCCTAGTTTTACTTATGAAGCTGTTAGTGCTTTATACACTAGTATACACTTAATAAACTGGTCTGAAGTTCCCAAAACAGCTCCCAGTGCCACCATAACTGTAGTTTCTCTGGAGCTTCTCTTTGTTGTTCGGTTTTTTTGTTTGATGGGGTTTTTTGGGGTTTTATTTTGTTTTGGTTTGGACTTTTTTTTTTTTTTTTTTAATAGAGTAGTATCTCCTAAAAGCCTTGTTCTGAAAATTATATGCTACCAGTAAGAACTCCCATCATTTCTTAGACTCACAGACTTTGTACAGATACATTTGGAGGCCTCTGTTTTGATGGCTGCAAGGTCCCAAAATTCAGTATTTCAGCCTGGTCTTTTCAAAGTTTTGCAGGTGATAAAACCAGAAGGACTATTGTATAGAGCAAGGTGTTAGAACCGCCTATGTTAATTCTTGTTTGAGCTACAAACTATTTTTTAGAAAAACATTTAAAGGTTTCTATCGAGAAACCTTTCTTTCTTCTATTGAGAAATCTGCCACAGACCTAGGGAAGTTGCTCACTGAAGTTGGCAAAAATATGCATCTTTATTTCTAGCATGAATTTGTCCAGATTTCCTATTTTACCTCCTTATGTTATTGCTAATTTCATGTATTTGATAGATTTAAGAGTCCATAATCAAACCTGCATAATTCCCCATGGTAACAGCTTAGAGGTTAGGTCTAAATCAATCTTTAGTATTTTCAACTGATAAACTAAGCATATTGAGCTCTTTGAATCTTTTACCCTGAAGCATGATTAATAGTCCCCAAGTCATGCTTGTGACTCCTCTCTGAACTTCTTCAACAATATTCCTGAACCATGGACCCCAGAACTGGACAAAATATTACAGTAATGATTTCATCAGTGCTAAATACAACAGTAGCATAATAACTCCTGACACCTATCTTCATTCATTATTCCTCTGATGCCTATTTATTAAGCTCATATTAGACACTTTGTGCACTGTGTCACATTTGGAAATTATACCCAGATAACCGTGAACTCTGATCCCCAACTTCTTTTGTGAAGCATTGCTTCCCAAAACCGAGGATTCACTCTGTTAAATACAGGCTGAAATGCTAGTTAGTTTTTAGATTTTTAGCTATGCTAAAAGTATTTGCCATAGTAAGCCGTGATTTGATTACCTGCTGTTTGTAACGACCATTCCCCCAGTCACTGTTTTGTTTTCTAATGTGGATACTGACAGCCCAGCTCTGATTGTTCACCTGGTCTTTAATTTTCAGCGGATGGAGGAAGATTCTTTCATAACATATTCCCATGAGAATGATATAATTCTTAGGCACAACTTGGCAAGATGCATTTCTAAATCCCACAGAGATGAGTAAGGAAGGTGATCACCTTCCTTCCATCAGTTATAAATTTGGACATGGCCATTGATAAGAAAGTCCTTTCGAAGTAAAGGTACTCAATACCCTCTTTCGGTATTGAGCACCACATGTGTGAAAATGAATTGTCTTTCCTTCGTTGTACATTAACCCGATACTGATACTGTATATATGTATTATGGAAGCATATACAGAGACTGGGTAAAATAGAATCATAGAATTAACTGGGTTGGAAGAGACCTCGAAGATCATCAAGTCCAACCCTTGATCCAACCCCGTTGTGATTAGCTTTAAGTTTGCTTTGCAATTCTAAAAAATCCAATTAAATCTCTTCAAACTATATTTTTTTTCTGCAAAGTAGATTACATAATATCAGTGTCAGAGAAAATACTAGTCTTGCCGAATCCCAGCTATTGCTTAGAACATCCTTTCTCACCTCTCAGCCAAAGAAATTCATAATATGATGAGTTTTAATTGAAAAATAACTGTAAAATTTACAGGTCTGTTAAAAAACACATAGGCTGTAAGATTTGGTTGAAAGAAAAGTATTTAGCCAAAGATGATATTTTAGCAAGTCCTGCACAACATTACGGATTTTATACCCAGTCCCATCTTTAAAGTAAGCAGACTGTAGATAATCTCAAGATTTCAGTGATTTACTATCTGTCCAACTTGTATCAAATAAAGCAGTAAGTAATGAGAAGTGAAAGAAACCTTCAGTGAGCAGAAAAGGGTAATTTAATTGTACTTCTTTCTAGAAATACTATATATATGATATGTGCTCCTTTATTTCTAGTTTGTAATGCTTATTTTCTTCAGTGTTATTCAGATTTATTTATTTATTATATATGTATTATTGTGTAAATTTGCATGTATATATACATATGTATACTGCATATATACACATTGTATATATGTAAATATATTTATTATTGTCCCATTGGTTTTTTGGGACAAACACAAAGATTTTGTGAAAAACTTCATAGAGGTGCATATTTGCTCCTCTTCAAAAATGTGCTCAGAGGAAATGTTGGAGCTGTTTTCAGAACTAGTTACAGTTTCTTCTTTGTCTTGTCTTGCTTTTCAGCTGAAGTTACAATAAAAAGTAAGTTTGTTAACTCTATATGATTGTAATTTATGATGCTGGCTTTGGCCTCTAAGGGAACATATTCAGGCCAGAAATCATCACAATAAAGATACAGTTCATCTTCCCTCTGAATTTCCCAACCTTTCTTTTGATTAACATGCTTTTTCGGACAAGACAGAAAGCAGTGGGAACCAGCTCCTCTGGTTTTACACCATTTGACAGTTCCCTTCCACCAGGGAAATTTTTGCACTGGCATCTCTGACCAGATTCCAAGTTTCTTTATTGTTCAAAGACTGCAAAATAGCTGGGTCAAGGGGCAGAGACTGTATCCGAATTTATTTTGCTTAAGCTTGAGGTCTGGTCTTGCTTAGCTAACAAGGTCTCATTACATCATAGACCATGGAGCTATGCCTTGCAAAGTCTTCCTTGGACACAGAGATCACTCAGGCTAGTTCAAATGAAGCTTTTTGCACCCAGAACTCTTAATTGATAAGAGAATGAGGGGTAGGAAGGAAATAAGTGTAAATTTCTTTAATATTTGTAATCTTAGTTTGTGAGGAACATTCCTTTGTTTTACCAGAGAGGCTAGATCCTTCATTTCATTGCAAAATTTTCCTCTCATCTGCAGTGTTACAGAGAATTCAAATACAAAAACAACAGTACTACTGCTACACAAATATTTTGTGGACTACCGAACCCTGTAAATTTTACATCTTAGACTATTGTTTAACAAAACAAACTAAATACTTGCAAATGTGCTGTCAGTACTTTTATACTTATGTTTTCCCAGTTGCTTCAGCACATTAATAGAAGATCATGAATAATTACAAAACAGAATCCAGCTAAGCTTTGAACTCCAAATTTTTCCATGCTGTAGTAAAGTGATATATGCCACAGGAATTAGCAGAAGAGTGTTTCTGAGTCATAGGATGTGTACCCTTCAACAGCTATGGCTACATCTCTTCACTGGCTACAAATTACTCTTGTCTTCAAATTGTGCTGCAAGATCTGTTGTAAACTAACTGAAATAGAGTTTTTACTTTTAACAACTTACAAGTGTTAACTGCTATTGACATAGAAATCTTAAATGTTGATAATAATAACACATTACTTTTGGAAATATTCATTTTCTGATTATGAATACATCTTCCCATATGAAATAAAATATAGCAGTGTTCCTGAATTTTTAAACAGCCTGAAAGAGCTACCATAAGGAATAGTATGTATGGTCCCATTTATCTTCATGGGGCGTAAAGTACCTGGTGATGACAATTCTAACTCAACACTGCTCATAGATTAGAAAGTTAGAACTGGCATTTGTGATCATGGAGCCTTAAAACCTACACCTACCACCTAGGCTATGCAATTTTCCTGAATGAATTTTTATTTTATAATAGTATATTCCTAGGAAAATTTCCACGCTTGTTTTAAAAATTGATTGTGACATTCTTACAGCATGTAAGAAATAATTTGATTATTGTCTCGCTGTCCAGAATGGTATTTTTGTTAAAAATGCCCTTCTGCACTCTAGTCTGAATTTGTCTCACTGCAGATGCCATGCTTTGGAATCTTTTACACATTGTCTGCTACAGTGAAGATCCCACTATTATCAAAACATATTCCAGATATTGGTTTTTTAAATTTGTTTGAATTCTTGATCCTCTTCCATTAGCCTTTTCCAGGTTTTAACCGTCTGTCTACAAGGGCAGAAACATTCCTTCTGCTCACAGCCTTGCACTGAGGATTTTGTTTGGTTGATTATCTGTCCTGATCCCTGTGGGTTTTTGAAAGTGATGGGTTTTTTCCAAAATCTGTTATTTTTCTCACCCTCAGCCCCTCCCAGCAAATATTCTCTGCACATTTTGTATTCCTTTTTCCCATCTATCACTTTAGCCTGTTTTTCATTAATTGTTTGGGACTGATATCAGATTGACAAGCCTGTCCGTGCTGTCCTGTTTACCACTTGGAAATACAGTTAGAGCTTTTGCATTCTTCCGTTCTTTCGGAACTTCATTTGTTTTCCCAGATTTATTGGAATTTATTGGAATATTTCCCATATCAATGCTAAAGCAAAACATCATCCCACTCTTTTAAGGCACTTGAATATCAGTTATCTATGTCTATTTATTTTAAAATCTCCAGCTCTTGTAACTGCTGCTTAGTGTCTTCTTTCGTTGCTTGAAAATTGAAACTGTTTATTAATCATATGCTATGATCAAATAATCCTGCTTTATCTCAATGAATTTTAATTTTGTGATCACATTTTCTATATATGACACTGTCTGTCAATTCTATTTTATGATGGGTGCAGCTCTCTAAGTTAGGAAATTATTCCTGGCAAGAGTAACCCTCTCTTAAAATTCTATTGTTTTTTTTTTTAGAAATGGCAGTCTTGAATACTATTTTATTAAGCTTACATTATCTTCCTAGTTTTAAGACAATCTTTCTCCCTTCATGCTACAGATGGGTGCTTAGAGTACTGCCAAATGGTATGATTTGATATTCTGCACTGGGCAACCCCTGTTCCTCCATTAGGACATTCATGTATTAGTGTTTGCAGTTTGTCACAACTTGAAAATGATGATGCCACTCTTCTACTCAGTGAGTGGTTATAGCACCTATTAGCCAAACTAAGTCTTCAGTTTTGAAGGCTAGTTGGTCTCATGCCCTATCATCAACTGAAAGACACTGGGGGGATTCAAAGGATCAACATGAATATCCTGTCTCATCTAACAGTTTAAGAAACCTAAAGACATCATGTCATTCATAAAATAAATTGTTAATGAAGTGCCTAAAATTCCATTGTTTGATTACATTCTTATTTCTGCTTACCTGCTCTATGTTTTTTCTAAGGAGGTTATAACATTCATTTTAGTAATCCAATCATAAATATACATTCACATCAGCTTTAGGGACAACTAAGACAAGCTCATTTCATAAATGAATGGTATCAGTTTCACTTGTTTTAGCATTCAGGTCCCTGACACTGATGTACAGTAGTGAATTTGATTTTTTATGTTGCTGTCAGTACCAGAATTTTATTCAAAATAAGTGTGTCTGTTCTGGTATGAAGGTTAATCCACTACAGAAATATCATAGGTAGTTGCTCACATATCTATTGGTATCAGTGCGGGTAGAGCGAGTTACATGCTAAGGACACTGCAGAAACTGTTCAGGGTTAGTTTTGATGGCTAAGTAGTATTTTAAAGTTTCTCCACAGTATTTGAAATCCTTTTAAACGTGCCTGCCCAAAAATAAGTTAAAGCTTAATTTTGAAGTGAAAAAAAAATCCTTTCAACCTTTCTATTTTTTTAAATGCCAAACTATTGTCCTACTTCTACACTACAGTTACATTTTAAGTAGCCGGTGATACACAAACTACTGTAACACAAATTTTTGTGTCAGTATAAAGAATACCAGAAGTGCCTTACTGATTTATTGTTACTGTTTATTGAGGACCTTTTTAACTTTTTTTTGTCTCCATATGCTTTGTAGTAAGCTTGTTATAGTCACAATGAAACCAGCAATCTTTCTGTAGATTTTTAGTAATGCTTGCATTGGGTAAGCTTTTACATAATACTTGTATTAGGCCCAGACCAGCCACCATTAAAATCCATGAATAAACTAGCAGTTATCTCCTAGAATAATCCCTCTTAAACCTTTATTACAGCAAGTAGCACCAGTTCACCTGTTATATTAAATTCAATAAATTACTGTAAGAAGTATGCAGACATATCTGCTGTATAGGTAATTCTTCAAATGGGCACTTACTGCTTTTCCCTTCTTCCACATGTATCTGGAGTAGGTCCAAAATAAAGGTTTTCTGTGCATCCATGCAGTGCAGCATGGTGCTGCAGTGGTAGATTTTCAATAAAGAAGAATGCCAGAATTTTATGTGTGTAGCTTGAAGAGATTTGTAAGAAGTCAGCATCTATTTAAACACTTTTCAAGACCAAATTTTCAACAGTCAGCTGATCCCTTTGATAATCTGGTTTCTTTAAATGGTGCTGGCTTCTTTCTTAAGGTGGTGACTTGTGAAAATATGATACGTAAAGGACACTCATGGATGGAAGAATCATTCCTTTGATGAGAAAATGTTGACCTCTCTCCTGTGGCTACAATGCATGCTGGAAAGTTCTTGGGACAAAGCACTCCGGCACAAGCACACAAAATTACTGGGTGGTTGGATTGAGGTAGGAAGGTGCATATGGTTCAAGCAGCTGCCTCAACATACTTTCCGACGACTAGATTAAGCTTCAGCTGGAGCCTTGTCCTTGGGATTATGGACCACAGGAGCTAGCACAGTTCCGTCCTTCAGCTGCAGTCAGGAATGATGAATTACGAAAAGGATTTTGGTGTAGTTGCAATTTGCTATCATGAAAAGCAATTATGTCTACCACCAAAATATTAGACTGTGCAAATAAAATAATGTCTATTAAAACAACTGGGTATACACTTATTGAACTTCTAGTACATCCTCTCCTTGCAAATAATTTGTCCTAAAAAATACTGGTTTTCTGAGTTGCTTATCTTTTTTGCTTCTTGCACAATGAGTAAAATAACTGAAAGTCTAAAGTCCAGCAATATGATATCCACTTGTGTAGATGGTGCCTCATCTCAAATTTCTGTGATTCTACTCCTAGCTGTATTGGGTTTGTAGCTGAAGCAATAAAAAAATGTTTTTTTCTGTTAAAGGAAAGTGAAAAGGGGAATTCTGATGAAACAAGTATTATATTGTCATTTATTTGATTATAGTCTTTTACAAATTTGGAAAACAAAGTTACTTTGCTGCTCCTGAATCACAGAACTCTGTAATTCACATCTACAAGGCAGTATCTCTATTGCCTTAAAAACACATATTCTGAGGTTGTGTCCTGAAGTCACCTTAAATAAACTTGAAAAATGAACTTGTTTATTTAGTGTTTGACTTATGTAAACCCCCTGCATCTAACCATATTGTTAACATCCACTGTCTTCTTTCAATTTACTTCTCAAACCCCTGAATTCTATACAACTGCTTGTGGTCAGAAAGATGACTAGTTAATACATGCTAATTTGTGTGTATGACATAGAAATGTTTTCTAAAAAGACAGCTCTGTCCCTTAATCCTAAATAATGACAAAATTTCCAGAATTCCCAGAATGTTGCTGCAAATATGCAAACATCATGAAACTGAAAGGAATTTTGCATCTTTAATGTGGTCTGTGTATCTGTTGTACCAAAGGAAAGCATTGTCCAGACACAGATGTGACTGTTGTTTTGTTACTAAATCTATTTCCCTAAATATAAGTATTTTTTGCTTAAGAAGAAAGATCTAGAACATAAAGGTATGCTCTTCTTGGTATTACAAAGCCCACTCATTTACTACTCCTCTACTTCTCTATTCCTCTACCAACCCACACACCTTTTTTGTTCCGAGTGAGGCTGGAGCAGTTCATCTGAAGATGATGCTTCCCGCCAGAGCTTGCGGCAGAGACACTTCTGTACAACCTTCTCCTGAGGGGAGAGAAAGTACTATAGCTGGAAGAGGAAAGTAGAAGACACAGAACAAATAAAATAGAAAAATCTTCATCTCAGGAAGATTTTTGTCAGCCTTAATGAAAAATTTCTGCAAGTCTTGTTGTCTTAAGTGTTGCTTTGTGGAAATCATGAAAGGAAAAATGCAAATAAATGAGCACAAGATAGGCAAGGGAATGTTAGACTTCAGACCTGGGTGGTACTTGTGAAAACTCATTGTTCTGTAATCAGGACTACATTTTCGCTGTTGAGCTTGCTTTTTGACTTACTTGGCCCCTATATACAATCCCAGATACTCCATAAACTCAAGATGGACACCTGGGCTGCCTCTGCACCAGGCTGAGGAAGCTGGGAACTTCGGAATGAAACTCACAGTGGTCCCTGCTCTGAGTTGCTACAGGCAATTGCAGAAAAGGCTGAAGAGACAACACTGCCTTTACTGCTTCCCTTCTTGCAGTTGCCATGTCCTGCTACTTTGCTATTCAGAGCCCTGAAGCTCTTCTGGAGATGGTGTTTGTATGCCTGTTTCATAAAAGCCACAGGTGTTCTCACTGATGGTTTGAAACACGACAGCAAAGGGGAGTTGCTGCAATGTCTTTTATATATTTATACACAATAACTAAAGTATGATGGTATTCTAATGGGCTTCTACACCCTCCTTGGGTCTAGGGCATCAGTCACCTCCCAGGACCATGACCACTTGGTTTGGATTGATCTGGAGTAGGGCAGTAGTGCCCCTTTGCACAACAGGGGTTGAAGACCAGCTGGAGCAGCAGGAGAAGTGTGGGTGCACAATCCAGCAGGTGGGACACTTACCAAGGAAATGGGAGGGGAGCCTTGTGTCAGTGGCTGCTCTAGGAACTGACTGGGCATTTGACCTAATTACAATTTAATGCTCAGCTGCAAAGAAGATGCCTAGTTTTTAGGAGGTTGGTTATGTTTAGGAAACTCACCGAGCTCTTTGGCCTGAATGTGACAGTTATTAATTTGAGTACTTTTCAGAAGTGGTACCTTAGAAGCCTAAGCAAATTTATTGGCACCTTATCAATGTAAACTCCCTGGAAGCTAAACAAGGTTTTGAAAGATTACAATCTTAGATTTACATGCCTAAATTTTAGTACCATCTTACAGGTCAGATGCCAAACTTTTCAGAAGTTATGAGCTGTTCATGAGACTCACAGCTACTTGTTTATGTATGTTTGTGATACTGCTCCCTGGGTTATACTTTGGAAACTCACCAAAAGGTTTAACAATCTTAAAACTTTCCTCACCTTCGGCTAAAAAAGACTTTCATATATACAACTAATGGTTGGGGAGCAGGATCTGAAAAGTCAGCATGGCCTATTTATCCAAACATGGCCACAAACTAGGAAAAGAATCCAGAAAGATCTACAGGTCATCTTTATATCTAGATGTCAAACATAACGTCAAAAATTCTGACATGTTTTTCCAATACAGAAATCAAGTTTGAAGATTTGCAAAACTTTTTGGTCATTTCTCTCCCCCTGCCTCCCCCCGTATCAAAGAAATTAAACTGACACAGTGTAATCCCTTTGTTTCGGTCAGTTCAGGGCAGCATTTGTATGAACTCAAGCAAGACAATTTTGAGAGTCATGCTTTGTTTTTCTTTTTCCCAGAACTTCTCAATTATTTGATTGTTTGAAGTTTGGTTGCTGCTCTAATGTCTACTGAATAACTTAAAAATGAAATTATACTATATTATGGATATAAAACTGTAGGCAGTGCAAACACTGAAAACATCAGCAAATTTTTGGATACAAGGTTTTTACCATATGTTCCTAAATCAGTAATTGATTGTAATGGCTTAGTTCTTTCTCAAAGCTGAAAGTGTCACAAAATTTATTTCAATCAGATGAATGTTAAACATCTGTTTCACCAGTTCACAAACTTTAGCGTTTAATATTGATTCAAATAGCTTAGTCGCTTATGAGAACTTAGTTTATTATGGAGAAGATAGAAAATGTAATTTTTTTTTAAGGAACATGAAAAGATCATGGTAGACAAAGGAATACTGGAAGTGTTTATTGCCTGCAGCATAATTCTGAGTTTTATGAGATAGCCTGGAAAGTGGACACAGAGTTTCAGAGGAAATGAGTTTCTCTTTTTTGACATATCCACAAACTAAAAGTGAAAATTTCCTTCCGAGTGTCAACAGTAGGATATAGGAAACAGAGTTTTTCTGGGAGTGGGAATCAGATTGGGAATCAGAATTTATATGAATGTGTTTAACAACCATCTTCACCTCAAATAGTGATGAGAGATGCCTAGTGCTAATTACAGTGTAAAGACTGTGAGCACTTTCGAATTGCCAGGCTGAAGACAAAGTTCTCTGAATTTCTACAGTGAAAGAGAATCAACCTGAAAGTTAAGCTTTAATGATAAGCAGTCCATCCAGCAACACATTTGAATCAATATTCACTAAAACACACCTGTCTTGAAATAGGAACTGTAATAAAGTAATGTGAAACTTGACAGTGTTCATGATACAGTTCTGTGACGATCCTTACTTGCATAGGTAGCCACTGTCCTCTGAAATACAGGAAACACCAATATTCAGAAAATCCCAAGGACAACACTCCTTGTTTCTTCAGTAACTATAGCAAACGGGCATTTGCAAGCTCTTTAACTGAAGAATTTAGAAGAAGCTAAAGTCTGTTGTGAAACTTTTACAGGACATAGAAGTTGTCATATTTACCCTAGATAATATAAAATAATTTTATGTTTCTGCTAAGGACTTGCTAACAGCTCTTAAGAGTCATCAGAGGTTGCATTAGAATATCATAGCTTCTTCACAGACATTATTCCAAGGTGTGTTTTCTATACATTGCTTTTCAAAATGCAGCATCGCAGAACAGGTATACAAAATGGACAAATTGAGTCCTACACCTGCAATTTGAGAGCTCTGTTTGGTTTTTTTTCCTGTTTCTTTAGGAGTTTTTTGTTTGTGTTTTTTAATGTGATTTTGTTTTGTTGTTGTATTATTATAAATGTTATTTATTTTCTTTAAATTTAGGCTTTCTTTTTATGAATGCAATCTCCCGAGGCCAAGAAGTGCTATGAATTGTGGGTGCCTATGTGCTTTGATGAGCAACTGCTTGGGGCCATCAGGTGCCAGAACAAATCCTTTGGCCTGGCAGTGAGGCAAGCGGCAGTGGACAGACGCGTGTGTGAAGGGCATCGGCAAACTGCTGCCCGTCGCTCGGGAGCTTCCAGCCACTCCGGGAAACCCACTCTGCCAAGGCGGCAGGAGTTCGAGGCGAAAAAGAAAAAACAAAGTTGCCAGTTCTCATTAAGGTTTAATATACGTCGGAACTTTTGTAGTCCCGAAGCTTAACGACAGATGGTGGTGTAACTCCACCGATTTTGTAACGTCTCCCTTTCTTTGATGTTGTAATACAGATTTTCCTCGGTTTGACTTCGGTTAAAACCAGCATTTTCTGCTCTTTCCCAAGTGTCTCAGAGCGGTACACGGGGAGGAAAGGGAACGAACGTCTTTCGAAGAGGTGTCTATGTTCTTGTTCGCTTTCTAAGCAACTCTAACGGAAAATGGCAATCTGATAGACACCTAATACTGCCAGCTGCACAGAGAAAATACATTAAATTAATTAAAGGAAGACAGTTTCAAAGCAGTTTATTTCAAGCGAGAAATAAAATTGTGCAGATGAAGTCTCGAAACGTAAACAGGAACAAATAAAACGCACCAGCCTTTTTCATTAGAAAACCCGAGTTATATTTTATACCCTAATCGTCGTTGTAAAAAAAAAAAAAATAATGGGGAAAGTATGTGTTTGTTTAGCTTGAATTTTGCGTGAGACCGCTGAACCGCGCAGACCCGAGCACCGCCGAGTAATAGAAGCCAAGCACCGTGTTGTTACCTGCGCGTTATGCCCACCAGAGAGAGGGGGCTGCCTGCGGGGCCGCTGAACGGGACGGGGCTTTCAGCTCCGCGGAACAAAGCGCTGCCCAGGCAGGGGGACGGGGCTGGGAGTGCTGCGGGCATCCGCGGGAGCGGAGGGCGCCCGGCCCGACGGCGGCGGCCCGTGGCGGGGCAGGGCAGGGCCAGACCCGCAGGTCCCCGTGTGTCGCCGCTCCGTCCCGCCGGCCGGGGATGCCGCGGCCCGGCGCCCAACGAAGTTGGCGGTGTCCGCGGCCGGGCCGAGCTGCCCCACCGGTTGGGTGCCGCGGGCTACCCCCAAAGAAGTGCGCTGTACGGCGCCTCCCGCCGGCACCCGCATTTGGCCGCCGCTGCGGACGGCTCCGGAGAGAGAGCCGCCTCTCTCCCGGGGCGCACCTCCTGCCCGCTGGGAGGGGGGGCGGCGGTCCCCGGGCCGCGCAGCCTGCGCCCCCGCGGCGCCCCACGCCCCTGCCCGCGGAGCCCGTCTACGGCCGTAGCCTGCGGGGCCTGATTTCGTTTGCGGGCCGACGGGACGCGGGGCGGCGAGTCGGGCGCGGTTCCCCATCCGCCCCGGTGTGCCGCGGGGCGCGGGGCCGTGTCAGGCGGCTCTCGCCGGGACTGTGTCCCACGCCGCTGCGGCTCCGCGAGGTGCGCGGCGAGTATCCCCCGCAACCGTTGTGGTCGCGGCCCTCCGCGGCACCGGGCAGCGCCCCGGTAACCCGTGCAGCGACGGGGCGAGGGAGGGGGAGGTGAGGAGCAAAGAGACAAAAGAGCCGCGGGTAACAAATAAATATATTTTACGGCCACCCATCGGCAGCGCCGCGGCCCCGCGAGCCTCTGCCCCGGCGCTGAACTTTCACCTCGCGAACTCGGCCGCGCCCCATTGGCTGCCCGCCGGCCCGCCGCGCCCCCCG
>JAWMRA010000041.1:24862312-24882150 GCA_035584735.1 Pseudotriccus pelzelni | reverse complement strand
TTTTCCCTCGTCTTTTTTTTTTTTTTTTTTTTTTGCATTCCCAACAAAACACATACACACAGGCGGCACACTCCGCACACGGCCGGACCCGCACGCCTGGGGAGGGAGCGCGGCAGCGCCAGCGCCAGGCAGCACCAGCCGGCGGGAGGGCGCGAGGCTCCGCCGCCGCTCCGCGCCCGCGGAGGGCCCCGCGCCGCCCGCCCGCCCCCGCGCCCCCGGCCCGCGCGGCGGCTCCGCCCGCAGGGACTCTGCATGTGCGCGGCTGAGCGCGGTTCCGCTCGCCCTTTCTCTCAGTGTCAGCTCGCCGGGACGCCCTGCACGGTGTCTGCTCCCGGTAAGTGCTACCCCCCACCCCCCCCTCCGCCCCGCACACCCGTCGCCTCCTCCCGTCGCTCCCCGATGTGACTTGCTACTTCCACCCGCTCCCCCCCCTTCTCCGCTGCCGCTCACTGACTTGCCGCCGCGGGAAAGTTTGGCCGCGGCCGGCGCGGCCGCAGCAGTGACATGTGTCAGGTCTCTCGGCACCCGGTGGCACCGCTCCCAAACATGCACGGCCGGCGGGGGGCGGGGGGCGCGCTCGGCGGCTGCCGGTGCCCCGGCCGCAGCTGGGGCCGGGCCGGCCGCGGGAGCGGGGCGGAAACTTTCCCCAAAACCACCCGGGGTGGCCGCGGGTCGGTGGGGCCGCCCTCTCGCCGCGCAGCGCCGCGGACCCTCCCGCCCCCCGCGTAATTAAAAACAAACAACCTGTAGCCTCTCCGCACGGGAACAGAAGTGCGAGGCGGAGAGGGCTCGGGGCCAGGCAGCGAGGGAGCTTGTGCGGGAGGCTCGGCTGTCCGCGGCTCCCCTCCTCATTTGTGTGGTGTGGATTTTTTTTCTTTTCCCTCTTTTGGTTTTTTCTTTCTTTCGTTCCTTTTTTTTTTTTTGTTTTGTTTTGTTTTTCTCTGAGACCTCCCCAGCAGACAGCCTGGGTGAAGAAACGTGTCACGTTTCTCCTTTGTGTGCTGCCTGCCCGCCGGAGGGAGAGGCGCACCCCAGCCCCCGCCTCTCCGCCCGCCCGCCCGCGCGGAGGGGCCGCTGCCACCGCCCCCTCGGGGCGCCCCGCGCTGTGCGGCCCCGGGGCGCCCCCGCTGGCGTGGGAGGGGAAGCGCAGAGGCGACGAGGTGCTCGTGGGGTCACGGTGCCCCCCGGCGCTGTTTGGGCTGCGCAGGGAGTAGTCTTGTCCCTCTACCCAAGACAAAAATTGCCTAAACCCAAGAATTAATAAATAATGATGTTGGAGCTGCGGGGTTCCGGAGGTGGCCTCCTCCGTGCCTGGTACGTAGGGGCCTTCCCTTAAAATTGGCTCTCGAAATTGAAAAGGGCTGCGGGAGTTTGAAAGTTTGGGAAGTGTGACTGATTTTGAGGCGAGGGGAGTGGCGGCGACCCCAGCTGTGGAGCGGGATAGGCTTTGCCATGCCATCGGGAGTGCCAGGGCAGCCACGGGAGGGAGGGCGAGCGCCGGCGCCTCTGCTCCGCGTTGTGCTGCTCCGAGCGCGGGTGCGCAGGCGGCAGCGCTCTTGGCCTCCCATAATCTGCCGGGAAGCCTGTGCCGCCCGTCGAAGCCTGCACGGCCAAGGTAAAGGCAGCCCGTGAGCCGCTCTTGCTCTTTCCCGCAGTTCGGGTCGTGCCAGGTTCGGCGGGCAGCGGGCCCGTGTCCCAGCGCAGCCCCCGGCCGAGAATATTTGCGAGCTCTGGTAAGATCCCGGGATGGAGCTCCTGGAGAGGGGAAAAGCCCAGGCTGTGGACAGGCAGGAAAACATTCATCTAAGATTTGCGAGGGTAGGGTAGTCCAGGCAGAAAGCAGCCTGCTGATATATTCTCCTGGAAAAATAATCTCAAAAGTAACTACCCTAAATTTATGGTATTGTTCTCTCTTAGTATAGAGTGCAGAGCCGCAGATGGAAAAACAGACAGTACCCTCTACCAGGGAACCACTTCTACTTTCAAGAAGTCTTGCTTATGTATGTACTTACTTACCGAGAGAAACACAGAAGTTCCCCTTCCAAAGAGGATTTCCCCTGATCTTTTCCGTGCATTAAAGCCGTTATCCAAACTCATTCTAGTGAGTGGGAATCTTTTCATTGACATCAGTAGGAATTGCTCCGTTGACTCCACGGGCTTTCGTCAGGCCCTTGGAAATTTTCTTACAAATATGAGACTTGGAAGTTGCGCATGGTGTCTATATCTCCATGTTACTTTCAGGAGGGGGGTGGGAGAGAAGTCAGAGGCAAAGTTTTAAGAGATTTTGACAGGTTTAAATTTTTTCTTCTATGTGCTAGGTAATTTAAAACCATTAAGGAAAAACACTACTGCTAGTAATATTACTCTAAAGAAAATATGATTAATTATTAAATTGCTTTCTCTAATGCTACACTAAATCCTTTTGAGATATGGGTTTATATGTTCAAATCAGTACTTTTAAAGTTTTTTTTCTGACTATAATAATTTGTAATGTAAATGTAATACTTAAAGGACCCTTATTTTATAGTAATTTGCTGTGTTAATGTAGTTCTTACAAAGTGGTAATGTTCTGTAGCATTTTTGTATACTTGAATCATTCACTGAAGTACTCAGAATAGTAGATTTCTGAACGGTTGAGGGAAAGGAAAGAGTGTTTCAAATGTGGCATTTCCAAAATACAAGTAGTAACCTTCATACCAATTGGTAGGTTACTTAGTGACATACAAAAGTCATGTAATTAGACATCCTAATTTCTTCTGTTAATATGTAACACATGAAACACTCCTTCATGTGAGGCCTTGTTGGTGTAGGCTTTAAGGTTTAAAAGTAACCTTACTAGGAAGCTTAAGTAGAATCAATTGTATAAATATTTGTGTATTTCTTTGTTTTCAGTTTAACCGCAGCGATCCTTACGTTGTGTCACAAGATCTTTGCTACAGTGCAGTGTTTATAGCATTTGAGAGAGGAAAAAGCCTACACATTTTGTAGCTTTCTGTTTAGTGAAGATTTGTGTAAAATGACCAAAGAGAGTCTATAGGGAACAACTGCATTAGAGATTTTTTAATGTAAGGAATAGTAAAAGAAGTATATCAAGTTCAGGACATTTTAATCAGTGTATACATGGTACTATGTTAAAGTTTCACTAGGGTTTATATGATAGTCAGGTGAATAGCTTCATAGATATTTGAAGTGACTGTTGGTCTTTTTTTTCAGTAATCATCTGTTGCTTATACATTTTTTAAATGCTTTCTGTAATAGAATGTGTTGGAACCAACATTTTGAGATTAAAGGTGTATTTGCTTAGAAATATTCCTATCAGACTCCATTACATTTTTGGAGAAGTTCTTGTTGGACTCAAATGTATTTAAAAAAATCAAACCTCTAGTATACGAATTTTTTTTTTTGACTGATTTACGTGAGCTAGAATAAGCTTTTTGTATTCTGAGAAATATACCTGATTCAGCATTGCATGCACAGGAGTTATTCAAGGCTAGTGGGCTGAAAACAATAGAAAACTTCTGAGATGTGATCCATGTTGTGGCAGTGTTTTGCTATGTGCCATTGAAAATGTCACTTAACCTCTTTGTTTTTCATCATTGAAATGTGAGGGCTGGTATTTATCTATCTTTTTGATAGAGTGATTAATTAATATTTCTTGAACATTGAGTACTCTTTTGTTCCATTTCTATATTTACCAGGTATATTTTGGAGAAATTAAATTTTGATGGTGGTTGAAAATTAATGGTTCATGGGAGTCATCATGTTTTTTCTTTGTGAGTGAGATCGTGAAGAGGTCACTTGCTTACAGGAATTGAAAATGATTTAGGACATAGGTCACTGAGAAGTACCCACGGAATGATTTTGACTGGAGAAAATTGCAAATCATGATCAAACTCAAAAATGCTATCAACTTTGTTACAAAATAATATTTTTTTTGTACACCAGGACTGATTACTCTTTTTAAATTTTGTGACAGCTAGTAGGTCTAGAAGTAATGCAAATGATCTATTTTTTTTTCAGAGCCGCTGTAGCATACCTCGTCAACTAATCCTTGTTAGAAGAAATATTTGTCATTTAGATTCCCGTTCCCTGCCCTGTTTTGACTTGAAATCTTTCTTGATCCTGCGTGTAAAATAGTGGCACCAGAAAAACATAATAAGAGATGAAATTATAGAAAAGCTTATCTGTAATAAACTACCCTCTTAAAGTTAATCTTAAAACTGCAGTTCTATAGTTCATTGTTAGTTGTTTGAAGGTTTTCTTCCACATTTGTTCCTTCACAAAATGACTCAGTTATTGTAATAATTACCAGGGGTAGCTTTAAACTTAAATTTCCAAACTTCTAGATCAGCATAAAACCAAGGAGCAGTCCAACACATATTATTTAAAACTGATGATCTTTTTTTTCTCCTTTCTGAAGCTTTCATTAGTTTAACCAAACTTACTACTTGCAAAAATCTTTCAAAATGTTTACTGCAAATTATAAGAGACATCTATCCTTTGTTGCAAGATTTGCATCTGTTTCGGCTTTACTGCCTTTTTTTTTTTAATCCCCATTTCTGATAGGTTTGCGCTTTAAGGGCAAGACGATGTTTTATGTCAGAAAGCTGGATTTGAAAGTGCCAGCAATAGCTTGCCTATGCTGTCATCACTGAAGTAGCTGAAAATAATCTCTTTAATGAACAGTTGCTATGATGTTTATTGGCTCACCAAAAGTGTAGTTTGGGATGATGTTAGAAAGTAATACTAGAACTCTGAGGAGTGAGTTATGTGTGGAATTGTGTTTAATATTAGGATTTTGGTTCCTAGTCTAAGAAAAATAAAATTAAAACATTATGCACATTGTCTTATGCTATTAACTATCTTAAGTCTTTTTAATAAATTGTACAGGTTATTGAGGAGAGAGAATAAGAACATTGTAGTGTTAACTTTATGTCTGGTTAATTAGTTATTCCTTTTCCCTGCAAGTAGTCATCACACATCTGTAGCTGGAAAGGGTTTTGCTACAGTTTGTTTTTTATTTAACTATATGAGTTAGTCAGGCTGGCTGCTGAAGGCAGAGCCTGTTCCCTTGGGTACAGTGAACTGTACCCTCTGCATGCCCTGAGTGTGGGTGTCTCTTCTGCTGGGTGGCAGAGGGCCTCACTGTAAGTAACACAGATGACTTTCTAACTTGCCAGGCTGAGGAACAACAAGCAGACAGCTTTAAGGGTCAGCCAGCACCTTCATTCAAAGTGCAGAAGAGAGATTTTCTGCCCTGCCCACCCCTCCACCCGCTCGCTGCTATGTGATGGTTGTTCAGGGGTGGAAGGAGTGACTACAGATCTCTGTCATACAACCTCTTTGAGGTTCACAGGCTGGCTTTTGGCTTACCTCTAGAGCTTGCTTGTTTACCAAGGAGCTTCAGTCTTCTCCCTCCTTCCTATGGGCATCAGGTGCTGAAAGTGGGTAGTGGGTGTCTGTTTTGAGAAGTTGCCAGCCCATTGGTGGTTTCAGGGTCCACAAGGACAAACTGTATGTCCTTTGCTCAGTGAGCTGGCCCTTTGGATCTCTGCAGTACATCAGACTAGGGTTGCAAATTGCATCATATTAAGTATTTCTGTAAGGTGCTGATCTCAGTCTTGTTTCAGCTAGTTTGCCTCCAGGATGTTGTGAGGATGATTTAGATTCCTGCGGGTCTGCGTGAACCTTGGCCCGGTGGGAGATACTCTTTACCTTTTGGGCCCAAAACTAGAAATTCATTTGAAGAGTAGTGTTTTGAGGGTAGGGGGTACACTGATATATGTTAACTGGAAAGTTGTTGGGGTTTTCTAAGCACGTTATTTCATTGAATAAGTATTTACATTGTTATATTATTAAAAAAAATCCTATATCTTTTAAGATTGAGGTTTAGTTGATGATCTTATTAAAATAATTTATTTTTTTCCTTCTCTGCATGAGGTGTACTTTGGAACTTTGGTCTGAATTTGTCTCCTAAATAAATCCAAATTCTGATTTACTCCATACTCAGTTTCTGTATTTCAACCTAAACCAACATGATACATATTATTGAAATAAATAAGTATTTTATGTCACTTGACATAATTTGGCATAATTTGACTACATAAATTTTTGATGTTAAAATGTTAAAACAGTCTGATCTTGATTGCCACCTTGATTTTTTGGATCTGTCCTTTCAGAAAAGGAAGGGGAATGGCTGTGCAATTTTAGCTTATTACATTGCTTGTCCAGTGGGGCCAAATCAGGTAATTCAGTCTGAAAAATTAAGGAACTTGTGTTTAGAGAAACAATTTCAGAGTTGCCAAGCTATGTCAAGTTAAATACTTTGTTAACTATCTATCAGATTTTGATTTTGAATTTGCTCAGGAATGGTGAAGAAGATTTAAATGAGGTGAAATCTCTAAACACCGTTTAAACTTTGCCATGCTGTTGGTGCTATCTTGTAAAAAACTTACTCACAATTACATTGTTGATTTTTCCCTCTATAAGTTTTACTATTGATGTTGAGAGGGCCTGTTGTTCTCCTGGAATTGTAATGCCCTCAGTAAAACAAGTGGTGGGTAATACCTGTGTAATAAAACCTGTAGTTGACATTTAACTGCTTGGAACTTAGATCAGAAACTGTCAAGTTTTACAATGTACAAATAATATAGAGGAAATTTTAAGGGTTAGTGGTGGGAAGCCACTAAGGATTTTGCAATGGAGAGAGACAACACACAAACAATGGAGAGTTGGGGAGTGCTGTGGAAAAAGGCCAGAGAAAACATGTGGCTGGCCAAGAGCCAGCAAAAGCGCAGGTAGCGCTGCCAGGAGGTGGGCAGCTGCTCAGAAAATAAGAGCTCAGGTTCTCAGAAGAAAGAGCAATGTGATTTTCATCTGGTGCTCAATATAGAAAATAATTTTTTTCACCTTCAATTCTTCTGTGGGAAGAAATAATGAACTTTTTGTGTGTCAGTGTTACCCACGTGGTCAGACACAGCTCTGACAGGCACAGGAGTTACACCAGGTTATACTGGCCCCAGTTGAGGCTGCTATTTTTCAAATATTAAATCTTGTTAATTCCGGTGTGTGTCTTTGGAAACTTATTTGTTAGTTGTTGCACTGAAAGTTGATTTTTACTTCCTGAAAAAAAGTATAATCTTCTTAGTGTGATAGAGAAGGGACAGAGGTCTTTTGAAGATAAAGAGGAAAGAGAACTGTCTAGAAAACAGAGACTAGTGTCTTTTAGACTCTAAAACACAGTAATTGAAATATTTATGATTCAAGGCACTTTTCTGTGAGAGAACACAAACAGGATTGTGGTTTCATTGCAGTACTTACAGTATTCTCATGACCTAAAAATGAAAACACGAAAACCTAATGCAGTCAGGTGTGCACAGACTGCAGAGATACATGTATCTGCTGAACTATTGTGCTTTTCAATTGTGTCAACGTTTTTGTCTTTGTAGAATAACATCTTTAATTCAATAAGGAATAAATAATATTGTGTATACAGCAGGGCAAATAGAAGAGAAAGAGTGCTGAGGACTCCTTGATATGTGGTAAAAATCATTCTTCATTGAAAGTCAATTAGTGGAATGTATGGGTGCTAAACCTGTAAAAATATTAAGATGGAACTTTGCTAAAGATCATTATGCCTTTGTGCAGAAATTCATTCAGACCTATTTATTACCAGTCTTGAATGCATTTAAATTACTTCTAATGTTGTGATGATGCTAGTCGATTGTTCTCAGTACACAGTAACTGTTCGGCTGTACATTGAAGAATACGTATGGTCAGTGATTCATCAGATAACTATATTGAATACACAGAAGAAGTTTCATATGGTATCAGTAACTCATTGCACATTCTTTTGCTTAAGAAGAAGAATTAAGTCTATTGTGACGGAAACTTTAATATATTTTGTGTTTAATTCTATTTTAAAATTGTAAAAGAGCTAAAGGTGTGCTTAGCTTTGGATGTTCTAGATCTGTTCTTGGCCCTCACTTTATTATCAACCAGGAAAGGGTGTGAAGTATACTTGAGTAACCAGAAATGTAAATCTTATGAATTACAATATGGAAACCTTTTAAAAATGTTGGTTGAGGGTTTTTTTGTTGGTTTTTTTTTTTGGTTTTGTATCTGAGAGCCAGATCATGGTCTTGAATCACAGAGAAGCCAGAAGAATGGTAGAACTGCCAAAACATTTGTGTATAGCTTCAGGACAGTGCTAGGTGACGAAGTTGATGATCAGTCCAGTGTTTCTTCTGTGAAGCCATGCAGCTTTGGAAGTGATGTAGATTTGTGTCTGTGCCTGCACATGTATCTGCACAACGTCTCAGGGCTCTTTTCTTCATCTGCAGCTTTCCAGGAAGGAGACCAGGGCCTTCAGAAAGAAAATAAATGTATCCGCATGTATTTACCACATCTCAGGTAATGGGACAGAAAACAGAAAACTCTTCTTAAGAAGAGTGTAGTTAGTCCTTGGTTATAACAGTGAATGCCTCGAAACAGTGTTTGAGGAGTGTGATTCTCTCAGGCAGTAGTTGACCATGCTTATGAGTGTTTTGCAACATGAAGAAGGTGTTTAAAGGGTTGTGATGGGAAAACCTGGCCTTCCAAAGTCTTCCTTTGAAGGGAATGAGGGAAGTGTGCTTTCAGACTAGGTTGCATTTGTTTCCAGACAATGTGTGGCTTGCAGCATTGGCGTCTTGCTGTGCTCCAGTTTCAGGTTGTTCCCTGAGGTGGTCATGGGGTCTAGGGGTGCCTAGACTGACAATGGCGTGTGGAGTGGTCAGTGATGGAGTGTCTCTATCTGCTGGTAACAGCTTGCCACCTGTCAGGACTCTACTCAGATTAAGCTTCTTTGCTCCTGTGGCTTGTGGGTGCCCTGCTTGTGTCTTGACCAGTCTCAGGCTTAAGGAAAGGACATGTTTGAGACAATGCGCATATATTTGTGTTGAAAAATCCAAGACCTTCAGCACTAATCTCAGGTTTTCTGAAGCTGATTGGAAGACTCCCTTTTTTGGCTTAGGCACCAAGGTTGGTTGATGCTTTGCATGAGTTTGTATGTGCCTGTACAAAACAGGTTTCTGAGGCTGAGAAGTTACCAGCTACTTAGCTGTTCTTCAAGGCCACCCAGGGTGAGATCGGTGATGGACTGCTTGTGTATATTTGAGCCAAAGCCATGTCTTTTCAGGTTTTCTTTCAATACAGGTTCTAATACCAACTGTTTCATAGGCCCTGAAGCAACTCACCATGAAGATGAAAAATCCGTATTCAAAATGACTTTTTCGTAATATTTAAATATTCTGAGGGGTTCACTTTCATTTATTCACTGTGTGGATTTTAAAAAGTACATCAGTCAGGTACATAATTTGGGAGGATCCTAAGACATGTAAATAAGACGTTCCTAAAATGATGAACACAAAGACTTGTTTTACATCAGTGGTGTCCAGCCTAATCAGCCAGGCATGGCAGCAAGGCATGTGTGAACACCAGTAATTCACTACATATTTGTCAAGAAAGGGTATGGCTATTGGTTGGACCTTCCTCTCACTTCTTGAGAAGATTCCTTCCCCTTATTATTTGATTGTCCCTGCAAAGCCTGAGAAAGGTGGCAGATGGAGAAAACCATGTACTTGACTGGTCCTACTGAGTTGCAGGCTGAGCACTCGCATTTTAAATCTTTGCGTGACTCGGTAGAAAAATACATTTATATGATTTATATTATTTATATTATTTATTATTATTATTTATATTATATTATTTGAGTATGTGTAAAAATGGAACCTAGTGTCCTGGACTTAACTAAGGTGCTATTTTTAACCTATGTTTCAGTGCACTGGAATGAAATTTTAAACTGAAATGATTAGCTTTATTATACTTAGGTGCCTGCACATTTTGTGAATCAATAATATCAAACCTCTAATTATACTTATGTATAATTTAAAAATAATTTTATAAATACTCTTCAGTACCTAATGAATGACATTTGGGTCTTTGCTTCTAACACTAAATTCCTATCAGAATGGGGAAGACACCATTTCTTTCAGTCAGTGCTAGGCATACAGTTTTGCTTCAAATTCACTTATCAACAAAATTTCCTTTAGCTGAATTTCTCTTCATCTAATACGCAGATGATGAGTCGGAGCATAATGTGACCAGAAACTATTAAAAATACCTTTCTCCCTGTCACCTGCAATATTACCATAATTGGAACTAAGGAGTCCGCAGTTGCACAATATTTATGTTGCAATCCAAACTGACACAGCCTGGAATGCTGTGGTAGCAAAACAAGACACAGACCCAAGCCTCACGCTGTGTGCTTGGGAGGGAGTGAGCTGCTCCTCTTGGAGACCTCCTCCAGCAGGGACATCCCAGGGGTCCCCCTGCTTCTCTGTGGGCTGGGTGGACCAAGGTGGTGAGGTAAGTGCGGGCAGCCTGGTTGCAGAGAGCAGTGGCTGGTGGTGGATGTAGGTGATGCTTTGGGTCAGGCTGCAAGGATGGCTGCTTTGCTAAGATGGGAGGCTGTGGTAAGAGATTGCTCCTTCTTTGAGGCCTTCTAATTGGGGTGGGCTCTTTTTTCTCCTGACATGTTGGGGGCTTCTTTGTTAGGAGGTGTTGTTTGGAAGAAACACTTTTAATGTGTTTACCTTTCTTTGGCACTTGGAAATATGGAGTCATTGTCCAGTGTCACCTTTACTGCCCAGATTGCTGGAGACATAGTGAAACCAATGTTTTTCCCTGCTGCACCTCTGGTAGGCTCTGCAACAGCTGATGAACTTGATCTGTTACTCATGGCCTGCACTGGCAAGCACGGTTTGGTATATTTGCCTGTGACTGACATGCTGAGATCTATGGCGGTGACATATCTGGTCAACTCTTTAAGCCTTTACCTTTAGCATTACTTTAACCCCTCAGGGCTCAGCTGCTTGCAGCATTTAAAGCATGGCAAGAGGTTTTATAGCAGAGATTTGACTCAGCAAGACTTGAGCTACCTCTTGCTGAAGATATGAAATACAATTTGTAGCTTATAATTGCTGCCTAATATGATCTTGGACCCTTACTTAAAATCCATTTAACTGATACTGTAGTTTCTTTATAAGGTTATTATTGGGAGCTAACCTTTTCTTGTGTTGTGGTTAAATGTACAATGTAATAAAGGTGTTTTCTAATGTGTTTAAGAGTTGGAAGATGTGTTAGAGGTAACCTTTATGCAGAGAGTTTTATATAGTTGTAGTAAGGAGAGCAATATTAAAATCCTGAACATTAGTACCATCTGAATGTAATTTGTTCTCATTCTGTTTTGTGTGTGCCTGCTAGTGGAAGATGGTTCAGTATATTAAGAAAAATCCATGTTGTTTTCCAATATCTTTCTTAGAAGTAATTATTAACCTAGTGCAAATTGCTGTCTTCAGAAATTTGTTGAACTTTGATGCATACAAAAATACAAAAATTGTATTAGATATAATAGATAAATCACAATTCTTTCTTTCTTTTGGTTTCAAGGACAGGAAAGTAAACCCAAGATTTTAGGCACAAAACTGAATGCCTCCCATAAATATTTACTTTCTTGTTTAACTTCTGATAAACAGGCATGGGCCAATGTCTATTGAATGTCTCCAGGGATCACTGGCTTATAATAGATTTAAAGATTTATTTTCCTGAATTACACTTTTGCTCTAGGGTTATTAGTTTGTTTATGATTGCCTTATAGAAATGCAGGCTTGCTTAGAGTTGCAAGGTAAAATTAAGTATTTCTTACATTTTTTTTCTTAACCAGATACCTAAGTATATATGTAGAATTTGGTATACATGGAAAGGATTTCAAAACCTGGCTCCCTGTGCCTTTCTTGAAACTGCTCTAAACAGTTGTGAAGGCAGTTGTAACTTCATACCACAAAAAGGGCCAGGGACAAAAAAACACCCCCCCCCCCCCCCGAAAGATAAGATGCGTGTCATAAGTGTGAACAGCCTTTGTTTGGTTTTGTATTTTCTTTTTTTCCCCTGCTAGCGTAGGCATATTTTTTTTTCCTTCCCCCACTTTTTTATTTTCTTCCCCTTTTGCCTCAAGGGGGCATTGTGGGTTGGAGAGCAGGAGCAGGTTTTGCACATGTCAGGCATATAGCTGAAAAATACTTGTTTTTCTGATGTTCATTAAACTGCTGTCAGGGGTGAACACATCCATAGGCATGTAGTGGGCCAGAACATCCATAAGAGAAACAAACATTGTTTTTTATCTTAAGTAGGTGGGGAAGGGGGCAATCATGACTCATGGTGTTGAAAAATTAATTGGTCTTAACGTTGTAAAGAATGATGATAATGTAGACATCGCGCCTTACTAAAATTTATAAGTATAATTCTTGGCTCAGATGTAAACTTCTTGTGGAACTTTATGATAGAGTTGCCTAATCTCAATGCAGTAAAGATAAGTTCATTAATGGTTATGAGGTGTTGATATAATTAAATAGAGAATGCCAGTAAATTACCTTCTGAAGCTGAATGACTGTAAACTCTGGTCTTCTGATTTAATCCATCTACTGCTTCCCATTCACTTGATGAAAGGCTTTGTAGACTGAGAAATTAGCCCTACTCCAGGGACAGTAACTGCGAGAACTCTGTTTGGTTCTCTTAGGGCAGAGCCTTGGATAAGGACTAAAAGTGTTTCCTCAATATAAGTTAATAGTGGATGGAAAAAGAAGAACAGAAACACGTTTTTACATTGCTGATCATGTTCAGTGATTACTGTGTTTCTCACTAACTGCCTGGATTCTCTGCCAGTTTGTGGTAGCCCTGACACTTCCATAGAAATAAAATTAAGAAGCTAACAACCCAGTGAAAAAGATACTGTTGATATGAGAAAAATTAGCTAAGCCCATTTCTTTGGCTGGTGTTGCAGTATTGCTCACATCTGGCTTTTTGGTTGATCTAAACAAATGTTATCATTCTCTCAGTAGACAGTGCATTTTCCTTGTGAATTATTTAAGTGTGTGCAGAAATTATTCCGTAGAGAAATTAGATACCTCTGAAATTAGCCTTTCACACAAAGGGTAGTTTAACTACATGAGGTAAGTGTTCACTCTACATTTTTAACCTGAGCTCTTAAGAATAGAGATGTATGGGAAAATACATTCTTTAGGAAAGTGTCAGTGTCTTGTCTTGGTGGGTTGTTTCTTTTTGCAGGGTATTCCTCACCTGACACACTTTTTTCTATTACTTGCTTGATACTGTACTGAGGTATAAGTGTAGCGTAACCCTTTGAGCTCTGAAAGGGACTTAGAATCGTAAAATCATTTAGTTGGAAAAGACATCCAAGATCATAAAGTCCAACCTTTGACCAATCACTACTTTGGCAGCTAGATCATAGCACTAAGTGCCATGTCCAGTTGTTTCTTGAACACCTTCAGCAATGATGACTCCACCACTTTTGTGGGCAGTGTGTTCCAATGCTTAACAACCCTTTCAGTGAAAAAATTCTTTCTTGATGTCTGACCTGAACCTCCCCTGGTGAAGCTTGAGGCCATTTCAAGGTGAAAGTGCCATGGACATCCAGTAAAAAAAGCCAAAAACCAAAAAGCAAACCCAAAACACCACAAAAAAAACCCCCAACAAAACCACACACACAAAAAAAACAACCAAAAAACCAACCAAAAACCAAAAACCACCCAAACAAAAAAACCAACGAAAAAACCAACCAAAAAACCAAAACCACCCAAACAAAAACAAAAAACAAAAAACCCAAAAAACCTGAATGAAAAAAATGATTGATTGTTTTGATTTTTGAAAAAAGATTCTTGTTAACTTCCAAATCTTGTTTTTGTTTCTATTATAGAAAGAATGGGAATAGTTTCCTTAGAAACCTGCTGGAAGAGACCTGTCCTTTTGATATTTCTTACAGTGTAACTACAGGCTTAATATGGATATGATATTTGGAAGATGAAGTCCTGCTATTGCAGAAGCCCATCAACTACATTTTATTGCTCCAAAGCCTTATGTGTATTTTGAGTATAGAGGTTGTGGTTTGTACCGCTTGGTTTGTCATACAAGATTTGAGGCAAAGTGAATTAGCTACTATTCAAATGCTCGTAATTCATTTTGGTATTTTCCAATGCTTTAAAATAAATTCTTTAAGTTAAAAGTTACTTCACATATGTGTGCATCTTGTAATAAGGAGTGTGTAAAATAGCTAGTAACTGTATCCAAAGTGCTTCCAGCTCTACCGTGTCTTTCCACAAAACACGTTTTGCATAAATGAAAACTGTACTTCTTGATTTTACTTGGCAGATCTCAAGTACTTGCAGTAGATACTGTTCTAACAAAGGTAAACTCCCCCAGAGAGACCCCAGCTGGTAGCTGTTTTGCAAATCAATGTGATATACATTGTACCTGTGTCTTGACCAGTTTGATTCTTGCAGTATAACATCGTTGCTTCTTCAGTATCTGTCGACTCCAGTGTAGGCCTGCATTTTTGTTCTTGGTGGAAAGAAATAAAAAGAAAAAATCCAGCATCATGGATATATATAGTGAATAGCTGCATAAGCTGTGGTTTTTTTCTGTCTTCAGGTTGCAATTTTAACATTTTGAAGTCTCTTAAAATTCATTATACTTGAAAAAAAAAGTGCCTTTTCTGTGACCGTTTGCAAAGTTTTAATTTGTTTTAAGTGCTGTTGTTGATCTAGAGCTTTTGCTCATTTAAGGTTGATTAATTGCTTTTGCCACTTTTGTTTGCAGTTCAGTGTAATCTCATGCAGACTATTGTAATTTTTTTTTAGTTTAATCTTCTGCTGATGGTTGTATATTTGTATGGGATGTTAAATTTGACCACTAATAACTCAAGGATTTAAATAAACAAATAAATAAGATTGAAAACAATAACAAAAGACTGCAAACTGAAACAAATGCTTAACACTGCAACTTTATTTCATGAAACATAATTTCTGCACCTGCTGTAGATCCTATTGTGGAAGCTTTTGTTTTTATATGACTTTTTTTATTTAGAAAGATAAAAAGATCATCCTGCTTTCATTCAGGTATCTTTACTTAAAGCAGATTTAATAGAAATAAGACAAGAATAATAGGCCTATCTCTTACATCGAATATTTTTTTAAATGTTTATGCTTTCTCTGATAATTACTATTCACTAAGGCTCAGTACCCTTTATTTAAAGGATAACTGTTGCCTTATCGGTAAAATGGATGGATGAATGTTGAGACTAAAATCACTTAATGAAAAATGTAAAATACAGTTCAGATATGTAGTTGAGGATACCTGTGGCCCATCAGCTTTGCTGCACTGCCTTTCCGAAAACACAGACTGCACTGAGTGCTTGGGTTAGTCACGCTGATACAGTGTGACCCACAGTACAAAGGATAATTATCTTACTGATAATCATTACTTGGGTAACTTGGCCCAAGTAGGAGCCTGTGATTTTTACCTGCAGGATGGTACCCAGTCATGGCTGATGATGCAAAGGAAGAAGCTGTTACAGTTCATCTTTGGAAGTGTCTGACTGTGTGCTGCTCTTGGAAGGTAGAAACTCGAAATCCTGGTACACTGCGTTTTTCTGCTGTCTCCCAAATAGATGTATGGTTGACAAAAAAAGCTGTGTTTTCACTGTGTAATGGATAATACATAATCTACCCACAGCATTGGCAGTTTACTAATTTTCACATACCTACACACATAATGGGCAGACAGAAGAGTTCTGAAATCTTAAGACAGGCCAGATGGAAAATGTGTTCAAATTAAAAGAAAAAGAGAGACAGGAAGAAAGAAATATAATTCTGCTGATAATGAAAGGATGAATAAGAGGGGGGAACTTCTGTTCTCCGTTTTTTAAGGAGACTAGTTGTGGTTTTTGAACTTCTGGGATTATGATGCATTTTCTTTGCTATAGAACTGTCAGAAAACACAAAGGTTATATCTGTGCAGACAGATTAACTTGCTTCAAGCTCTCCAAAGTACTTTAACTCATTTCATGTTCAGCAGTAAAAAGTCTATAGGTTTTGGAAAAATTAGAGCATTATAACTGTACCTGTAGCCCTCCTGGACAGCCAGGACAGGGCTTTTGGATGAAAGCTATGGCAAGGCATGTGACACCCTGTACAGTGGCAGTGGCTTGTCAGGGCTGAGATGCTAAGCAAGTGTGCCCCTGTAATCGAGCTATGAGATGCTTCTGGAAGCTAGAATATGGGTCAAGGAAACCTTCCTTTGCTGTAATCCTTTCTAATCTTTGCTTTTGGAAGTTTTCAGGAGCACCGCTAACGCTGAGGAGTGTGGTTCTGACACTTTTCTGTTTTCATGGTTGTACTTTTTCAAGTTTTCTTTCCTCTTGTGTTTATTTAAAGCGGATCCTAACAGTGGAGGCGATGGTTCTAGAAAAGGAGTATTTTGTCAAAGGAGTATTTTGTCAAAGAATTTTTAGAGGGTCCTAAAAATTCTACCTAACTAGAGGTATACTGCAAAGTGAAGAAACTGCCTAAAATACAGTGGTAGTACAAGAAACCACCCCATTTTTTCCCAAATGATTGTACAGTGGAAAGTGCCTCATGTCAGCTGAAATGTCAGATGTATCAGGAAAAAGTTAAAGTGGAACCTGATTTCTGTAAGGCTAAAGATTCAAGTAATTTGCTTAAGGATGCAGTAGAAAATCAATCTTATGCTTGAAAGAGGAAATGGTAGCCTTCAAGTCTCATCTCATGTTTTGTAGCTGATTGCCTGTTTTTTTTTATCTCCCCCCTGCTTTTGCTTTAGTACTTACTAATGCCCTTTGGTTAACTCCATTATACCTTTGAAAAACTTCTTGCAGAGCTCAGCTGCTTTGGCTTGTTTGCTGGGTAAGCTTCACTGATATTATTATAAGTAATAGGATGTGTAAAAACTTCCCGAACCCAGTGTTACAGAATCGGGCTATTAAAACTCAGTACCCCATATGTTCTGCGGTGTGCAAGATTTCCATCTTTCACAGCTGGGTCTCATCAGAGAAGACGCTAGAACTGCATTGATCTTGCATGCTGCGGGCGAAGTTGGTTTGGTAGGAACATAGCTCAGCTTGTAAAAGAGCAAGAGGGATGGGACACAGTTTACAGTTTGGAGGTGTGTCTCTCATTTGCTTTTTTAAAATTTATTTTTATGCCACAGGGATAAAAATGTGAGAGAAGGATGTGCTGTATTTTTAGATACTGAAAATCTTTGAAGATCTGATTCATGAATGCAAGTTGAGACTCTTTCTCCCAATTGCATGTTACATGATAACAGTTTCCTTGCTTTGGCTTTTGTTTTTATTGGATGGTACTGCTTAATTTCTTCCAATAACGTTGATTGTAGGAATGTAAAAAAAAAAATTATAAGGAAGTAATACAGAATAATAAGTGGTGAAGAGAACAGTCTGATATTTTTGAAGGGTTTTTTTTTTATGACTTGGAGGTGTCATGAATATTTGTAACTTGCTGGTTCATCGAAAATTTTACAAAGTGGAGAGGAAATATGCCAACTGGTAAAACAAATACGTTATTAAGAAGACAGGAAATGATACCGAGCAACTGAAATATTATGAGCCCTCACCAAAAAAAGCATTTAAGTACAAGGAAATAAAAGGGGATACGTCAAGAGATGTTTTTGCTCGTTTTGCTTTCAGTAGCAGGATCCGCATCAAGAGCGGAAAGTGTTGCCTCTGAAAAAGGTGTGTGTATTTATGCTAGCTAATCAACTGAATATGATATTTTATATTTAAACTTGAAGTTTATACCCTTGGATGTATAAAGATATATAACTTACAAAGGAATAACAAAGCTAGATGTTTCTACCTAAATTCCTTCCTTTTTTTTTTTTTTAATACATTCTTGAAAAGCTATATGGAAAAGAGACTGTATGGAGAGGAGAAACTTCATGGTAGAGGATAGTTGATCCACCTTATGAAAACATAACAAAGCCCACTGGGAAAAGTGTTGTTTTTAACACTGAGAGGAGTTATTTGCAAGAGGACATTTTTAAGGACTTCAAAGTAGATTTCACTGGGAAACTTCAGATTGTGATTTAAGGACTTTTCGAACACATACTTAAATTTGTTGAGGGAATTATATGAACAGTACCTTAGAACCAGGAATATCAATGTTGGTTTGACCAGTAATTTTTTCTTTTGAAAGAAGCAGGAGAGGGCTTAGTGTGCTTATTGGCGTTATCAATATTCATTAACTCCATGCCTGTCCTTTGACAATGTTTTAGAGCCTTGGATATGAACTGGAAGGCTGCCACTGGGTGGAATGCAAACACAGAACCACTGTGAGTCCCAAACTAGATGCAGGACAATTTACATATGTGGGTAGAAACAACAGCTAGAAACAGGCAAGGGAAGACAGAAAACCAAGGAGTTATCATAACATATCAGCAGATAATCAGTTTGACAATTTTCCATAGGTCTCCTGCCAAAGCAGTTTGAAAGAGGTTAATCAGTTAGTCTTGTGGACTTTCACAGTCATGTGAGGTGTCAGCCTGGATAAAAAGCCTGAAGACACTTAATTGAAAAAGTAACACATAGATGATGGAAGCTGGCAGCCTAGATGTAAAGGACAAGGGAGTTTTCCTCTAGATATGGAATGAGAGATGATAGGTAGGCTTTGACATGGAAGATAAGTGATTAATATATAATGGGATACTGGATTTATGTCAGTGGAATGAGATTACATTTGTCAAGATTAGAACAAAAGATAGGAACAAGATCTGAAATAAGAGCGATGGGAGTATAATAGCTGTACAGTTTGAGAGGAGAAGGGTAATTTAAAGGTAGTATTTGTAAAGATCCTGCAATATTTGCGTGTAAATCTTTTGGAAATATGTGAATCTGTAGCACCTAGATGCTTATGTCCAAAGACTAAGAGAGATGATGTCCCAGTTTTTGGCCTAAATGAATGGTAGTACTGCCCAAGGAAGGAGGCAAGATGAATGCTAATTAGAGGAGTATTAGTATACACTATCTTCTAACACTACAAAATTGTGGTTCAGCTTAGAGCAGCAGTGTGCTGTTAATGATAAGGGGAGAACAACGTGCCCCAGGTCAATGGCAATTTGGTGAGGTCCATAATCTTTTTGAGGTCCTTCTTTGCCAGTTCTCTTGTGGAAGAGGATCTTTATAAAGTTCTTCAAATATTATTGTTCTGTTCTTTCTGTATTGCTCTTTAGTGTCAACATTTGCAGCCTAAGGTTATGCTGAAAATGTATCACACCACTGTTGAAGAAGTACCATGGAATTGTATTAATACATGTAGTATGTATATGTATGTACTAATACATGTAGTAACATGCTGAAATATTTAGCTTTTCAGAGCCAGGAGTGACTTGACTGCATTGCTTGCCAGTGGTTATGAAGATCAGCCAAGTTGAATGCCAGTAAAATTTCTGCCATGGACACTTATTTTACATGCATAGGATGTATTTCTACCTACTGGAAAAAATGTTTTGAAAATTCTTAGGCAAATCATCTCTCTCCATATACAGTATTTCATTTGCTTGTTTATAGAGGAGACAACTGCCCCGGTTATGGGAGAAGATAAGAATCCGAGACCAGCGGGGTCCTTTTCCTGAGTTGTAGCTTCCACGTGTTTAGTCCCAGAGGAACAAGACACAGACACAACATGCAGGGTGAAGGTCAAAGCTGATCTGCTTTATTGGTAACATGGTGGGTTTATAAGGGCAGAAGAGAGGAAGTCTGGGATAGGGGGACACCTGGACTTAGGATTGGTCAGGTGACACGACCCACAGGGGAAGAGGAAGGTGGTGCCAACACCAGGACCCAGGGGATTGGTCAAGGGCAACGATTTCCCAGGTAGCCAGTCCTGCAGGGGGCTGTCAGCATCTCTCCA
>JAWMRA010000041.1:24819179-24862212 GCA_035584735.1 Pseudotriccus pelzelni | reverse complement strand
GAAGATTCAAGAAGGATGTCTTTGGTTTCTTTCCACTCTCTGAATTCTTCTGCAGTCCTGAGCCTATCCCCAACAGACAACAATACTATGTAGTTCCTTTTTTTTTGACCTCCACCCTCATCTCTCTATGGACATCCTGAAACAACCAGGTCTGGGACAATTCTGGTGTTTGGGTCTCTCATGTTGCTCTGGGTATCTTTTATTTCAAATGCAAAATGGTTGAATAGTGTAATGTGAGATAGGTCCAAGATACTGTCAGGTTCCTTTTTTTTTTTTTTTTTGATTGAGACTTTATGCTAGAATAGAGCAGATATTGTACTGAAGTTTGAAATTGATTTTGTATCTTTTTGCTTCAGTCAGATCTGTTGTATCTTTGCTAAAATTATCTTCAGTTTTGTTTTTTTTAAAAGAATTTCCCTTTGGTGTGTTTCCATCTGAACTGTATTAGGAGTCTAAAAGGTTGGACTTTTTTCTCTTTACTTGCAGACTTCTGACTACATCTGCCCTCTGACACTCCACCAGAGATTGCTAGGTACAGTGCTTTGGGATTCCTGACAGAGGATTCTTGCTAATCCCAGTGAGAGTGTTGCTGTGCCAGTTCAGTCACTGAGGACTGCTTGATTACCTCCCCGCTGCCCATTGTCCTTTTTTCAAGTTCTGAAAATTGTTCGTCAGATTTATCACCGCTTTTTAAGAAAGTCTTCATGAGCATGACCTGAGGTTTTACAGGAAATCTTGAAATAAAAGTAATAATATTGTTATACATTCTCTCACATTCAGCCACACGTGCTATCACAAAAGTAGCCTTGAAGCTGTTTTAGTTTTACAGCAGAGAGTGTTTCTTTTCATATCAGGTAATCCGATCTGCTGGGGTTTTTTCCCCCTTGGCTTTGAAAATATACCTTTATATTAATAATCCTGGAATTTATGCTGGAAGTTGATTGCTCTAGTAGCTGATTGGTATTCAGTGACACTAAATAAAAGCTCAAAATTTCCCTTTTTCCTTTTCCAATCTGAAATCTATCAATGTGTATTTTTAGAGTTCACCATTAGTGGATGTATAATTTTTGTGGCTGCTTTTATTCTTGGCCACTGGGAGTTTTGCTACCAGCAATAAAAGACAACCTCCATGTTGTACTGCACAGTATAGATATTGTAAATTTTGGTCTTGCTTTCCATTGATCTGGTTTGCCATATGGGAATCATATTCAGCTGATCTTTATTTCCTGAGTCAGAAATTCTGTTTTACCCATCTTTGGGGCTTTCAGCATTTATTCTCAGTGGGCTGTCAGGTATTGCACATGAAAGGAAAGGTTCAAAGGCATATAAAGAAGGTTCAGGTCTGAAATGTTTACTTAACACTGTATTTTTTTTTCTTCTTTTTACAAACATTTTCCAGACTGGAGGATCAGCATGAAACCTTAATAAATTTTAGACTTTTTCTTCCCTATTATGAACATTTTACACATAAATAATTTTGAGGTAGCCTGGAACATATCAACTGTAAACTTACTAGTGTTAGGTTTGCCAGCAACAATATTAGCAGCATTGAAATTATTCTTTTTTTAAGTTTATAATTTATTTTTCTTGGAGGTCCATTTCATTTCTGTTTTTTGTTTCTGGAGCTGCCTCTAACATACTGCCACTGTGCTACAGAGAAATCTGAAATTAATTGACTATGCAGCTTTTGATTAATGTGATAATTAAAATTTTAAAAATAAAGATACCATCCTTTCTCTTTACAATGTTATTCCATTGAAAGAAATGAATTTGAGGAAAGTGAGAAAGAACTTGTTGTTGCTCACCTGTCAAGGTGCTGCCACCAGTGAAGGAAACAGTTAGAATCTTAACAGCTTTTGTGCCTTAAAGATGTAATCTTTTGGGAAACAAATGCCTAAAATTCAAGGGATTTTGATCACTTGGGGGCAGTGATACAGAGGCTCTATATCCTATTAGTGTATTTTGGTTTTTTTTTCTTTCTCAATTTTACTGAAGTGTATTAAGGACTTAGCATACTGGAGTGTGTCTGATGTTCCACTTCCATCTTCAGTATATCTCATTTTCCTTTTCTTTTTATCAAGCAAGGAAATAATCAGGGATCTTGATAACCCTTACTGGATTTGTTTTCTTCTGGCCTCTTTCTTCTTCATTGCTAGAAGGATATAGAACAGTAGGATTGACTCAAAGTGACTATTTTTGTCTAGAAAAGGTATGGTTTGGGTGTACCTAGGGTCACATTTTGTTATAGAGGAAATGGAAACAGATGAGGAAAAAGTCAATCAAAGACTGAAAGGAAGGTGATGGTTCCCCCATATCTCCTTTACCTTTCACACAGCAGCAATCAAGAATTAAGCTGTCAAGGAACTGTGCTCTCTCACAGAGTCCCAGTTTCCCAGCTCTGCTCTTCTGGACTCGCATGGCCTTTTAATCATGAAGTTAGGCTGCAGGTTTAGCTCACTGTTTAGTGTTCAGTCACGTCTGCCTCCGTTTCTCACACCGTGCTCTATCCAGATGAAGCAGGAAATAGCAGCTAGGGGAATGTGGCCTCATATGCAGCTTGTTTCAAGTTGACAGGTTACCAAAGCCTCCAATGGGTCTTCTTTTCTCTTGTCTACCTTTTTTTGGGTGTTTGTTAGTTTATGTCAGCATTGAAACATTGCTCTCTCATTCTGCTGGTTTAGCTTTCCTCACTGCAGCAAAGATGGTTGTGGCTCCTCAGCTCTACTGGCTTTCCCCTCATGCTGGCTTAAGGCTATGAGACATCTCCCATCCAGCCCTCCCCAGGCTCCTCTTCCACTACTTCTCTTATTTTAAATTGGGAAGAAAGGTAAACCATGCTCTTATTGGTATCATGCAGACATGTGGATAGCTCCCATGGCTGGAATGTTGGAATGAAAAGACAGGCAGAGGAGATGAGGAAGGGGTGTTGCCCTCCATGTCAGTGACCAACTAGAGTTCCTGGAGCTCTTCCTGGGGATGGAGGCGGAGCTGGCAGAGGGTTTATGGGTCATGATTAAAGTGAGGGCAGGGACATCTGACATTGTAGTGATGGTCTGCTACAGGCTGGCCAGCCAGGAAGACCAACTGGATGAGGCCCTCCATAGATATATAGGAACAGCCTGGTCCTTATGAGGGACTTCAACCTCCTGATATCTGTTGACGGGACAATACAGCAGGTCATAAGCAATCCAGGTTGTTCTTGGAGGGCATTGATGGTAACTTCCCTTTCCAAGTGATAAAGGAACTGATGACAAGAGGCACTGTGCTGGACCAGCAAGGAGGGGCTGGTGGGCAGTGTGAAGCTCAAAGGCAACTTCAGCTGCAGTGACCATGAAATGGTGGAGTTCCAGATCCTTAAGGCAGTGAGAAGAATGCACAGCAAGCTCGCTGCCCTGGACTTCAGGAGAGCAGACTTTGGCCTCTTCAGAGATTTGCTTGGTAGAGTACCATGAGATAAAGCCCTGGAGGGAAGAGGGGCCTAAGAAAATGAGCTAATATCAGAGAATCACCTCCTCCAAGCTTTGTGAGGTGATTTCCCACCATGTGTTCCTGGTGGGACATCCTTCCTAGGTCCAGATGGAGCAAAAAACATGTGGCATTTGTTTAATCTTTTGTCACTGGGCTTCTGCCAAGAAAACTGAATGAGAAGGTATCTCTGGTGTCTCACAGCTGAAGCTGGGGTCAAAACAATTCTAGATTTTATAACCTTCTATCAAGCAGTCCTAGACAACACTAGAGAGTTCACTGGAGTATTACTTGGAAAAATGATAAATTGTCATAAAAATTGTGAAGCACTGTGAACAATTGTGACACGCCTGTTCAACAGATGCATAAAAACTCCAAATGTATTTGTTCATGGGGAATTATGTGGATTTAAGATTCTCAGTAAGCTAGGACACTGCACCATCTTGTCAGCTGGTGATATAATTTTCAGTATCCATACCTTTTGCAAGCTATATATTCAGTACCACCTGTGTGGCACAACTGTATGTGAGGATATAGCAGCTGAAATGTTGAAGTAGGCAGAACATGCTATCTTTATCTCTGTCATCTCCTCACAAGACTTTGGAAGAAGTTTGGTGGTTTTGTATTTATTTTCAGAGTTCTTGGCCTGGTTCCCCATAAGCTTGGGAGTAGAGCCTGTGCTGGATCACAGGGCTTCTCCAGGAAAAGGGAGCTCCCAGTGATGGAAAAGCTAAAGATTCTCTGTGCAGAGTAGAAATATTGTTCAAGAGGCTATCTATGTCTTGATGACAGAAGAAATTAAGACCACTATGATTTCAATCATATTTGACTTATAATAAAAAATATTTTTTAATTTTTTTTCATTGAGTACATGGGAGTTTATTTGTATGTGTGTTCTTAGAACAAACCAACTTTCTAGTAGCCCTTAGGACAAAATAACCCATGGAAGCAGAAGAGAAAAGGGCTTTAACAAAACAGGACACTCATCTGCATATTTCTCCCTTGTGGGAAGAAGACCAGAAGAGAAACTCGTTATGGTGACAGAACTAGGTACATCCAATTCTGCAGTAATGACCATGGTAATACTGCAAAATAGTATATTAGGGTTAAAGAAACTCCTGTCTTCCAATAATTATCACAGAAACAATGTTTGTATAGATCAGGAACATATTATTAATTAACAGGAAGCTGCATCTTAGAGGGTAAATTATGTAGTAGGAGCTGAAGTATAGCTAGCTAATAAAAGCAGTATGAGAGTAGTTATTCTGTACATGGTGGATAGGACCCTACTTGACAAAAATATGTGTGATATTTTTCAGATTGTTCCAGACCTAAACTTTCTTTTCGAATCCATATATTCATGTTGGGGTAATAATTGTAATCTTGAGAGTGTAAACTTGCTACTGTGATATTTTCCTGATTCTGCTGGTAATCTGGAACGCCAACTCTGTCCTTATTCCATTTTCTTTATTAATTCTCTTTTAGACACTCATTCTAAACCTAATAATGATCTTTAAAATTCAGCATTAACAATTTCATTAATGATAACTTTTCTGGCTGGGAAGGGGAGAGTGATGATTATCAGGAACATCAGCAAGAAGAAAAGTGGAGATTGAATAAATTCAAGATGGGCAAATGGGAAAAGAAAAAAACAGAGTTAAGAGGCGTAAATATGGTAATTGTAAAGATGAGTGTATTTTTACTTTGATATTAGACCTAATAAGCAGGTAGTGGAAAATTATTCAAAATATAGTTATTTTATTACAGATCATTTTCCCTTCCATACCTTCATTCAAAACATACCACTTTTGTGAATGAAAAAAATTGATGGCAAGTTATGAGCAATTGATTGTGTTTCTGTACTTGTGTGCCAGAGTCAGCAGCCAAGAGTTTGACTCTCTGTAAAGTAAGTGTGATGCCTCCTACTTGATTTCATCTTTCTGCTCCCCATCCATGCTTAGCCTACTCTCACAGCACCACAGCTGAACCCTCATTCTGTGCTCGTGCCTTACGCACTTCAGTGCACTGACTGGTTCCAGTCAGTCTTCCAAAGAAAGCCCTGACCTCCGTTCAGCTTCTCAGTGTTGCAGGCTGTCAGCTGAGTTGAGTAAACTTGTGGTAATCAAAACAGATAAAAAGCCATGGGAGTTTATTAAAGCTTTTGCATTAACTTAAATAATGCACTAAGAAGGAATGAAGTATTAAACAACAAAATCAGATGATAGTGAAAGGAACCTGCAGATTTTAGTAGTGCATCTCTATAAATTTTGTTTAATTTTAATAAAAGTGAGTCCCCATTAACAGTAATGAAATAAAATTATTCTCCTTGACTCACATTTAGGTAGTCAATCTGCAATATTATTTGAAATCTCATTGTGCTCAATATATCTGCACAGACAACAGAATTGTCATTTATGGTGAGGGAGCTCTGTAAGAATATAGCAGGACTAGGTCTATTTTGTCTGGAAAAAAGGGGTTGCCTATTCATGGGATTCGTGTGATGTGTGCTACAGAAGTTAACGTGATGCTGCAGTTTTTTTAAGGATCTGTTTTGAATCTGTATAATAAATATATATATATTGTAGTTCAAAAATATATTGCTTTGTTTGAAGATTTTTTTTTCTTTAGTATCTTAACATGTCAGTATGTTAATATAGTTACATTAAAACTGCCCTGGACAAGTCATGTTCCAGCTGAAAGTTTGATTAATATTTTTGGGAAAGACGTAATTTGCTTTTGTTGTGTTTCAACCTAATAAAATAGTCTTATTTAGCTTTATTTTCCTTTTATTTATTTTTTTCCCTAAATCCGCTGGCTTTATTATGCCAGATCATTACTAGCTTTACTTTCTATGGCATTTTATCATAATGCTCTTTGAGTATAAATAAACTCTGGTATGCTAAACCTAATAGCAATTAAACTGGAAGTGTTTGTGTTTCATCACTGTGAACTTCGCAGAAATGTTTCCATGACAACCTCCATGCTAGTTAAGGCAACCAGAGGTGATCAACAGTTTATATACTTTTTTTCTCTTGTAAGAATGGAATTTGTGTTGACAGTTCTGGCCTTTAATGGCACTTTTGTACTGTGTGAAAGTATTTGTTTACTAGATCATATGCTGTTAACTGTCAGACCGAGATAGAGTGACTGCTTTTGATAAAAGGGCTGCATTACATCTCAGAGTCTGTGAAGCTCTTGTACTTTAATTACTCACTTCAGTACAAAAGTATCCATTTGCTTCACTGCACTTAAAAAATTAGACTTATAAGTTCCAAAGCATTAATGGTGAGTTAATTTTTTCATTTATATTTTTTGGAAAACAGTAATCTAAAAGCTGCTTCATTGTTTTAAATTTAAACTATTCTATTTACGGTGATAAAAATCACATTCCGTCGAACAGGGTGAATTGTAAGTGCTGTAATTATTGGCACTGTGGATTAGGATTTCTGGGCTCTGTTTTGATATGTAGCTGATGAAGGTCATTGTGCTGAAAGCTGAAATATGCTAGTTACGTACTTTTTAAAGAAAAATACCATTTGAGATGTTTTGTCTCCCAAGTTTTTAAAAAATGCTGGTGTACCTAAGATTTAACTGAAATAACTGTTCTGAGTGTAACATAATACTAGTACAGGTAGACTGTTATGTATGGTACATGTCTCAGATAGTTAGAAAGCTTTCAGAAGGAAATTATGAATTTTTTTTGCGTGAGATATTTCTCTTTCATGGTGCATTGTCTAGGTAGAGCATCTGAAGATGAATGGATAAGTTATTATGTGATTTGACAATCAGTTAATAACTGCTACTACAGCAGGTGCATTCACTACCAGCTGTAGGTTTGAAGGCGTTACCTGTGCTGAGTTGAACAACTTGCTTTTGTTACGTGTCTGTTCATTGTCAGGCTGATGGATGAGTGTCTTCTTGAATCTTGAGTGTGTGTGTGTAGCACAGGATCATTTGGTTTTGATTAGCTGAAAAATGTGAGTATTTGGAAGGTACTGCAGTTTCTTCTAAAAGTCTGTTTCAAGACAAAGACTATTTTGTTATAAAAAAGACCTTGGTTTGAGGGAGCATAATATTTAATAATACTCATGTATATTCAAGTATGAGATGAGTTACTTGTTGCATGTCTTGCATGTAAAGGCATCATTTATATTTAGGGCTCCAGTCTTTTGGATGTATAATTCATTTTAGTAATTGCTTGCAGAATGTTTATTATTTCCAGTAATGATACCATCAGTTTTTTAGGCAATTGATTTGCTCTTCAGTGATCTGTTAAAACCAAGAGGAGTTGCAATTGCCCATGTTAATATTTTTTGTGCATATATATGTGTATGCCATTGCTTCTACAGGGTGTGTGTGTTGTCTGTTGAGTCAGAAGTTGCTTATATGGTTGCTGACAGTTCATGACTCTAAGGAGGGAAATGAGGTGGTGAAGTTAGATGCCTAAATTCCCCAAACTTCAAACTGTAGACGGACGACTTCTCTCTGCACTATCAGTGTAAGATGCTACCTTTAGCATATTACCTTTATCTCGTCTTTTGGAGTTTGTTGTGCTTTCCTTTGTGTAGGAAAGCTGGGATATTAAGGAGAAACTTCCCAGAGAAGTAAGGGCTGAACAAAGCTACTCTTATGTGCACTCTTTCCAATCCCTGACCTGTTTTAGCTGGAGGGCTTGGTCTGTAGTGAGGTATGTGCAGTGAATATAGCTACTGTCCACTAACACCTTTCAAATTTTTTCTTTGGTCTCTTTGAAAGTAATTAGATAAAAATTAAGTTGATAGGAGTTTCAGTTCAAATCACCTTGGTACTTCAGGTCTATGTTAGGTAACTGAGCTAAACAACCTATGCTAAGTCAGTTTACCTGAGTGCACAGGCATATGCAGAATCCAAAAATCCAGTTTATAATATCCTTGCGGGTAAAATTGTGTGGATTACTAGAAGGAATATATTTTATTATAGTATTAAGAAGTAATGTTTATTTTTTTGGTGGTTACTTGGTTGTGAAAGATTGTGTATTTCTTAAGCATGTGATACAAATAAGCACTGTGTGCTTGTTTTCCCAAGTTAGTATTTATAAACAGTAGTTTGTTACCATGTTTGAAGTAACACACTGTAATCTGTAATTGTTGGGATTTTTGTAACTATGGTATAAAGTAGACACTGCCTAAGTCTGAATGGTGACTCTGGTGACACGACATGGAAGAGTGCAATGGATAGACATGAACTGAGATGGACAAACAGGCTATTAGCCCTAACCCTTTTTTTCTTTCTCAGGAAAAATAAATTCATATTGTAAAAGCAACAGAGATAGGCTATGAGGGATGATCAGGAAATGGAAAGCTTATTTTGTAAGATGAGACTAAGAAAGTGTGACATGTTCGGCTTAATGAAACAAAGACTGAGAGAGGATGTGATATTTCTTTCATATTTATAAGTGTGTACAGAGAGGCAGAGAAGGCATCATATAGGGGGAAAAATCATTTAAACTAAGGGACATTGTTAGAACAAGTACAAATGAGTGTAAACTAGCCTTGGATAAATATGAGCTGGAAGAGAGAGTATTTAAATAGCATGGGACCAGAGATTTTGAAGAGGGATCTTATTAACAAAATTGGTATTATACAGTTACTTTAGCAAAGCATTGCACAAGGTCGGTTAGATTGTTCTTTCTAATTCTTTGCCCATCTTCTTGCCTAACGAGATCTATAAACTCCCATGGTTGGTTGTTTCACAGTATTATGGAAACTTGTAAATGGAATCTAAGAGTAGCCTTTTAAATTATTTTGCTTGTTTCAATTCCAATATCTATTTAATTCTTGTGTAGATTACTCAGTTTGTTTTCAGATAAGGTGCTTTTATGTTATTGACAATAATATCTTGGGCTTCTTAAACTTTTTTTTCTTAGTTCTTTTATATGTATAGGAGTACTGCTTTTAATTTTTGTTTTGATTCATCCTGCTGTAGTTGGGTAAAAGCTTTAACCAACCTAAGTATCTTGCCTTCTCCCCTTTGGTATTTTCCATGCAATTGGAAAGATAAGGTTATTATTTCCATACTCCTCATAGTTTATTCTGTAACCAGTCTGTACATTTATTTAATTCATTCAAGCCTTCATTTCCAATTTATATCTTAAGTTACTGACGCTGTTTTTTTAAGTTTGCCAGTACTTTGTGGTACTCAAAATGTAACACAGCAGAAGTTATCGAAAAGTAATTGCTGTGGGAACACCACATCAGGGATAGAAAAACTTGAATGAATTTTCCAACTCTTAGTAGCCAAAGAAGTTTTGTTGACAAAATGATATAGGTTCCTCATCTGAGGCCATTCTGCCACTGTGGTCTCATGCTTAGATGTCACTTCTTGATGTGAGAAGATCCAGGAGACTTAAAAGAGGAGAATATCCAAAGATGCCCTCAGTCTTTTGTTTTCTTGTCCTCTCTGGTTTTGAAATGTAGAATTCCAAAGCCCGTTAGTCTATCACCCTGTGCTGATAAGGCACCTTCTGTGATAGATATCCAAAGAACACAGTTGTCCTTCTTCAAAACATACTTGTTTGTATTCCTTCAGTGAATCCTCAGTAAAAAATGACAGATCACTTTCCCAAATCTTCTCTGCTGACCTACTAGAGCTCAGAGGCTCTAAAATCTCATGGCCAAAGGTTTTTCAGAGATTATTTTTTTCCTAGGGCTTTGCAAATTTTAAAATGAAGTCCCTCATGTTTCCTGATAAAATAGACTTCAAAATCTTCTTGAATCTGCTTCAGAAACTAAAACAATGTACTGAATGTTCTTGTAATCTGACAGTTGCTAAGGTTGCACTTCTAGTCATGCAGTACTCAGTTGCTGAACTGTGTTTGCAAAGTCCTGATAGGCTCTCTGATATGGCAGCATAATGCATCATACTAGGCTCTGACACCAAAACAAACTAGGCATGCTTATGAAGGGGAAGAGAACTCTGAAGATTGCTTATTCCAACTGCCATTCTTAAGGAAATTAGAGCAGGTTGTCCTGGATCTTTCCTAGTTGCATTTTGAATTTCTCCAGGAATGGAGAGTCTTCAACCTTGATGGAGAGCCTTCAAAAACTCTGGGCAACCTATTCCATCATTCAGACACCTAACAGTAAAAATGTCTTTCCTTATGTTCAGGTAGTTATATTCAGAAATTACTCTTTGTCTCAAGAATGCATTTCCAAGAGACTGGCAGATACATGTATATCATCAGTATAACATTTTTTCCCCCAGGATTTTAAAAACTTGATTTCAAATATTTTCTTTAATCTGGAAATGATTTTAAGTCTTTCCTTTCCCTCCTTCTTCCTACATCTGGAATAGACGTTCCTTCATTGCCTTAGCATCAAAGGGGGTTTTGCTTTGTATGGATGCAATCACTCTCTTTAGATGGCTCCCAGGACTTTTTGTCCCAGTAGCTGTCAGATACAAAGCTACCTCTATGCAGAGTCTTAAAATTGCAGATTGAGCCAGTGCTATGTGGTAGTCACAAAGTGAATTCTCCTTTGAGTAAAAGATGATACATCAATGTCTCACTGTCAAATATCTGTATTAACATCATTTAGTCAGGGATTACTTGGAATCCTGTCCACACTTCACTAAATTTCATTGGAAAGACATTCAGAGTCAACATCTGTCATGTTTCTTCATGAAACAGTTTTGAAGCCTTGCTTAGGTGAAGGACTCATCACACCTACTTCAAAATAATGGTTCTATATTACTGTTAGACATCACTGATGGTGTAAATAATGTGGTTTTCATTTATTACGCAAAGAGATGTTTATTACTTATGGTTTATTACTCAAAAGAAGAAAAGCCGACTTTTACAAATTTTCTGTATACATAGTCCATGTATACGTTAGTTTGACCTGTTCCGCTGTTTTCCTCAGTCCTTTAAAATACCTGTCTTAAAATTTTTTAAAACTGGAATGAGCTAAACATATCTGGCTGTGTGAACTCAAGTGCCAAGTGAGAGGAATGAGCTGCTCATACTGTCTATAAAAGTTACAAAGGTAAAAGCTCTTACAGGATTGTATGTCTACTTGCAAGGCAAATAATATATTTTCTGAATGTCCTCAGAAATTTTTTTGGAAGAGCGTCACAAGGGTCGGTCAACTTTAGCAACTGTCTTTGTGTTACTATACTCTAGGTCTGTGTCAGTGAAAATGCAAAAGAAACTTTTAAAAATAGTCCTAGACAATATCTGTTTTGACCTATAGAGAACATTTCAGAATGCTGATCTGTTATCCTTGAATGATGATACCTTGTTAGGAGATTTATATTCCCACTACATGTTTTGGGTTTTTATGCAAATGCAGTAATAGGGCACTTTTCAGTGTCTTTTTAACTCTTTGACCAAGACTTCACTTTCCTCTTATATTTTTACCTTGCCCGTTACTAATTCCGTAATGCTTTTAAAGTTAGTTGAACCACTTTAAGAACATCTGCTATACAAAACATTATTTGACAGACATTTTTACTCAACTATAGTTTTATTATTCTAGGTATTTCATAGATGGTAACCAGGGCTGATTAGTTAAAAAATTTGCTATTGGAAAGATAGGCACTGTAATGCTCAAACCCACACTATTTAAGTAATTTTGGAATTTACGCAGCAATGCAGGCTTGTTCTTAAACGGAACCTATGTGTAGATATAGTAATATTTGACTATTTAAAAACTTCCCCCTGTTGCAATTTTAGGAGGCTTATGCACACAATTTTTAAAAATGTATCGATTCAAATTTATTTAGGTTATATACCTATTTGCTTGCATGTTTCATGTTGTTGCTGTTGTTCTATCAGGAATGTTAAGTCCTTGTTTTCTAAATTGAGTATTAAATTCTTGATCCCTTGATAGTACTGAGTAACATGGTCTGATCTCAGTTGAGCCTGCTCTGAGCAAAGCTTGACTAGAGGCCTCCTGAGGTCCCAGCCAGCCTCAGCTATTCTGTGATTATGTGACTGACCAAGTACTGCCTGAAGCTGCTTAGCTTGCACTTGAGAACTTGAGTAATTTTTTTTAAGGCATACAGTATAAGTATTTTCTGTATTCTCCTTCCTGTTAGATAAATATGTTCTTATCACCTGCTAACAAATGGTCTCCATCTTTTCTGAATGGACGGTTTGCAGGTTTCTTCTTTCTTTTACATTCTAGTCTGTATTTACCTTTCTCTGTGTTTAATTTTATTTCTCTAAAGCAAAACAAGTGAAATATTGTAATTTTTTTTTATTGTTATATTTTTATGATCCTCATTGAAGAACTTGACAATTCAATCAATGGTGTACATGGCCTAATTGTACGGGAGGCATGTGGGCTTAATAAAGTCTGCTTCTCTATAGATTTCATTATTTAATGGCAGGGAAAAAAAAGTAATGGTGGAAAAGAGTGCTGGGATGGTCTTGTAACTGATATGTCTTATAAATAATTTTATTGGGTTTGTGGGACTCCATAAACTGATCTTAGTAATTTTGTTTAACATGAGATTATGACACATCTTTTTAAAGGGGCAGAAGTTACTTGGAAAATGAAGTCTGTAAAGTCAGAGGGGACCATTATGGTCTTCAGCATAACAGTATCGATAGATCTTCTTGCATTAATTTCTATTTGAAGCGTAGCATATCTTTTTGTGGAAAATAAATCAACATTGTTTTAAAATACTCCTAGTGATGGAGAGCTCATGACAGTCCTTGGTAACTTCCTCCACTTGGTAATTGTCCTCACTACTAAAAATTATTTTCGGTCTAAACTTGTCTGACTTCAAATCCCTCATTAAAACTCTCCCTTGCTGTGTTGCCTGCAGAAAACGTGACAATGGATGGGTTGTGGATAGGAGGGCTCTTGCCTTTCATGCTGACCTGTATTGTTTCCTTGTTTCCTCCTGCTCTCCCACTGAATCCACCTGTTTTGTCTTGTGTCATGTGTTTGGGTTTTCAGCTTTCCCATGCAGGGATTACCTACATGTTGTGTTTGTATGGCATGGAGTAGAGCAGGGTCTTAGTCCCTGGCAGGTGCTCCTTGCTGATGAGCGTGTCACGAGGGCATAAAGGATTAAAAGAGGTTTGAGCTATTGTTGTCCTACTTTAACAGCTTTTAAGCCTGTAAAAAGTACTGTAATCTTTGGGTATGACTTCCTTTGTGGTGAGGACTTCCTCCATTTCTGCTTTAAGGTCAATAACGAGTGGAGTAAATCGTACCTCTTAGAAAAACAGCTGATCTCAATGAAGGCAGGGGTAAAGGGAGGGAAAACTTCCAGTGGTAGAAAATCCTTTGTAGCCCTCAGCAGCCTGCTGTAATGGTTAACGATTTGATATTTGCTCATCTCTAAATTCTCTTCTGAATTTATCTTGCTTTAGCTTTCCAGGATGTTGTTACACCTTCCTTAGAGAAGGAGAGGAAGGAATAAAAAAAGCATTGTTAAGATTCTGCCCTGAGTTTGGGTGCTTATGGGCTGTGGTTGACTCTCCTATAATCTTCTGTTTTGTAAACAGATTCACTTTTTCACTACCAGTCCTCTTTTTCAGTCATTTAATGATACTTAAAGTGTGTTCTGTGAATCCTCCCCATTTGAACCTTTTAATTGTGGCTATCAGACTAGTAACCCTGTTTTGTTAGGAGTGACCCCAGTGTCAAATGCTCAGGTAGCATTACTTCTCAGATATGTGGAGTCTGTTTTCTCTTAAAGCTGTTTCTGAAACCAGTTCTGGTTGGGCTCAGTCTCCAGAGAAGTAGAAAACCCTGTGCTGTGCAGTAAAAGGAAAGAAGGTCCCAAACTATTGGGCAGTCTCAAGATCACTGACCTCTGGCTGTGGTCCTTATGGGAGGGAAGTCCTGAGGGTTATGGAGCTGTGGTGGAAGGAAATTAAAGAGAACTAAAACTAGGCTATGTTGTCAGACATGTAATATGGTGCATTTAAAAGCACAGATAATCCAAAAGAGGAGAGAATACAGAAAGAGAAGCAGTGTTCTCTGCAATGGAACAAGTTTAAAAGAGAAACTTCCTTGTTTAACCTGTGACTTTTCTTTCCATAGTTAATTGGATCGATAAAAGAATATAACAAAGACTTCTCTACCTTTCCTTGATATTTTAGTTGCATCTCAGTTCCTGCCCACATTTGACCAACTTAAATAAAAAACAATTTTTTGTTTTATTTTAAAAATCATGTTTATTTGGCAAAAATAGTAAACCATTTTGCAGCAGTAATTCTTTTTTCTCTATTTTCTGGTAGATACTGTTCATTGATTTTGAAAACTGGAGGCCTGTGGAACAAATGGAGAAATTAAAAGCTGTACTCTTATTAAAAGGCCTGTACTCCTAACATATAATCTTCAAGAGCTCTGTAGGAAGCTCTGGAAGGAAAGCTGTTAAATGAACATGCCATTACGAGATTTAGAAGTGCACTCTCTAGAGAACTGAGACCCATATTAATGCTGATGTTTACTCTATTTTTTTCATCAGCAGAGTCCAGTGAAGTCCCTCTCTGGTGGTCAGTCTGCAGGGTTACCTGTTACAGTGCTAGGCTCATTCAGCAGAAATACCTATCCCTTATTTTCTCTGTTGGCTGCTAAAATGGGATTTCCAAACTGTTGTCCCACTCACAGGTTGCAGGTATCCATTTGACAAAGCTGCTCAGTGTTACTATTACAAAACTTTTGGTCTGCTAAAAATTGTATGGTAGACAGATGCAGAGAATGACATGAATACTAAATATAGATCTACGAATTCATGGTATTGCTTGTTTTCGATTTAATGACTGCCTTGTACACTGTGTCTAATTTGAGTGAAGTGGTTGCAGAACTTCTGGAAAACTTTAATGGAATGCTTCAGAGCTTGTTTACCAAATCCTAGCTAAAAAGCATATAGTTTGAACATAAATGATGGCATGTTACTGTTTTCTACTTGATTTACTGAACTGCTCAGGATAACTGACAGAAGTGTCAGGCAGCAAAAGAGACATGCTTAGTCGCCTAATGTGGTGGTGTTGTCATACTATGATATATAGGTCTAAAAATTCCTTGGTGTCTTACATATATGGTAACCTTTAATGTGTCAAATTAAGGAAAAAAGCGCCTATAATAACAGTATTGCAGAAGATTTGTAGGGAGTTTTTTAATCATGGATATTTCGTATCCTCCTTCATACCTAATTCGTCTTGCTTTCTAGGAACACTTAATTAATATTGTACTTATGCTAATTTGAAACAATGATGATTGCAGTTCACTGAAATGATGTGTTCTGCTTATTTGAACTTGACCAACATTACTTAGACATGACTCAGTAGTGCATATAGTACATTCTATTGATAAAACTTTTTATTTTAAACAGTTTGAGACAAAATCTGATTATTTTATACTTCTGTTTCTGTATATTCATGGCACTGAATTTTAAGATGATGGTAAGTTGCTTCCTTCACAATTTAAAGAGTGCATAAGATAAACTTCCTTAACAATCTGTTTTGGTACGTATTGGTTTCTGATACATAACAATCCTACAAAAGCAGATGTGGACTGCTTGTTTTCAAAGCTTTTTATGACTTTCAGCACAACCTTTTTATCTCTAGTGTCCACAAATATCATCTGTCTTTGTGTATTACTAAATTTCAGATCGTGTGAAAGAGGTTCATACATTAGTGCCAGTGGCAGCCACTGCAAGGGTGCAACCTGTGTGCTGGGAAGTGCATCCCTGGGCCGAGGACAGCTCTGGGAAACAAGCCAGGGTGGCCTGTCCTGTCCAGCTGGCAGCCACAAGCAGTACAGCAGGAAAAGGCACTTGAGAGTTGGCACTGGCCATGTCTTCAGGAGGAGTCAGCAGCATGGACTGGGTGGGAGTGATTGTGGTCACCTCTGCTAAAAGGGGCTGCTGCCTCCTGCCTGCATCTCTGTCCTCAGAGATTGTACAGGCACAGCTCTGAGCATTGAGAGAGGAACCAGGGAAGGGGAGTTATACTTCCCTGTGGAAAATGATAACGTAGCTGTTCCTCAGTGACTTCTGCACCTCTTTGGCCTGAAGGAGAACTGAAACAAAGTCAGAAGAGCTCTAGGCTGAATGCAGAACCATTTTTAGTATACAGGCTGCAATTTTAAACAATAAAGGTTAGGTTTATTATTTTTTGGGAAAAAAATACCATATTTAGGAGCTGTAGGAGTACCATTTTGTATTTAGGAATGCAAACTAATGATTTTTGTTCCTCCAGTAAACCTCCTTTTGGTACCTGTATGTGAAATAAAATGATATTTTATTGCCATGCAGTTTGAATAAAACTTTATTGAATTGTCTCTACCAAAAATGCAAAGTTATATGATGATGAAAGTATTTTAAAGCATTTAAAATATTTTGAATTTCAATATGCTGCATATACATTCTGATTGTGAAATGCAAAAAAAGTTCATAGTCTAAAAGATCTTCTTACTAACGAGCACGGAACTTATATGCTGACAAATCATATATTGAATTATTAACCAAAAAATATTGGTTCTGTAACTATTTCCACTTATTTTCATTTGGAGGAATCTTATTTTTTCAAACTCTAATAATTTAAAGAATCATGTTTATATTTAAGAGAAGGTTGTACAAAAGGAGCTAACAATGTTGTAGATTAAAAATATAGGAGATGTGCTTTCCTCTTATTGTTACATATGGCATGTTTTGAGGGCGGACGTGGAGATGGGAACACTGGAGTTTCAAATTCCTTAATTCTTAATGCCAAGACAATAACATACTGCTCAAGAAAGTTCAAAAAACTCATAAGAATCTTCAAATAACAATCTCCATGAGTGTGACCTACAAGTTAAAAGTAATACAGAAATAATACAAAATCAGGCCTGTTGTAGTGAATTATTTACGTCTCTCATTTAGCTATTTCTGTATTACTATGGTCGACTTTAGAGACTTAATTTTAGATAGCACTATTTCCTAACATGGTAACATCAACAGTAGCGAGGCAACAGAAATCTTTTTTGAACTGAATGCAGATGGACATTGATAAGAGTATACTGCTCTGCAGGTTTCAGTTTTGATTTTTTAAAATAACATAGTGTCCTAAAATTTCAGTGGTTTTATTTTTCTGAGAAGAAATTTTAGATTTTTTTTAATCCTGGGCTTTTAATTCAGTAATTTACTTCAAGAGTTTCTTCTGTTTTAATTTTGAACGTGAAAGATTTTATGATTTCATGTGAGAGTTTCCTCATAGGCCTCATCATGAAACACCAGTTAAATTGCTGAATTTAAAAAAGAGAAGCAATGTGACAGAAATAGTTTTATGGAAAAAGGAAATATGGGGGCAAATAAAGTAATGTAATGTAATGAACTGTGAAGTTAAAGCCCTGTGCTTGTAAGAGTTGATGTTCAGTTAATGTCTGAAATGAAAACTTTGAATAAAATACCTTGCTATTGTGAAGTGATTAGATATATTCCCTTTTGTGGCATTTCACAGAATCACAGAATCATTTAGGTTGTCAAAAGGACGTTTCACAATGTTCTCTACCTGGATGCATGTGGTAAGCATATTTATACACTATCTCATTATTTGAGAAATCTGTTTCTAATTTGTATATATATCTCCTTTATAAAGGCTTTTGCTTCAGTTATCACTGTTTCAGTTTGTATTGATCTGGTCAATACAGAAATCTCCTCAGAAACTGTTTGCATTATTTCAGCAAAAAACTTGCTAGTGATGCAATAGTGATTTATCATCCTTCTTGCCATGTGGTAAGAAAAGGTCTTCCTAATTGCCTCCCCATTATCAATTTTCTTTTACCCATGAGTGTGTGTGAGATCATCACACCTTGACAGTGTTGTCTGATGGTTGATCATATCTGGTTCACTTGTCTTACTCCTGTACCAGAGACAAAGGTTTCTTTAAGAACCTAAGTGGTGACAAAATATTTTAGGGCTCCCCTTAATAAAGAAGTGGAATCATGATAAAGCCTGATTCATGGACGTTTTTCATGGAAGTGGCCCTTTGAGATAATTTTAGAGCCAGATATTCTGCTTCAGTCTACTCTCCTTCTGCCACCAGCAGGACTTGGCAAGAAACAGCAGGCTTCAGGGAGAGTGGACTTTCTCTTCTTCCCTCTTAACTCCTCAGCCCTGGAAACAGTTGCTGTTTTCAGGAGGGAGGGTGTAAGTCTGTTCAGCTGCATCATTGCAGTTTCATCTTGTCAATGAGATTGGTGATGTTACCTGTTTCAGATTTCCTCCCTTTACATTTTGGAAGACTGTACTCTAATGTAGTCTGAGGCACAAGCAGTTGACAGAATATCCTTAATAATCTCTGTAAATGTCATAGAATCTTCAGGTCAATCTGTGTTGCCCATTCCTATGATGATAAATTCATCTTAACTCCAGACATCTGCCAGGGACTTCCTAATAAATATTTCCTTTTTCTTCAGTTCTTGGAGAAGTGAAATTCTATACTCCTGCAAAACTGTGAGGGACACTCAATTTCTAGGTCATGTAGCTTAAGAAAGTAGTCTGTATTTTGTCAGAACAGGGCTTCAAATGATCCTCATGCCCTCTTCAGGCAGTCTGCTCCAGATGGCAATTTGAATTGTTGTGGTTGACAATTGTAGGTACTAACTCTGTTATGACATAGAGTCAGGCAGCAGGACTGATGCTGTCCCAGGGTCTTAAAATTTTCCTTGTTGCTTGCTGACTTAATGTATATTTCCACTGTTTTTTTTTTCTACTTTTTTTTCTTTATTTTTTTTTCTTTCCTTTTTTTTTTCTGATAGACAAGTATAGCAGAACATCAGTTGTTTGTGTATCAAGCATAATGAACAATGAGTGTGTGTTGCAGCTCATCACATATTCCCACTTCTGTGTCTCTATTCAGACACCCTTTCCATGAAAGCTTATCTTATGTGTGAATAGATTTTGCTTTACATCATAGGTGCCTTACAGCCACTTGCAGGACACCCTAGTGTAGTGGGTTGTACGGAAGTTGTTTCTTTACAAGAGTAAGGGTGTTTCAGTACTCTATTCCTGTGTGAAGTTTGGTATGGATTTAGGTAGCATTTTTGTGGATGCTTCAGTAGATGGTCTGTAGCTTTTTAGTATTGCAGGTACATATTGTCATATAGTTATAAGTTTGACCCCTTGTCAATAATATATTTTCTTTTCAGATGATAAATGTGTTCATTTCAGGGCCCTTCCGTGTATCCTCTCTGTAACACTTGAAGTTTTCATCATGGTGGTGGCAGTCATTGCTGTTAACTTGTGTCTCTGTGTGCCTTTTTTCATTTACTTTTCCAATTGTTTCCTTGATGAAGGGTACCACAAAGGTGCAAAACCTGAATCTCTCCAAATGTCTCAACCTCCTTCCAAGCATCTGGGTCCCAAGGTGAACACTTGAAACAAAAGTTATATTACTGCAAATCACTCGGCTAACTGGAGAAACTATTAACTCTCAATTTGTGAGAGCTCTTTTGTCTGTGAACAGATTCTGGTCTGTGCTTTCCTTTTGTTATGATACAGTTCCCAGCTAACCTGTGATGCCTTGTGGCACACATCACCTAATACTAAGTGTGTCACCCCTCTGTGAGCTCTCCCACTTTATATCCTTTCAGCAGCCTGGCTATTGTTTCTCAAACTACAGGAAACTTTTGCAGTGGTGTCAGTATTAGGCCACAGGACAATACTCCTCCAGTTCCTTGCCCAGTCAGACAGTGATGCCTGCCAGACGAGTTTTTCTGACTTTTGCCACTTTCCCGAAATACTCCACTGTCACTGTGTGGATGCTGAAGACTTCTGAGAGCTTTGCTAGTGTTTTGTGAGTACAAGTGAGAGCATTACTCTTTACTTCAGTTAGACCAGTCCCTGTAAATTCTAGAGAGAGATGTTTGACATCTAGTGTGTTTGTCTGTTACCTTAGCTCTGTAAAAACCCATCTGTCACACATATCTGCTCGTGCTCACTGAAACAGTAAACCTCCATGTTCTGTCCTGTTCCTTTCCAGGTTCATCAAAGGCTTTATTAGGCTTGTTAAGATATTTGGCTAGTGCCTAGTTTGATTTAAACCTAGCTATGCACAGCCACACGGAACTGCCTTGTGACCTCCTAACTGCCCGCTCGCAGCTTCACCTTTCCATGGAGGTGTGAGAAGAGTGGGATAAATGCAGGTCTTTTTTTAAGTCTGGGTATATATAGAGGAAAACTTCTATAGTTGTGGCTGCATTTTATCTTAATCTCTGTTTTTCCTTCTTAACCTCAGACCTGCAAATTTCCTTGTTCAGGCACTTGATGTCAGGGCAGCATAAGTGAGTACCATGTTTTTGTATTCACAGATTTAGCACTTGAGCCTGTGTCTTGACCCTTGAGGTTTAGTAGTGTGGACAGAGGCTCAACACTACTGCTGAAAGAATTGAAGGTTTCTATATGTTTGCTGCCTTCCTATTGAATAGAGTTTGGTGTCAAGTTTTGCATTAATGGCCAAACAGGATCTTTTACCTTGGCTGGGACTTTTCTACAGTCGAGCACAGAGAGTAATAGTGAATGGGGTAACATCAGACTGGTGACCTGTCACTCGTGCGGTTCAACAGGGCTCTGTCTCAGGCCCTGTGCTCTTCAACATCTTCATAAATTACTTGGACACAGGACTTGACAGAATACTAAGTAAGTCTGCAAATCACACGAAATTCAGGGGAGCTATTGAGCCGCTTGAAGGCAGGGAGGCCCTGCAGAGAGACCTTGACAAATCAGACTGGGCAATCATCAATTATATGAAGTTCAACAAGGGAAGGTGCCAGATTCTGAACCTGGGATGAGGCAACAACCCTGGATGTTCATACAGACTGTGGAATGAGATGCTGGAAAACAGTGCTGTGGAAAGGGAGCTGGGGGTCCTGGTCGATGGCAAGTTGCAGATGAGTCAGCAGTGCCCTGGCAGCCAGGAGGGCCAACCATGTCCTGGGGGGCATCAGGCAAAGCATCACCAGCCGGTCAAGGGAGGGGATTGTCCCGCTCTGCTCTGCACTGGGGCGGCCTCACCTCGAATATTGTGTGCAGTTTTGGGCACCACAATATAGGAAGGATATAAACCTCTTAGAGAGCATCCAAAGGAGGCCAATGAAGATGATGAAGGTCCTAGAAGGGAAGCCATACAAGAGGCAACTGAGATCACCTGGTCTGTTCATCCTGGAGAAAAGGAGAATGAGGGGAGACCTCATTGCAGTCACAACTTCCTCGTGAGGGGAAGTGAAGGGGCAGGTACTGATCTCTCTTGTCTGTGGTGACCAGTGACAGAACCTGAGGGAATGACCTGAAGCTGTGTCAAGGGAGGTTTAGGTTGGATATTAGCAAAGGTTCTTCACCCAGAGGGTGGTTGGGTACTGGAACAGGCTCCCCAGGAAAGTGGTCACAGCACCAAGCCTGACTCAAGAAGCATTTGGACAATTCTCTCTGGCCCATGGTGTGACTCTTGGGGAGTCCTGTGCAGGGCCAGGAGCTGGACTTTGATGATCTTAGTGTGTCCTATCCAACTCAACATATTCTGTGATTCTGTATCCACATCTTCATCAGGCATTTTGTACTGTCTGAGACACTGGTGGCTGATGGCATTGGTGTTTGCCTGGAGATCTCTGAAGTCATCTGCTAGGTAATTTGTGACAGAGGCTTAATGGCTTGGAGACATTCATCCCACGTGTACATGTGGACTGTCATTCAACTGAAAAATGCACAGTTTACATACTTTATTTGTCAATATAATAATTATCCTCGTCTGCATCTGTTTTTGCTTGGCTTTCTCATCTCTGAGTTTTTTGAAGTTCTGTATTTCTGGGTGGTTGAGAGGGAACTAAATTGACACTTGGAAAGTGCTTCTTGCCATTCTCACTCCATGAAAGAAGAATCTACTGGCCCTGCAAAGGAGAAAATTTCTCTACTCTCTAGTAATAAATCCTTTCTCAGAGGGTGAAAATACCTATGTATTACACACTATGAAAAATTCCAGTGGCTAATAAGTAGCACTTAGCATCCTCAAAATTATTTGGAAAAACTCTGAAGGCTAAAAGCAACATAAGCTTTAGTTGTACAGCACGGCACTGCAGCTCAGGAAGGTGCAGGGTGCAGTATGTACCAGCACAATTTCAGCCCAGGGTGTCCTTTGATAATTAAGGGAGTGCTGTCTTTTCTCATTGAATCTCTCTGTGTGTCATCAGCAGCACCAAAGAGAAGAGAGAAGAAAGAAAACCTACATAGCCCTTGATGAATACTGCTCTCCCCTGTGAAAACAGAATGGCAGCAGTGAAGGGAGCATGTGGCAGAATCTCAATCCTTCCTTTCCCATCCCTCTCCCCTTTCTGTGTAGGACTGTACATTTGTATTGAGCCCAAAGAAACCAGGTGGCCACTGCTCTCTTTATTTTTGTTCACTGAAGATTGCAACACTGGGCTATTTCAGCCAGTTAACAGAATGCTAATATCTAACATGGATGGAGAAAGCAGACTTTTGGAATCTTCCGATGGAAAATAAAGATCTCATCTCTCGAGAGAAATAATGGATCTTATGACTTCTTATTCTCAAACCAGTTTGACCTCTGCTGCCTTCTGTTCAGCTGCGGAGTTTGAACTGCTATTGAGAGATGGTATTTGCTGGCCCTTGTGGTTTTTTTCTTAATTTCCAGTGTTTTTAGCTGATTTGTTTCTTATGTCTGCATAGGACCATTTGCAGATTTGCTCTGAATGTCCTTTAGGAACAAAACACATGGTTTTAGATGTCATTTATTCTTTTTGAGGACTTGGTCCTTAAGATTAAGTATAACCTTGGTACTGATGTTATAATGCCAATCATCTGTTTGAAATTTAATGCTGAGTTTTATTTGTATATTACACATTCTGTTTGCTCAATTGTAAACTATATGCAGTTTCATATGAGAGACTGACATAAGAAGATAAATAAATAGAGGAAATGTTATTGTTGAACATTAAAATATAGTAACTTTAAATAGGCAGGCATAGACATGATGGTTCCGCTTGGTAGCCTGATCACATAGCATATAATAGTTAAAATATTATATGCTTAATGGAGTATATAGTTACTCTATTTCATTAAACATTTTGTATGTTTTTCTATCCAGTGACGAAGATACAAGCCTAGATTCTTGAAATGTCTATTAAATTAACTTAAGCAAAAATACTTAACAAATCGCAAGAACCTAAGTGTAATTTGATGGATACTGTAAAATATTTGGTGATTCCATGAATTATTTCTAGTAATACAAAAGCTTCATTACAAAGGCAAGAAACGATCATCAATTGCCTGTTTTCCGATCTAATAACTGCTCTTTTGGTTCCTGTGTGTGCTATTTTGAGGTGTAGCTGACTCTATTTTAGTCATTTGTTCCCTGTATGAGGCTATTTCTGTCCCATTGTCCCAAAGCATGCCTGGTATTGCCTCCATACACTACTTTCTTTGAGTAGTCATGATAAGTGTGTCCATTCCTTTTCTCATCCAACTTGCCCTCAGCACTGAATATGCTTAATATGAAAATAGATTTATTCAGAGGGACTTTACATCATGCTTTAGGTAGAAACGTGATGTTGTGAAAAAAAGAAAACAGAATTCTAGTTTAAACTGAACAGCTGAGTGCTTCTCCATTTTTTCGTCCCTGATACTTAAATTTCTGAGTCACGTTTCAGGTCAGGATTCCACGTTCATAGGAGGTAGTTTTTCAAATGTTGCCTTCCAATCCGGGGAACTGGGGCTTCATGAAGAAGAGCAGCTCTGGGAAGTGCCATCAAAGTTCTCACTTTCTTTTATTCACTGCCTCCTTTGGTACTGGCAATGAAATGGACGTTTATGGGGAGGGGAGGAGGTGAGACAGGTAAGATAAGACTCCTCCTCTGAAAAGAAGTGCTTGTCTTTTGTACCTCTCCTGTGTTTTTACGTTAGCACCTTCCTTCTGCGCGAAGGTCTTTAACATTCATTCGTAAGGAATTTCTAGTTGTTACTATGCTCTCGAGACTGACAAAATTATGTAATATTCCTAAAACTTGGTATAGAATACAAGTCAAACCCTGTAAAATTCTTAACTGTGCAGCCATGGTCTTTGGTTTGATGCCAGCTCCTTAGACATCCTACATTGTAAACTGGGATCTCAAATGCATTAGCACTGAGGTCAGCCCTTACAGCTTGGTGTGGACATGCACAACCTTTTGCCTTATTTCCAGCTCTGGCATGGCTTTCTGCATCACTCCTTATGCCTTGTAACAAAGTTAAGTTCTCTTTTCTATGAAAAATCACCACTGTCATCTCTGTCTCAGTCCCAGTTATTTAAAGGATATTACAAGTGTCACCTTTCAGAATCAGGACAGGACAGTAAAATGAATTCAGTAATTTCAAGCAGTATTATCACACACTTTTAGGAACTCATGTAAAATTCAGAGGCATCAGAAAGTACAAAGTGCTCATTATTTCTGGTATTTTTAAAAACCTTGTCCGGAGGTTGAAGACTTCAGATATATATTTTTGAACTTTATTCCATCTTGGACATGAAATACACATATTTATTTTTTTGAGGCATGAAGTTCTTTTAGAGTTGTGTGGAATGTATGAAAGCTGGTATAAAAACATTTGTGATAACATTTTAAGAACTGGCAACAACATAATGAATCTCAGTTGCACAAATATTGCTGGTCTGAACTGAAAACTTAAAGCTAGTAAAAAATCATTCTTACAGGAGAAGTGATGTGTTTTTAGATCTTATTGGCTTATAATAAAATCCTTTGTATCCATGTAGAACTTCTTCACACACCTGTGAAATATTGTACATCAGACGGTTTGACTACTGTGGACAGCAAAAAAGAGAAATTTTAAGATTTTTGAGAAAGTACTCCCTTGGCATTAAATATCATACCTTACTTTTTCCCAGGTGTTCTTGTGCTTTTGCCTCCTGCAGCTACCTATAAACTCCAGTGCCGTAAAGCCATCTCAGTTTTCTATTTTTGTTGTAAATCTCTTTGTTCAGTAGGAACCTGTAGTGTTCCTTCATTCTGTTAAACATAATAATAAAGAATATGAACAGAAGGAACGATAGCAGGAGAGCTGTGACTTGTACCAAGTGAAAGCTGCCCTTCTTTCTGAAGGAGATAAAAAAGGCGGGGCAACATTTGAAGGACTGGAACTAGGAAAGAAATAGGAAGAATCAGCAGAGGGAGGATCTCAGAGGTACTTCTGTACATTTAAAATAATGAAATGAAAAATTTCATAAGAGAAACCAGAGACTGAGATAATTTTCAGTAAAGTCTGTGTTACTGTTTCACTTCAGTGTAGTCTAATTTCAGTGCATCAACTCCAGTATTTCTTAGATTTCTTTAAATCATTTCAGCATGCTAAGTTGATAAATATGTTTTAATTTTTGTAGTTGTATTTGTGATTTTAGCTTTCTCCTAACTCCTGCTGTGGAACAGTCTAGTCAGCAGTTCAGTAAATGTGGAAGGGAGCAGGCTGGGGAGGAAGGAGGTCATGAAGGACTGGGCTCAATAAGGAGGTAAACTTCAGGTGCAATAGGACTGCACCTGGAGTCACCCACAGAGCAGTTGTACTGAAATCTGCTGCAGAGCCATCTTCCAGGTAGTTCTTGCAGTTCCAGGATTTCAGAGGGTAGACAAGTAAGGCTGTTGTGTAATAGGAGAGGTCCTTCAGGATTGTGGTAAAATGAAGAAAGGAACTTAGGCTCATTCTTCTGGACAAAATTTCTCTCAAATTATCATGTAAGACATTGGAGTTTTTGTGAATCACTAATGTAACCATACTGAAGTTTAATTTCCATAATGCCTACATTTGCATGAAAAGAGATTTGTGCTCAGAACAGTATCTTACACTTTTTAGATGTTGCATGTTGTAGCAAATCCACATCTTCCCAGTACCACAGATAGTGCCTTTAATAGTGAACTAACTCAGCTGTCAAGGGGAGAATATAGATGCTTCTCTGGAAGAACTGTAGATATTTGCTGTGGGTAAAAAATTGGCCTGCACTTTGCTGTGAGTAGGTAGAACCAAAATGGACTGAGTAAACAGTTGGGTTTGCAAACAGGAAACATGCATCACCAGCTGGATGTGTGTCTGGGTCTGGACCTGCAGCCTCCTTCAGATTCTTTGGCAATGCACAGTATGTAGTGTCCGTTGGAGGATCTTGTTGCACTTGGCAGCGTAGGCTTTTAGCTTGATAATAAATCATTCTCAAAAGCCACTTTTGCCTAAAGGAGAGTTGTTTTACTCAAGGATTGAGTTGAAAAGTCTGTGTAAAAAGGACTGTGTTCTGAAAACCTTCAAGAGCTTAGTTTCAAGCTTTGAAAGCTTGAACAAATTATTTTGAAGTTGTTGATGACAAAATGCTTAGTCATCATTAATTCTGACCTCTGAGTGTCACCAGTAAAACCTGGCTCTACTATTTTCATAATTTTGTTTTGCCCATCTGTTATCCCCTGACATCTTTTGGCCATCATGACTTAGAGGATAACCTTTAGGTTAATGTCTACCTGGGAGTCTCACTTCCAGTTTATTAGCAGGACCAAATGGTGCTTAGTTCTCCAAATATGTGCCAAAATGCCACCTCTTTGCTTAAGTTCCTGCTCTTTTACTTTCAGGAAGTGTGAGACCTTTTTTCCAAAACCTCATTAAAATGATTTAAGAGTTCTCAGTGTTGAGTATTTTGGTTTGTAGTAGCCTTTGCTCACACTAGTGACAAAGTAGTCTTTTGTCTCTCTCTCTTTTTTGCAATTTGCTCTAGTACAGACTGAAAGTGAGCATAAGAGCAGAGTACATATAACTCCATGTAAATCTGTTTGGTAAATCCAGGAATAGTCATTCTATGGGACACATGATGGCTCAATAAAATGCTCCTTTTTTCCTTTTATTGTTCTCTGTTTCCTCCCCACCTCTTCTAAGTATATAAACAAACAAATAACTTAAAAACCCGGCTCTCATTTCCATTGTGTAAACTGGAAGGAAGTGTTACACAAATTTAGATACTGTTTACTGTGAGACAGATTGAGTAGCACTTTGACTGTAGCCCTGAAATTGACTTATCTGGGGACCATCGGAGGAACTGTGAATCTGGGCTTGTGTGGCCAGGATTGAAGTAGGTGTTGGAGCCAAAGGATAGCCAATGCTCTGGTGACATATACAGAATTACAGAATCGCAGAATCAACTAGGTTGAAGAAGACCTCTGAGATGATCGAGTCTACCTTATGACCTAACACCACCTCATCAACTAGACCATGGCACAAAGTGCCACATCCAGTCTTTTCTTAAACACCTCCAGGGATGGTGATTCCACCCTGGGCAGCCAGTTCCAATGCCCAATCACTCTTTCTGTGAAGAACTTCCTCCTAATGTCCAACCTAAACCTGCCCCGGCACAGCTTAAGGCTGTGCCCTCTTGTCCTATTCCTGGTTGCCTGGGAGAAGAGACCGACCCCCACCTGGCTACAACCTCCTTTCAGGTAGCTGTAGAGAGTGATGAGGTCCCCCCTGAGCCTTCTCTTCTCCAGGCTAAACAACCCCAGCTCCTTCAGCCTCTCCCCATAGGACTTGTTCTTGAGTCCCTTCACCAGCCTTGTTGCCCTTCTCTGGACAAATAGAGGACAGTAGACCCAGCATTTGTGAAGAAGCAAATCTGTGGTAGGTCTTGGGAAAAAAAAAGTTCCTTTGCTTGAGAAAATAAAAAGATAACATGTGAATGAACTAGAAATAGGTTCATTGTAGGTATTGAGCTGGAGACAGTCAGTTTTGGAGTGCAGATTCACAGACAGCTGATCCTGTTACAATATGCTGTGGCTAATTTTTAAGAGAGGGGTTTTTACCTGGTCCCCTACCCTCAGCCTGCCTTCCTCTTCCCTCTTCTCATATATGTGGGCTTGTGACCTCTCTTGGGCTTGATCTGGAGCTCAGCAGACCCTTCTGTGGGTCAACTTAACTCAGCAAAACAGTGGAAAACAAACTTAGCAGAAGCCTGTGTATGCTTTCTGCCTTTTTTGTGAATTGTATTGGCTCACAGAGGGATCTGTGATTTCTGTAGACTGTACAAGGTAAGCAGTGGGAGCCAGTGGCTGATGTGGAAAGGCAAGCAGAGAAGAGGTGGGAAGTCTTGCTTTTGTGGTAGTACTGAGCTGCTGAACCTATGAGCTCCATCTTAAGAAACAATCCTGTGAACACCGATTGACCTAAAAGAATCACCGGCATCACTGTAAGTGGTGTCTGTAAGGATGGTGTTCTTTCAAAACAGTGGTCAGAGTGGGGGTTGGCCACCTGGGAAATCTCTGAATTGAAAAACTGAGTTTGAGACATAAGAAACCAGAGGTTGCTTGCTCCAAGCCTGCATGGTATTCATGTGGATGCAGTCTGGTGTGCATCTGAAAAAAGGAGCTTCTGTGTAATGTTACTTGGGTAGCTGAACTTTGTATTTATTAGAAGTCTTCATACTTAAAGTATTTCGTGCATGGTTTTTTTCTGAGGGCCAACCACTTTAATAGTTCCTTCCAAACCCATATTTTTGCTGGCCTGCACATGATAGCAAGTGTTTCCGACTCAGCATTTCCCCCGTTTCCTGGTGATACACCATATGATGCTGCAACACCTACTTCGTTACATGCAGTATAATTGCACCCTGTCCCTCTCTGTATGCTAAAATTGCATGCTTGTGTTGAGTAGATGATGCTTTTCCACAAGTCTATATATGATGCACATCACCATGGTGTCTGAGCAACTATATTGGTAAGTTGCTAAATTGTCAAAAGATTTGCTAAGTGTTTTAAGCATTTCCTTAAATATTATTCATAAATTGTCAAAAGAAAACTTTGTGCTCTCTACATTTAGGAAGAATTTATTTCTATCTGATGTAAACAAGTCACACACGTGCTCTTAGTTTCTCTTTAAATGTCAAGGTATTTTTCTAAAAAGGAACAGCAGGAGTTTGGTTTTTAAAAAGCGAATTAGGCTGATCAAAATGTTTACTTCTGACTCTTTACTTTTTGTAGTCTCTTTACTTTTTTGTTACAAAATAGCAAATTAAATAGATTCTGAAATCAGTAAAAGACTGCAGTTTTCATAGGAGAAGATCAAATGGCTTCAAAGCTCACTGTTTTTCTTTTCATCGCAGTGATAGCATTGAATTGTTATATTGTTATTTGAGAGTGTAGTTCCAGTGAATAGTGTTGTGTTACAACAAAAGATAAAATAGTAAACAGCCTGCAATTGGAGAAGACCTTGCTTAAAATTGGTTTATTACTTTAAAATTAAGTCCCCAAATTTTAGAACCTTGATAACAGCTTATGGTTTTAAATAAAACTTCACAAAAGAGCAGATGTTAAGATCTGCTCACCTGCAAATGCCATGCTTATCATGCAAAGAAGGGAAAATTCTTGAAACACAAAGAAAACTTGTGTTGTGAGGTATTATAGAGTATATTGGGGTACTGTGTAATGTTGTGGTGAGCTAAAAATCTGCTTGGAACAGTGTTGTTTAGTTTCAGTGATGAGGTACTGTTTATTAACCTTTCAATAGATACCAGGATTTTTGAGCAGAAAGCAGCATATCCTTATATTGAAGCTTCTTTCTGGTAGGTGCCACTCTGCTGTAAATTTAACTGACCCTAGGAGTATTGGTCCTTTAAAGCATATAAGAATAGGATTTATGGTTCTGAGTTAATAAAATATGCTGATGCCACTGTAAGCCCTATTTAGATAGACAGCAGTAATCTCTGTTGAGCAGTATGAAACTGTCTGTCTCTAAGTGCTGGAAAGCTAATAGTTCACAGCAAGGTAGTACCACATCCAGAGATGAGAAAATGTGTCTGAAGTCAGAGTAGTTTTAGTGGCATGGTTTTGTTTTCTTGTGTAATTGTGTTCTTTCTCCTGTGCTAATATTGTACATCATGTCAAGTAAATAAGATACCCAAACAGTTCAAAGGAAAAGGTGCTTTTTAAAGTTCATACCATACCTTATTTTTGCTGGTTTTAGCACAAGGAACCAAATTCTTCTGAATCTACAAGGTGAACTTAAAATATGTGAAATTGGTAATAAAGATGGAGTATATTGTATGTTCATAAAAAAACCCATTCAGTTCAATAATGAGGTACATTAGGAAGGCCAAATTAACGTGTTGCCACATTGTTGTGTTGTACAGTATAAAAATACTGTTTCTAAGTTTTTATCTTTCATGAAAGGAGTTGATAGAATTGTGTTTGGAAAGATAACTGTGAATTTGTAATTTTTCTATTGTGTTTGAAATATTTGACATTTAAATACGCGGTTGTATTTACATATGTTGCATTTTCATTACAGCTAATCCTCTTGAAACTTGGTTGGCAGATGCCTTAAGCAGTTTTGTAAAATTGGGACAGATACAGTATTCCACAACCTTGGAATCTAATTGCAAATAAAGAACATTTTACAATTATATTTTTTCCAGTTTTTAAGATTCCCACTTTTAAATTTTAGAGGAGTATTGTTGTATGTAAGCAAAAAGGAAATAGACTTTAGTAGGGAGCTTATATAAGAAAATTTACTAGTTGTGACCTTATTTTATTATAAAATATTAATAATCAATATTTTATATTCTGCAAACATAAAGATTACCTCTTCGTGCTACTTAACAAGTCTGTGGGAAGAGAACCATCCTATGTACATCACGAGACACACGTATTTTTACAAAAGGCAACACTTTTCAATATCAAGTTTAAATGATTGCTTTATAATTTGAAAGGAGAGTAGAAGACGAAAGAATTTCTTTGAAAAGTGTATTGTTTGTTATGGTCCACAAATACATGATGTCTATAGGTTCTTGTGTGTGGTGTTTTTGTTTTGTTTTGTGTTTGTTTGTTTTTGGTTTTTTTTGGTTTTGTTTTGGTTTTGGGGCTTTAAAAACAAATATCCTCAGCATTTTTTTCACCACCATTTCCTAGCTTTTAATTTATTCAAATGTTGAATGTTGTAGCTAAATATAACAAAAAAATGTTTGTTTCTGTAGCTGAACTAACTAACTTAGCAGATACTGTTAAGTTCACAGAATTCCGTAGTAAACACTGAATTTAAACAGTCTGAAGTACAAGGGAAAAAGTAAATCTATATTCCTCTGTGGACATATCCATTGTAAAACTTGAAGTACAGTCTGGACATCAAGATTTTTTATCTACTAATTAAAAGTTGATTTTTTTTTTTCAAAATCTCAAGATCTCATTATGTTTAGAAAAATACCCAGCAATTCCTCCTCTCTTCCAAATAAATTTTTTCTTACAGTCTACTCTCTCTTGTGATTCATTCTAACAGCGTCTGGATTTGTCCTTTCAAACATCGGGTGCTTCACTAATGTTCCTGAGCTGGGAGAGCCTCTGTCCCTGGCTTCCCCTGCAGAGGAGAGCCACTGGCCCTGCTAGGAGCTCTGCGTTAGGTAGAGACTGCATCCTGTGTAGATGTTTAAAGTTAGGTAGGATGAATCTGATTTTAGTATTGCATCAAGTGAGTAAAAATGGTCCAAACCTAAATTCTTTGACCAGGCGTTTCCAATTTACTCTTTGACTCTGATTTCGCTCCTTGTTAATCCTTTGGTCTTTGCTTTTGCATCTTGTTTTAGTCTATATAGTTCTCCTGAGGTACCTATTTTCCCTGACAAGAGAGTAAAAGGTCCTCCAAATTGTTTACATGATACCTTTTTGACATTTGTATTCTTACAAACTTTTCAAACCTTTTTTGTGTTAAGTTGCTGCTTGGTGGCAGCAATTCATTATCAAGTGCTCAGTGTTCCTTCCAGAGCTCATCTGCCTTTTGAAAAGCACAGAATACATTGGGAAATTTTGACTTGAAATTTATTTACTATATTTGTACATGTGTTTTTCATGTGTTTGCAGTTTGTTTTGGCCACGTTGAGGTCTCGTCTTGCTCTTCATGAACTTTGTGAAAGGAGAGAGGATGCCCCTGAATCATGGAGGTGTTTTAGAATTGTCCTTGATGAATGTGCATGTTAAGCCAAATGTGCTTTGTAAGCCAAACCTCAAGACACAATATCTGGTCCCAAAATGTGTAATTTGTTTAAGTACCACCAAGATAAAGAGCAGTAGGTCACAGAGCGATAAATGAGCCATCAGCTTCCACAGTGGCTGTGCTGAGGAAAGCTGTCCTGTGCTTCAGGGAGATGGCGGAAGTCTGCCCTCGCCAACAAGGCCAGTAAGACTTATTTCCACCTTTTACCAATGTCTCTCTCTTGGACATTGCCTTGGCAGGTTGCTGGGCTTCCAGCTTTCTGCCAGGCAGGAGAGTAGAGGTTTCCTACCCCAGCCCTGACCTCCCCCAGGCTGGGATGTGGCACTGGTGGGAGCAGAGGGCGGCAGATAATGAGCGGGTAATTAAATGGCTTACTAAAAGAAGACACAGAGTAAATGCCGTGTGCTGCTCATCTTCGGTTTTCATAAACGCGTACATAGGATCCAGTGAATCGGGAAGTAGGATGAACGTTATCACAATTTTGATGCAAGCACTTAAATAGCTAATCTGTTTCTAAATGGTTATGTTTTTAATCTCAAACCTCTTTACATGGCTGAGCTGCACTTTTTTTCTAACTTGACTTTGCTTTATAGGGGAAGTATTTCTTATCAGATTGCTTAAGCTCTGAGCTGTCATGTAAATATGTTCCGTCAAGTATATAATACAGATTTTAAAATTTGTCTAAATATTTATGCTCTTGAGGGGATCACTGTAACTCTCAACAGACAGTTACAACCTAGTGAGTAAATAAATTGTATTTCTTTTTTTCCAAGCCTGCATTGTTTTTGCAAGAAATTGTAACTGTTTGAAATATACTTGAATATCACAAAATTCTGCAAGATAATGTTATTATTTACTTGAGAAAAAAAGTACCCCCAGTCCATAAGCAGTACCAGCAACTAAAGATCAGAATATGAATTAAATGAATTTATATGTGCCACCACATTTAAAGTTATCATTAGAAATGTTGGAAAGCACATTTTTTGTTATTTTAGATTTGATTCCAGTATGTTCTCCATGGATTAGTTTTTTCTTATTTTAGTAATTTTTCTGCCTGTATTACATTGATATGATCTGTGGTGTTCTGAATCTTTGAAAAGAAATAATTGAAACTTCAGTGAAATTCAGTGGAGCAAGGATCAGTAATTTTCATTCATTTCCAGGTAATGAGCTGTATTTTTCCACACTTGTCTGAGAAGGAAAATTATTAATACTGAAGTTTAGAATGTAGTTAGTTTGTAATCAATAAAAGTTACAATAACTTTGATATCAGATACGAGATTGTGGTAGTGTTGAACACCTCAGAAACTGTTAACCAATAAAAAAAGGTCTTGCAGTTTAAACTGGTGGAAGTACATTTTGGATGATAGTCTATATATGTCATAATACATTCTATTTGCCTTTTTTTTTTACTTTGTACGATAATAAAATATATCCAGAGAAAGTAAACCTGTGATTTTAACATCTTTTGACAAGCACATTAGACTGCAGAAAGAGCATCCAAGTTGGGGCTCGGGGCATATGGTGCTACCTTCTGCTAGCATAGCTCCAGAACAAGTCAGTGTGTTCACCAAGGGGTCATATTCAGACTCTCAGGTTCCTTCCACTGGTCTGGGGGAAAAAACCACATTTCCCCTTCACATGGAAAAATTAGAACATAAACTGCAAACCTCACTTCTCTGAGATACCTTCACTGTGTAGAGAACACAGAGATGCCATGAGATGTTTTGCTATCAATCAGGTTTTTTTGTCAGGCCATTCCAGAAAGGCTTCAGAGAACTTAAGCTAGACAAAAATAGTGTTGTTTAATAATTCACAAGCTAAAAAAATGTGTTTGCACTCCTCAAATTAGTCTATATAGATATTTATAGCTATATTTTGAATTCTGAAAAGAGATAAAATGCTATTTTGAAAGAACATATTTATATCTTGATGTGAAGTTGTAGAAGCATTTCAAGTGTATGTACATTAAAAGAATAATTTAAATACTCGTTTTCTGAATAAGTAGCAAGTCCTGCAAACTTACTTTTCCCATCTTCCTAGATTGTCTTCTTTTATTTAGATTTAAAGACTGGTATTTATAATAGATAATCCAAGTGTTGTGTGTCTTGGGAATTCAGCATATGGATGGGGATATGGAAGACATTAGTTATATGAGATTTGTTGACCAGCTTTTAATTCAGATTGTCATTTTTAACACACGGCGGTGCAGATGGTGAAGTTTTGACTGTCCGTCAGAGCCCCAATACCTTAGGGACAGCTGTTGCTGATAAATCATTTTACATGCTTTAGGTCAAGAGTCGTCAAACCTGTTACAGCACCTGCTTCTACATATGCAAATCTGTTGTTTTGTCATTTCATTAAACAAGAAAAAGTAGTGGTCTCTCTCGGCCGTAAGTAAGTCTGGAATATAGCCCGTACAAAAGGAAACGTAGCAAGAAGACAACGGTGATTTCTGCAGTATAGCCATGGGATGCTGCTTCTGTTTGGGGGCTTTGTTTCTGGAAGACTGCCTGTAATTTGGAAGGAGGATAGAAAGACAAGTATATGTTTGGAGGCGAGAAGAAAAGGGAAGGTGTTTGCTGTCATTGACTGTAGGGTAGTTGTGAAGTTTGACATGCCCAGAAGCCAGCGGGTGCCATGTGGGGCTCCCCTACACTGCATACCTCTGTTTTCATCATCTGGTGAGCCTGCAGCATGATTTCCAGGCACTGGAGCATACAACATGTCTACTTCAGTTTGGAGCTGATTGATCCACAGTACAGAACATGCTTATGGGATCTTCCCTTGCTATAGAAGAACATAAATGATTGAAATGCTTTCTTAAGAAAGAAAAGTATCATTTGTTTATGTACTTCAGAGCCCAGCAAAAAAATTCCTTTAAAATCGCAGCACACTGTGAGAGCTGGGGTTTTACTGTACAAGGTTATGCCTGGGCTTTGGAAACTTTTACGGTGTTTGTATTTGTTTAATTTATCTAATATATATAGAGAGAGTTTAAATCATGAGGAGGAAACTTCTTTGTTTATTGTACTTTGCAAGCAGGGCTGTGGCATGTAATAGGAATGGCACTTAAGGATTTTTTTAAAGCAAACTGACAGAAGATTTTATCCTGCACTGCCATAGATTGCTGTGGGGGAGAAAGGGAAATAGTAAAATTATTGAAGAAATGTTGCATGCTGTCATTTTAGATTACGTTGTTTTGCTATGAAGTTGCTGCTAATTTTTTTAAAGACACTGTAAAATTCCGCTGTTGCAGAAAATACCACAGTAGCGCTGTCGTCTGTTAATTATTTCATTCCATGCCTAGTTTGTCAACAGTATATTAATCAAGCCACCAGCAAAAATGCTTTTTGAACATTTTGTGGAGAAAAAAGAATACCCCCCTGACCTTTCAACCTTGTCAGCTGAGTTTTCCCATTCTGACACTAGGCATTATTTTTGCAAAGGTTGGAATTTTAACTCTTCAGTGAACCAGATATCATTTTTATTGGGATATTAATTCTGGTAGGTGCTAATCTCATCAAGATTTGCAGACATTTTCCTTCATAGGCCATTCTGATTTGTAGCTTTTTCTTTTCACAGCAGTATTAAATACCAAACCTCTCTGATATGGAAGTTCATTAGAGATATGTCTTTGATGGCAGCCCCTTTCAGGGCTTCAGTTTCAAATACCTTGATGTAAAGCTTAAGAAGCCATTGTGTTGTAAGCCCTCCTTGATGTGTCTTATTTAGATCTGCATAGTAAATCAAGGAAAGTAAATAACAAGGCAGCAGATGGAAGCATGGAGATAAGGCCAGTGAACAATTGTATTTGTATTTTGTTATGATGTTGACAGGAGCTAAAATTCACTAATCTAGTTCAACTGATCTGCATTTCAAAGAAATCTCATTTAGCAGCAACTTGAAGGTTTGGAGGATAAAGTTCTTTTATTGCAGCTTTTATTGCATTCTTTGCTAATTTATCTGGTCAAGATTTAGCCTTGCTTACTTAAAGCAGCATACATGTTACAAGGAGTCTTAAATACTACGAAAGCATTAATGTCTAGACTATGAACTGAAGGTAATTACACATCCAGCAGTGAATAGAATACGTTTAGGAAATACTGGTGTCCAAACGGAATTGGATGAAAAATGCAGATAAGGTATTTTCCTCCACTTTCTCAGGTCTTTTTTTTTTTAATTACTGTTTTTTAAATTTTGTAGAAAATGAATACATAGGCAAACATAAAATTATTAAATATAAACCCCAGAATTTCTTGAACTGTGAGTTCCATTGTAGCATACTTTGCTGCTCAGTTTACAAACTGATAGCTCATATTAAGGTTTCATTTAATGATTGTCCTCCTGTATTGTTAAATGAAACTATTGAAAAGTGGACAATAGTTTAATAGAATGATGGACCACAATTGTTTTATGTGTGCTCTAAATGATGTAGACAATGAGTATGTAAGTTCAGTAATTTGTATTAGCAACAGTACAGCCATGTCATTTGGAAAAAATGTGATAAATATACTGGAAAACTCAATATCATTTAAATGAAGAGGGATATAAAGTAGAATTTAGGGTTTCCTTTTGGAATTTTGAATAAGTTATTTAATCTTAAGGCCAAAACCTAGAATTTTGCTTTGATTTAGTTTTCAGTTTATAATATAAATACTAACAATGGACTATTTAGAGTATCGAACACAAGATGTCCATACCTATGTAGAGATGTAACAATAGTAAACCAAAGCATGCCAGGCCGGTGTGCATCCAGTCTGATAATGGGGCCCAGTTCTGTAAGACATGTAAATCAAACCCAGCAGCTGCTGCAAGTTAATGCTAAAGTCCTTGCTGCCCTTCTGCAGCCTGTCTTTGTCACACAGCCTACACCTGTGCCCTGAGGACTGCGCATCCATCTCATTTGCAGTGTGGGTCTTTGCACTCCTTTGTAGTTTGTCTTTGAAGGCTGGAGAGGAGTGCAGGGGGAGGCAGGTAGGGATGACGGTGCTTGGTAAGTTGCAGTGATATCTGATAGCTTTTGACTGCTGGACGCCATAGCCTAATGAGATCATAGGGTGCTAAATGCTTTTTTGGTCTAGTACTGGCTTAAGCATCTTTTAATTCCTTCTCTTCATTCCTGTACATCTGAAAATGCTCATGCAGTGGTTTGTGGGTCTGCAAAGTGGACTCCATAAGCTTGACAGCAGCTTTCATTCAGCTAGTTACTTTTAATCTAGATTAGTTCCTCAGTAGGGCTCACCGTGTAGCTCCACGCACACTTGCCTTGGGCACAGCTCAGTGGCCAGTGCTGGGAAGGGTGAGATGGAACTGGTGCTGCCTCTGCCACTGGAAGAAGTGTTTGTCACTCTACACCCCAAGACGCACAGGGTGAGCTTCCGCAGCAGAGCAAGCCATACCACATCACGACTGTGTGGTCCCACTTTAACCAGGTTACGTGTCCTCACTTTCCTCTTGCTCTAGCAGGGATGATCATGTTTTGGTCAAACGTTGGTCACTTGTTTTGCAGGACTGTTTTAAAGTCAGCCAAAGGAAGAAGTGAAAGTCACGGGTGACGCTGAAGAAGGTGAGAGAAGTGAGAATTGCTTCAGCCCCAGATTAGAGTGGTTCAAGTCATTGTGCTGCTGCAGTCTCTCTGGAAATTTTACCTTTTATGCTCTATATGTGTGAAATGAAGTAAAAAATACAAATAGTTATTCAAAAAGCTGACTTGCACTGCTTTGGGAAATAAATGTATACTAGGCAACGTAACAATGACAATTAAATAAATCAAACTCTCATAGAAAACTCCACAGGGTGTACGAACATTTAATTGCAGCCAAATCTGCCAAAATTCAGAAGGGAAATTTTGAATTTAAAGATGTCCCAAGGATTTCATCCCATTTACAGCACTCAGGAGCAAGCAGGTCCACAAGAGCAAGGCCCTTCAAGCCCAGATGTGTTCACATTTTTAGCTTAGCTCTACCTTCTATTCTATAACAATGTAAATCATCCTCTCAAATAAACATATGCTCTTACTGTCTGGCCTGCCATGGTCTCTAGAGTTTTATCAATCATAGTCTGTTTTTCAAACCTTGTGCCCTTGTACCTTTGGCTTCAGCATCTCTGATCCTCGCTCCATCTAGTCTAAGCCTGTCCTGTGTTCTGGCGTTGCCTAAGGTGACAAGGAGGGATCCTGGCTGTCACTGAATGCTCGCCTCTTGTCCTCCTGTCCCTGCTGGCTCCATGCACATTTTGTGTTCCTCACAGAGCTGCAGAAAGGGACAACATTTTCACCAAAAGGGAGAGTGGGAGAGAAAATAAGGGAGAAATAGAGGAAAAAAAAAAGCACAAAAGGAAGTTTTATGGAATTTCTCACCTCTCTCTCTACAGAAACCTTTTACACCACTGCCAGTCTTACAGGAGTTCTGCAGCACTGTAACAGTACTTGCCATTAATAAGTGACTTTCTTTCAGGTGATAGGGCTCCAAACCAGTTAGCAAGGAGGTGAATTAAAAAAAACACAAACTTGAATTCCTGATATTGTCACATTGGTGTCAGTGTTGATTGCATAACCCTGATGAACTGAGTTGTGTGTGTTGTTGCACGTCTGGAATCACACCAAACTGCTCAGCGTTTGTTCCTTCAGCTCCTGCTGTGTGTTCCTGTGCTGAATGACAGCCTGGGAAGAGAAGGGCAGATAGAGCTGGAAGGAATATGGGGGAAAGGAGATGGCACTCTTCCCACTGGGGATTGCTGGAGAAAAATATTCCCAGACATATTTGCCACAAGAAGTACTATACAAATTTACCACTGTCTGTTTAACCTTCCCAAGCTTGGATATTGGTTTAACAACAGTTTACCAATTATTGCATCTGTTTGTCCCAAATCTAGCATTATATCTTTGTTGGTGGATTGCCTTGTAGAGTTAGTTAGCCTGTCTTCTCCCATCCATCTAGTATATAGCATTTATTTTGGGACTGTAAACAGGTAACCATGCAAGCAATTATTTAGAGACAGGTCTTACCTTTGTTTTCATGCTAGTCCATTCACTCACAATTCAGTTTAAGGTTGTATTTCTGTTTAATATATTTTAAATAAGTCTTGAATGAATCTGCAAGCAGAAAAAAAGTATTTCTCTAACTCTTAATGTTGATCCAAATCCAGAATATTTAAAGAATTCGTTATACAACTGATGAGAGGAATAGATTTTAAAATATTACAAATTTTAGTGTGTGTTTTCAGGTCCTGCAGGAGGTCTGTATAGAAAGCATAGGGAATATTATTGGTTATCTTAATGGGCTGATGCCTATGCTCTAGTAGTAGAAAGACCATTTTACCTGTAGATAGATAATTTGCCCTGCCTATCTCTTTTTATTATGTAAGAGAAGGGAAGTATGCTAACTCTGATGTTTTTTGAAGTATTGCTTTTTTGATCATAGAATAATAAGATTTCTTAAATTGCAGACTAACCAAACAGCTTCATTCAGTTTAGCAGCACAACATTTAGGAACGTTTGCAGTATAACTTCTTTATTGCTTTCATTATTTATATCATGATTGATGTCTTGCTTACTTGTTGTCTTGTTTCCAGTTTAGGACAATGATGCTACAGATCAGCTAGAAGGGATTTTAGCACAGATACATTTGTATCTTTTGTTGCTGTATTTTAATACATCTTCCTTGACAATGTTTTCAGCATTTACTAGCAAAGTTGTAGTTGTTTTTGCAGTTTATGTTTTTGTGAGATAAGATTTCTGTGTAAAGGCTTTTAGATAAACACATTTCTGAAGGCACATGATTGTAATACTACATTAGTCTAACTACACAATTACCTGTGAGAGTAAATATTATTCAGTTTTAAACAAACCAAACTCAGAATGCCAGTCCAGTCCTTAATTGTTTATATGCTATAATTTCAGGCCAAATCCTTCTCCAGTCTTTTACTTGGGTGCATCCAATAGGCTATAGATATGGAAAGTAAAATTGATAGGTTGCTTATGAACAAAAATGGAATTTTATATCATATTAATCCTAAAAGAAGTAAGAAACTTGTGTGTAAAGTCCTCAATACTTGTTCTCTAATGCATTTTTCTGTAGTGTACTCTAAAAATATGTGACAGTCATGAGATAAAGTATTTTATCAGCACTTTTTTTGGGATGGCTTTGTAATACAGCTGTGTATTTATGAATTGCCAAAAAAGTCCCATACCTGTAATGCTAATAAGATCACATTACAATTTATAGCTTTTACTTTGTGTCTTAGGTAATTTATGTAAATGGTGTAAGCTTGCACACAAGCATATTTAACACCCCATATTAATATATGTGTACTCTGGAATGTAGTTGTGTCTTTAAACTTACTGGTTACTTGTATCACTGTACTGTTTTGGAAAAAAACCACAACATAAGCTAAGAAATTCTTCATGTAAAAATTTCTTCGTGTATCTTTGATATAAGTGGATTTCCACCAGGAGTATAACTGAGTTAAGAAATATATGGAATAAATTTTTTAAGCAGGCATGAATTCTCATCTAACCTTCAGATGGAGATATATAATAAGTAGTTGAAAAGAAAGTATTCTTAATTTGTGCAATTTTTGGGGGTAACTGTTGATTCCTAGTGCTTGCAGCTGAGGTAATTGCATATCAACTTTTCCCCCTTTATGTGCACTTATGTGAGAGAGCCAAGATGCTGTTCTCAGGAAGATTTTGTAAACTTTTATTTAATAGTAACTTTAAGCCATATATGGAAAGAGTGAAAATCATGGCTTTTATTTGATGACCAGTGGGTAGCCACCTTCTAATACCTGTTCTCATGGTGTTCTTTCTGAGTGTTTAAGTAGTGGCAATGATAATTCTGCATTGTTATTGCTACTGTCAGACTGTTTTCAATAGGTTTATCCTGTAATAGTATTTTACCTGCTGTAGTATACCTGGAGTCCACTTCATTAAATTTTGCCATTTTGCAAGAAGCTTATCTTTGCTCATATATCAGTTCTAAGACATTCGGTTCTTGTTCGCTACAGCTTGCTCTTATTTATAGTTCGAATCACAGTGACATGAAGGATATCAAACAGATCTTGGATTCTTTTTGAGCTGTCTGGGTTATATTCCTACCCTTAACATTCTAAACAGAAAAGCTGGACAAATGGTAGGAGGGAGAGATAGCCTAAGATGTTGCTATAGGCCAGTGGTACATAGGTCTTTGATCATTAGCATGCTGTACAGTGAATTTTCTTTCATCCTCTGTGCAGCCATTTGAGCTGCAGAAGCAAACAGAACAGAAAACATTGTAGCAGCCTCTTCTTTTTCAGAGGGGGGAATAGATCGAACAGTAAACATACTTTGATCCAATATATCAAGCTGACCAAAAAAAGTGTCAGTTATTCAAATTCCTCACTGTAGGGTCTAAAAAGAATGTTAATAAATAGGTGTGTGTGTAGATGTAGTGGAAAATTTCTGATTTTTGAGTCAAACGTTGGGGTATTCATTCATGCATCTTGCAAAAGGGACTTTGGTTGCATACTGATGTCTGAACAAAGTTATTTCTGTCCTGTTATGTTTTTTTGTGCTAGTACAGGCTGCTGCTTCATATAATGTGCCAATGCACAAGTCTCCATATAGGGATACTTGGTTCACAGACACAAAGATCTGTATCTAGCAAGACAGCAGAAAGGACTGGTTATATTCCTTTGGTACACCTGGTGGTTGTGGATAGAATTAATTAACATAGTTTTTTCTCAAAAGTGACATGCTGGTCCATGACAGCAAAAACTGTTTGTTCCTGATGACAGCCATTCACTTCTGCTGGTTCAGAAGGCTTCCCTGAAGGAATTTTAATTGATCTGCACTTACCCAAAATAAATCAGAAACACTGCTGTATCCTAGAGATTAAAGCAAAAAAGAAGATATTGGAATACGGAATGTATTATTTTTAAGGCTTGCTTTGAGATGAAACTTGGGACATGGAGATGTTGACCTGCATTTATATAAGTGTTGAACTGAGAGGAACACATGGATGAAGTTACAGACTCAAACCCATGAGACCAGTGAACAATTTGAGAAGCAGAACCTTGCTTTGTAGCCCTCCACCCTGGCTGCTTTGGGACTGCGGACCAGGGAGAGGAAGGCTATTGCTGCTTTACAGTAAGACTTTACTATATGCTTAATAAATTTGATTGATTTTTCGAAAACACTATCACCACTGAAAAAAAAATAAAATGAGGTAGCAAAGTGCAGAGAACCATGGGATTTCACTTTGTGCTCAAAAGGATCTAGCCTGTACTTCAAATACAACTAAGACTCTGTACCTAATGCAGTAATTCTGGTTCTTGACTGGTGAATAGATCGGTCTAAAATGGATATAAAATCTGTTGACTTAGCACTACCATAAATGAGTATACAAGGAGATAGGACAAGTCATCCTGATTCAGACCAATCATAGAATCATAGAATAGATTGGGTTGGAAAAGACCTCCAAGATCATCAGGTCCAACCCCTGATCCAACTCCAATTCCTATATCACGGCACTAAGGGCCACGTCCAATCTCTGTTTAAAAACCTCCAGGGATGGTGAATCCACCACCTCTCTGGGCAGGCCGT
>JAWMRA010000041.1:24799462-24819079 GCA_035584735.1 Pseudotriccus pelzelni | reverse complement strand
GCAGCTTTTCCAGGAGTATATGATGGGAGACAGTGTCAAAGGCTTTGCTGAAGTCCAGGTAGACACATCCACGGCCTTCCCCTCATCCACCAATGAGTCACTTAGGCCATCCTCTCTATCCAGTGGTGGCTGTCTTCTAAGGGTACCTCTACTCTCCCTTTTGACTCATGAAACCTTGCATCAACATCATCCTAGGGAAGAAGTTCACAGTTCTGTTACCCAATTTTTGGAGAAGAAACTCATGCCTTTTCTTTTGGACTTGTCTTTTACTAGGCAGATCTTGAATTCAAGGCATAGGGAACAGAGGATGTCTGTGCAACCTTTTCTTCTTCTTCAGACTTTTGTAATTTTCTATCATGCCCTTCCTTAAGTAATTTTTTTTCCAGTCTGGATCATGGTGGAATATTGAATCCTTCCTCATATATGGAAACCATTCAAAGCCTTTGAATATGTATATTGTCTTCTCTGAACTTTTTCTAATTAATTCTGTTTCGTTGTGTTCTGTGCTGGACAAGAAACTGGATCATGCTTTTCAAGATAGGGGTTAATACAGTAGCAAGTGACGTGTTACACTTTGTTCTTTATTCCTTTCTCAATAATTTTTAACATTCAGTTTATAGATTTGACTTGGATGAAGTAGTGAGTTTTAAGTTTTCGTGGAGCTACCCATCATAAACCCCAGGTCTCTTTTTCTGAGCAGTAAGACGTAGTGCAATAGAGAGCTGTTTTGTTTAACAGAAGATTCAGATTATAATATTTATGAATAATGGCTAGCCAAGGTGTTTTCCAGTGAACTCATGCTCAGCAAATGGTGATTGCTTGCTTGAACTCAGCAATAAGTATTCACATTGTCTTCGTGGTACAAAATAAATAATCAATCATGTGAAATTATCTTTTAATTGGTACACTTGCTCTTTTAAAGGAATATAATCTTGGTATTTTGCATCTCGGAAGTGAAGTAGGTGACTGCTCTAGGAGTAGTGACTACTTCACATATTTCATACATAGAAAGAAAGATGTGAAATGTATACAACTTCTTCCAAAGTGTGCAGTACATGTGTGTAAGAATGACCCTGAAGTGTATTTTAAAGAGGTGGTTGTAATACCTTGCTATAAAACACAATACGGATGCTTGCGCTTACTGTGTTCCCTTCCCTTTTTATTCTTAGATAACTTCAAGTGGAAGTTAAGGACCTTTTGTCCTCATTTGCTGTAGAGGAGATAGACACTTTTGTAAGGAGCACCAGTTTGAGCAAAAAGGAAAAGACCGTCCCTTCCCACAGCACAGCAAAGTGACAAAGTGACTCTGAAGAAATGTAAGTGATTTATAACTGAACTGTGGCTATGGCTGTTTCTACTGTGGATTTATATGCTCTGTGGGAGGAATACAGTACCACTTCACTGAAAAGTATTGCTTATAGATGTAAAATATGGTTTAGGAAAAAATTTGTAGAGCATACAGAAAATACCTACCCCTTCTGTGTTCGTGTGACCGTAAGCTATGCTACAGTTATTTTTTTTTTCCAAATGGCAATTGTTAGTGGAAATGAAGTGCTGTAAGAGTTACAGACTTCTTTTTCTACCATTCTCTATTCATCCAGATCTGGGTTAATTTAGATAGGTAGAAATTAAGCAGCTGAATCTCAGACATCCTAGGTTTGCTTACCCTCAGGAGAGAAGCAGGCATCTCCAGAGGCCAGTCCAGCTCATTTTGAAAGTAATGCCTGGGGAATGCAGTATTACTCACTGAGTAGCTTGTGTTGACTGCTTAGCTTTAGCCTAAGCGTTCAGTGAACACTTTAACTTGGCACGTCTGTGTAAGATGCAGTGCCAGCTTCTTTTCTCCTCCCCATATTGTCGTTCTCCCTCGCACAGCACATGTGGCTGTTCATAAATTTGGAGAATGGATCTGACTGAAAATAGCCAATTATTTGTAAGGTTTTGTTTTCAGCTGGGTTTATCCCAGCCTTCTCCCATATGGCTGTCCAAGGGCTGTCACTGGTACAAAGGGTGATGGGGGTAGGAATTAGCAGCCAAAAACGTGGGGGAGCACACGATAACTTCTTTTGGCAGCTGTGCTAGTTTGTGCAGCTTAAATTGCCTGGTGAGCTATAGCCTCAGACCTTGTAGATATTTTTAGTGCTCTGCCATTTATAAGAGTGAAAAAATGTGAGTGAGGCACTCTTACTTATTGTCTAATGGGGAACTACTGTTTTGTTGTGCATTTCACACTGTGGTAGTACAGAGTCTTCTATGTCCTTTGTAAATTAAAATTCAGGCCTCCAAAGCCAGAAAATGGTCACCAGTGGCTAGCAAGTAAGCAGGTGTCTTATAGAGATTTATAGTGTAGGCATGATACTGTATAATTCATATATACATACATTATTTCTGAATGTTAAAGATGCTAGTCTGATTTTGTATAGCACCAAGCATGATGTGTGGGTTGGGTGATACCGTATGATTAATGGCTGGACTAATTTAGGCACAAGATCCTTGCTTCTCCTGAGCAGTGAAATACTGAATAACATTTCATTCTCACAGTAAATACCTGATGGGAGGGTGTAAAGAAGACAGAACTAGACTTTTCTCATTGCCACCTGGTGACAGGATGAGAAGCAGTGGGTGCAAACTGAACACAGAAAATTAAATTATGTTTCCATTGAAAAGTAATGTAAAAAACTTCTTTACCGGGAGGATGGTCAAACACTGGAGCAGATTGCCCAAAGAGGCTGTAGAATCTCTATCCATGGAAATACTCAAAACCCAGTGGGTCAAGCAGCCTGCTGCACCTGACCCTGCTTGATCAGGGGTTTAGATTAGATGAGCTCCTGAAGTCCCTTCCAACCTCAGCTATTCTATGATTATGGGGATAATTATAGGTAAGCAAAATCAGAAAATGTTCTGCTATTTTATTTTATGACATTTAATTTATTTTTTTTAATTTACATTTTTATGTGTTTAGGTACTCAGTTTAGTCTTTTAGTTAAGCTTTGGCTAAAAATAAGACATGGCAGAATTTGAGAGCTTTCTAAAATGTGTTAAATTATATTTCAAGACTTGTAATTATAACTATGAAAATCACATTGAAGTCTGTGAAAATATCTTTTAGCTATGTATTAGCACCATGATTCACGTGATGTAGAAAGTCACATGATGGGGATTTTAGATGTTTAAAATAGTATCTTTTTCACTGGATCCATGGCAAGGAAGATACATTTTTAGTATCATTTTGTCTTTGAAAAAAGACCAACCATAACTATGAACAAAGCCTTGCAGGAGAGCTCCATTAATCTCCAGTAGAAATAGCCGTCTTCCTGAAGTCTTTTCAGAGGTCAATGAGACCTATAAAGTGACTTAAAAAATTAATTATAAACTGTTTTCAGTTACTTGCAAGTGGGTATTCTGAAACAGTCCATAATTCAAGAGAATGCCAATGTAAACATGTAAAAACTGGGGAAATGTACTGTGAGACTTCACAACATTGGCTTCTGTCTTCTATGAATGTGTGATTGAGGGGCTTCCTTGTGTTTTGAAACAGTCAGGAGAAAGGAGCTCTCTCTTCAAATGTCAGCTTTCTTGAATTTTAGCTTGGATTATCTTGGCAGACATTTTCTGCTCACAGTTTTGCTATAGGCAAAAGTTTCTGTGAGATGGGTGTATAATTTGTGAAAATGGAAAAAAACGGTCTAAAAAAAGGTCTATGACCTCTTCTTTGCTTTTGATCAAGGACTTGAAATTGAAAGGAAAGCTTTAATGGGTTACAAAATGCGTCTTTTGCCATGCTTCTGAATGTCTGTCCTTCTTGCGCTGAATTATAAGCTTTTCAGAATTGGTGCTTACTCATAATCAGAAGAGGCATATTACTTTGTCAGCATATTCTGAAAATATTCTCTGTATATTCTTAATCTTCTAGAAATGACTGAATCTGTCCTGGCTTGGAGATCAAACACTGTATGGCATTTCAAATTTATAGATCCCCCACTATTTTCACAAAAGGATCTTGTTTTTTGAATTTTTCTGGGACAGTGTATTTTATTTTTTTTTCTGCATTTTCTGCTTACTTTTCCCAAGTACTTTTTGAGAAGGATGTTAAGAGTGGGATTAATTTCCCCTGATGTTATACATCTAAAAACATAGGTGTTGTATGTCTGAGCTGGTCACTATAGGTTTCTTTAGTCAGTGAAGAGAGATGGAGACTTCCAGGGGAGGATTCCCATAGACTCTTTTTATTTCTATCTTTAGGTGAGATGATTCATCCTTTGGAGATGCCTGTTTCTTGTCACTGACAATAAAAGCAACCTAAGGTGATTGGCACAAATTTAGACTTTTAACTTTTCTATTAAACATCTAAGGCAGATAAATTCCACCTCATGTGACATAATGTGAGACTTAAGAGACAGTAAGGCAGTTACCACTGACACTGATAAAAACGTCCTGTGTTGACATGAGTAAACAAAATTATGTAAAAAATTTATTTCTATATGCTTGTGGTGATACATACAAGCTTATTAAAAGCAACTTTTCCATATTGCTTACATATCATATGTAACCATTAAATACTGCGCTTAATACTATGAAGTATCAATAGGTATTGGGTATTTTCTTATATTTGGTTTCTAGGTCAAGAAATGCAAATGTTTTAACTATATCATTACTTAGTTTCTAGTAAGATAATAAAGGAAATTATCAAGAGATTCTTGTGTTGTTACTTTTTAGCTTATGATAGAAGACTGAAAAAATCTGGTGCTAATATAACAGACAAAAATGCACTTTTAGCTAGTTTTAAAATTAAATATAACTTTAATTTTTAAGAGCAAGCAATTTGGTTGGTTTTCCAATTTGAAAAAGATTACTATCAAATAATATCGATAATGTGTTCTGTTAACTGAGATTGTGATGAAATGCTATTTTCCATTTGTATTGAAGTATTTTAGATTTCTTTGATAGTTTAAACAGTTGCTTATATTTGGGTAATGGGTAACGTTGGCTAATGCAGGCATTAGAAGGATTGTACACTGTTTCAGTTTCCTTTTCAGCTAAAATACAGGCATATGACAAAGGAATTGTAATGTGACTTATAATTAAATGTCTTTTTGTGTCTAATTGCCATGTATTTGAATTATTACCTTGGACGGTTAGACTTGCCTAGACTTAATTCATACGTGTTTTAACATCACTGTGAAGAGACTATGGACAACAGTTGAATATGCTTGTGAGAGGGTCTCAGTATTACACCTGTCCTGTAAGGTCCTGTAAAGACAGGTGTGAGCAGGACTGCTCACGGTAAGCACTGTTTCTGTGCTTCCATTTGGAATAGACTGCTTAATCCTTATTGGGGTGTATAAAATTTTTCTTTCAGTTATAATTTTGTTTTGGATATTACATTTCGTATTTGGGATATTTCATTTCCCTATTTTCTTCTTTTTATTATTTAAAAAGTGGTACATTTAGTTCAGTATTGCATAGTAGCAGCATGCACATATAAGTGTAAACACTGCAGTGAATAACTGACTCCTGGAGTCTATATTCAGTTGAGGAAACGATTAGGGGTTTTGTTTTGTTTTGTTTTGTTGTGTGTTTTTTTTTTTTTTTTTTTTTTTTTTTTTTTAAAAGGAGTGCTTGCAAATTGGCCTAAAGAAAGTGCTTAGGGAAGGGAAGTAATCTCATGTTAATAATTTTAAGGTATTTTCTCTCTCTCTCTTTCTGATATTTGCACAAAATAGCATTCAGCAATGTTTGTGTCTCAGTATCACTAAGCCATGTGCTCTAAATAAGGACAAAATATTTCTCTTAGAAACACTGTTACATCAGTACTTGCTGGCTGAGATTTTCACTGGTAAATACACAGAACTTCACTGATGTTGACAAGCTGGCCCTTTATGTAGTTGGTACAAATTTTATAGGCTTGATTTTTTTCAAGCCTGTAAGATTGTCTGGCTTTATTTGGACTGGATTTGTATTATTTCCATCCTTCTGCTACTTTAAGAGTGTTTAGTTTTGAATGGAATTTTATGCATTATCACAAAAAAACACTAAAAAGACTCCCCATCTGAGAAAATTAAAAGGGCAGTTCAGCCAAGGTGCCACTAAACAGAGAATGTGTGAGTAGTGAGTACCTGCATATTTTTATTGAACTGTAAATTTTAGGATTGACATTTTGTCCTGACCCTGTTAGAGGTTCAAACTGAGGACATCCAGCAGGCTGAGAATATCTGGGTCCGGTGAATGAATTTGAGTATAGAAACCTGAAGAGTTATCTATTCTAGAAACTCATTAATGACTGTATCAAAATTAACAGAACAAATATTGTCCATAGCATCTACAGGCATCTAAATAATCAGAATGTTTTTAATAATTAAATTTCACATGGGGTCAATTCCATTCCATGTAGACAGTGAATCAAGTTCCCATCACACTGTTACTCTGACGCAAAATATGTAAGCAACCTGAAGTTTCAAATAAGGAAAAGGGAAAGATATTCTGATTGTTGCGGGCATTTTTGGAACATATAAATATATATTGATAGGGGTTCTAGAACTACCTATGTGCCATGCATCTTGTTTCAAGTCGCAAACATGAAGGAGAGGAAGGAAAACTTTTTGCCAGCATGTGTTCATTTCTTCAGCCCAGGTAAACTGTCTTGTCTCTGGTGGATTTTGGATGATTAGATTTCTGAATTGGTTGAGAGCATTGATTAATTGGACCTTATGTCATTCTGACTGTCAATTTTCTTCATTTTCTACTTTGTGAGTGGTAGACTTGTATTACTTTGATTTTAGAGTTCTTTCCTGTGTGATAAGGGAGTGAAAGCAGGGTTATAGGCTAAGTAAGGATGCCAGCTAAGCGCATACCTTTTGCTAAAATGACATTTTTATAGAGTTTGGTGTCCTCCTGCATGCAGTTACAGTTCCCTGGCATTCAGCTCTTCAGGAACTGGAAATAATATGAAACATACATTTGTGATGGAACACAACTTCATATAAGATCAGTAAACGCTTATATAGGATTACTGTCTGTTGGTAAAGACCTGCAGTGTTATGCTTCAGAGGTAGAAGCATTTGGATGGTAATGAAGGGATTCTTGTATACAGTTAACAAAGCATGGTGAGATCCTTTGGGGCATAATTCTTGACATATAGTAATAGTAGTAATACACTGCATTTCATCTGAGGATTTCAAAGAACTTTAGAGAAAACATCACTGAATTAAGTACCACCTTAACCTCCCGTGGAGCACTGTTAAGACTTAACTCTTATGCTGAAATGAATGCAGAAATACCATGTCATTTTTATGGTATATTGGTCACTGTACCCTTGCTGTACACAGGTAATTCAGGAACCTTCAGTCAAATGTATCTTGACTGGTATTTTCTACATGGGGGTCATAAGGCATAGGGAAACAAATTGACCTGGTCCAGGCAAACAGTAACTTCAGCATAAGTGTCCCAACACTGAAATAATCCAAAGTAGTCTGGCTGTTTTCAGCGATAGTTGGCTTGGACTTCTGGATCTCTCTGCCATTGTACAGTTTGAAGCTCTGTGTAATATTACAGAAGATAACACTGTGCAAACAGTGCTGTTGGAACCTGGCCATTTAGAGTAACAATTTCATCAGTTCTGATATGCTGATACATGTGTATGTCAGAAAAACAGACTATTTTAATGTGTTGAAAGCATTGGTAGGAGATACACTAAACAAACATCTCTTCAAGGGCAAGACACAAACACTATACTTGCAAAGTATAAGAGCAGAAACCATCTGTTGTGTAGATTATTTTAATGAAAACATACATGGTGGAAACCAAAGCTAATTAACAGTTATTCCACCATGCAATTTAGGGCTTTTAAAATAATCTTATTTAGAAAATTGTTTTGGAGATAGAACTGTAAAAGGCACTTTGGGTTTTGCCCCATTGGCACTGCTGCATGTTTTTGGCTGCCTTTTGTCCATCATTCCTAAGGACCATTGATTCACCTCGTGTCCCTTTTGTTGGAGAAGATATCAATATTGTCTTAGAAGTATTCTTTGTTATTTTGCTATTCTAGACCTCATATTTTGTGATAGTGAAATATAAATTGTTTCTCTCCTTTATCTGTAGCAACAAATGAAAACATGTAGGTTCTCAATTGACATGATTTTGGCTAAAATAGTATTTTTAAATAGAAACCAAGTAAGGGTTATGCTAATAGCACCTCATTTGTAATTTAAAATGCAGCTGTTAACGTTCAATAATAGAACCATACATCAAGGAGTTTTCTGCAAAAACAGAAAAATACTAATTCCTCATCCTCAGATCTGCAAATCCAGACTGATGGGATTTCAGCCCTTCATCTTTTAGTGACAGGCGGCAGCATCAGTGGAATAAAACCAAAATGTGATCCCCTTTCTCTCCACCCCCTTCCCCTAATTTTACTCTGACAGAGGAAGAATCACAGTTTTAGCTGGTATCTTTGCCCAGGGGAAAAAATGGTCTGTCATCAGGTCTTTTAGGCTCTTCAGTGGAGCAGATAAATGGTATTTTGATTCTCAGGGTGCATGTTACACCTGTATTTTTGCAAGATAGATGATTTCTGAGACAATTATTAAGAGCAAAAGCAAGGTCATCAACCTTTTCCCAAGAGGTCTTTATCTCTCAGTTTTTGTTTCTGATGACAATGTTGAATATGGGGGAGATAGGCTCCAGATGAACTATCTAAAACTGTGCACTCATAAGAGCAATCCCCAGCCATATGTTAGTGAAGGATGTACTTCTGTTTTTAAACCAGCAAAAATCAGTGACTCAGATCAAATTTTTCTAGATAAATTTTAATTGATTTTGCAATAATTTAATGCACACATGTTGACGTTTATCATTCTAAATCCCCTAACATGCATACATTACTGTGAAGTCCTCTACAATTAATGATGAAATAGAAGCCTTTAGGTATTTTGAAGATGAGACCTCCTGTGTCTTTGGAGAAATTAATTTTGAAGCCCTACAGTGAAATTCCAAAGATCTTCATTGTCTGCAAATGAGTTGCTCCTGTACTGGAGTTGGCTTATGAAGCCGAATCCCTGTATATGGCTGGAAATACTCAGTTGTCTAAAGAGAGAAAATACATAAATCTGACCCAGCAAAAGAAATCTTTACAAATTGTCATGCAAAACAGAAATTATGTGGTCTTATGTCTAGAACAGAAAATGGTTATCATCTTGGTATTGCTAGGCTTCTATAGCATCTCTGTAAGTATTTTAGTTCAAATCAGGACTGCACTTGAGAAGTATCAGGATAGACAAGCCTCCCATTGAACCTTCTTGATGATGAAGCTGGACAAGGGCAAGTACTCTGAAAATGGACCAAACCTATGCAGTAGCATGAAATAAAGTGTCTTGAAGTACATCCACATGAGTGTAAAGTACTCAGCCAGCTGTACATGGCTAGTTTTGCTGGGTTCAACTATTTCCTAATTTTGATGTTTTCTTAGTTATATAAGACCACAGGGATCCTTGTCATAAAGAAGTCTGTAAAATCCCCCACCCTTTCATATCTGTGAGTAATGTAATATTTCTGCTTTTTGCTTAGATAGTAGATTAGAGTCTGTAGAGGTCTCTTCTGGAATTAAAATGTTTTCACGTAATCACATGTACTTCTCTGACCAGTAGGCTATATTTGTTTTGTATGTTTCAAACTGTACTGAAGCAGAAGTTGTTTTTGCATAGTCTATTTCCATTAATACTGTCACTTAAAGGGTGTTGTTTTGCATTTTTGATTTCACCTTCTTTGTTCATGTTTCTGAGGGAAACTTTGGACAGATATCTTAAAGAGGAGAACTAGATGACCAGCGGGGGCTGTCCTTTTCAACTCCTTTTCTATAGTTATATGATAAAAAAATCAATGGTAAAGTTATACCTTGTTTATCAGTAGTTAGGGGGAAAATGGAAGCTAATACTGAAAGATAAAAGTTGAGTATCTTTTTATTTTAATGTTCTATCATCTTCTATATTGTAATAATTTGGGTGTGGGTGTGTTTATGTGTGTATATATCTACACAGCTGCACGTGTACACACACATAGGTATATGTATATTATACTGTATTTAGTATAGCACATAGTGAAAGGTGTTGCTGATAGCGGCAATATTGATGAGGTAATTCACTGGACAGGGCATTTGTAATACGTACTAGTGTTCTTGTTGTTTGAAAGATGAAGCATTTAGTGCCACTGCCTTTTCCCAGGTTTCCCAGGTTTCTAATCTTGTGTGCATTTCTAGTGTTTTTCTATCCTAGTCAATGTTTTTCAGTGAAATTGCTGTATGATGGTATCTGTAGTTCTTCATTGGACACTTAAACATGATTTATGAGCTCTTAGTTGTCAAACTCTTTCTTTTTGGCCTATCAGCCAGTATTCTGTTCGCATGACACTATGTGTGGCACTGAGATACTGGCTTACCCAATCCCCATGCTCTTCAAACCTTCCGTAGGTACTTACTTTGGTAGCACACTGTGAAATAAGAAGATAACGTTCTGAAGTGCCAAAGGTAAAAATCCAAATGCTATGTTTATGAATTGCTGAAAAGCCAACATTTGTTTCCATCGTTAGCCTGCTGCTAAATAATTTAAAATTCCGCTCATTCTAGCATTATTTTTTAAATAGTCATGCTGACTCAAATAGCTGAAAATTTTGTACATTTTTTTTTGCTTATAGTTGAAACTGATTATCATGGGATGTAAGGAAATAAGCAGTTTGTAAATGTGTGTTAAAGAGACCAAGGAAAAAGAGAAAAAGAAGAGTTGGTAACAACTTAGGGAAACCATTTTGAGGCTAATTGAATGACAGGAGGGCATTAGTTATGAAATACCCATTAACTCTCAGTAATGTTAGACCAGCCAATATATTTGAACATCAATTGTTTTCATTGGTAAGATGATAAATATACAAAAAAAAAATAGAAAAATTGATAAAATTGACTTTAAAGTATTTTGTACAATGTTGAAATTGTTCACCAGGCTCAACATAAACACAGACTCTTCAAAACTCTTAAGCCATTGCCTTATATCTGTAGGGGCACTCCCAAACAGGTTTTCAAGATGTGGAAACATCAGCATAACCGTAAATTTGATAATGTTGAGCTGTCTATTTTAAGTATTTTGCTTATTGATGGATACAGCACTTTTATTGACTCAGCTTATGATTAATGTAAAATAATTTTTTTACAATTGCAGATGCATATATTCAATAACTTTGCTTGCCATGGCAAGTGTGAGTTTTTAAGTGTGCTCTGAGGATGGGTACCTTTATTTACTTCCTATGGACAAGCAACATGAATCTGACCTACTGTTTACTGTTTGTCGTGTGAATTTCAAAAGTAAAAAAACTGAAGTGTTTGTAATTTTTCTGAATTGCTTGAGAGCATCATTGACAGTACTGTTTCACTTAATGCTCTGCTCACTCCTGCAATCAGAAGTGAGATCCTTTAGAGTGGAACACAGATGATTCCTTTCCTAGGTTATAGGAAACACTGAAAACCTGAACCAGAAAATTCTGGAAAGAGAAGGACCTTTGCCTTTCAAGCTTGTGCATGTAAGGTTGCTTCACTTTGAAAGGTTTTTCTGCTTACTCCAGGCCTATCTAAAAGGGTTATGAAGAAAGGAAACAGAGCAACTGAAGTTCACCACAAAGTTGTTAAAAAGGTAAATTAGGTTTGAAAATGAATAGGGAAATGACATCATCCTGACGGATTAAAGTCATGAAGTAGTGTGTGGTTGCGTACATATTAACTGAGTACTTCCTAGAGGTGGCTTGTATTCTGGCTCTGTTCTTAATACTTACTGCTGGGTTCTGACCCAGAGATCACATTTGCTGCTGTCATTGCAGGTGTCAATTTTGCAATTTCTTGATTGCTACCATAAGTTAATGGTGAAATATTATGAACTTGATTTGATTCATTGTCAGACATTGTGTAAAGATATGAACAAGCTGCTGTGAAAGCTTTGGTAACTGTCATGTGTTTCTGTTACTCTTTCAGTGAAGTTGAATGCTGGACAGGTTTAGGACCTAGGGAATCTTTTCCACTGCTTGTGTTGACTTTCCCAGCGTTGGCAGGGTGCTTCACATATACCATGCAAAGGGCTTCCATCAGATGGAAGTATTGTGTCAAGGGAAGCATGTGAATAGTACTTGAATAGTTACATGACTTTTGGACAAAACCAAGCAGAATTGTGCCTGAAGAAACAAAAATATTTCTAAAAATTAGACCCTGAACATTGGTTTAAAGGTTGTGTCCTTTGAAAGGATTTGAAGCAGTTTAGGTGCTTATGTTGCTCTAGGGACTTTTGAGTACTGTGAGGTTTTAAGGAAGGCTAAGTATTCCAGGAAGTTTAAGAGCTTATGGCATCGTAAATATTTAAGATGATTTAAAAGGTTATGTCCTCTTTAGTATTTGAGTTGGATTAAGTGCTTATATTGCCTTAAGGACTTTTTCCTTTTTTTCCCTAAAAGGAACCTGGGAAATTAAATGCAAAATCCCCCTATAGATGCAATGTTTGGGCTGAATTTGAGAAATGCAAAATTCTAGGTTTCAATAACAACATTAGCTTGACCACACTACATATGCATCAGAGATGGACAGAACAATGGAGAGTTGTCTAGGAAAATGCTGAATATGAAATCCATAAGCAGTTGTTTTCAATACTTTGACAGCCTATGTATTGGGAAATTTTTTTTCTTCTGCTTGTTATGTATGATCTGGTAAAGATCAAATAGATAATCAGGATAGAATCAGATTATGGAAATACAAAGAAACAATTTCATCTTAGAAGGCAAAGAGCATATTTAATTCAATATTCAAGAAAATAAGAAGCCATTTAGCTTCACTTTGTAGTGCAGCTGATATTTTACTTTGCTACTATTTTACTTCAGTGGTAAGGAAGGACCAATATTATATATCTAGGTCTCAGTAGCTTTTTTTTTTTTTAAAATGATCAATTTTTGTGTTTATTCTTCTGAGATGCCTTGCCTAAATTCTTCACTAAAGTGTACTTGCATATTTTTTGATTTTCTATGCTTCTACATTCCTGAAAAGTATATTTCTATGTTTTATTATATTAATTAAACACATGCAGTTCTCTTTGCATAAAAAGCAAATAGCACTGTTTATTCAATGTATTCTATGCTGCCTCAAATAAAAGGGCATCAGTCCATCAGTCCAAACGCACATTTTTCTCATGGGTCTCTTAATACCCCAGTGATGCCGCTCAGTTAATTTGGCACAATCACAGTAGTTGTATCTGCTGTTTCAGGCTGTTCTGGCCCAGCACTCAGTGCCAGCCAACCATATCTTGTTGTCCCACGGGGAATACATGAGACTCCACCTGGAGTACGGTGTCCAGCTCTGGGGTCCTTAACACATGTAAGACATGAACCTCTCCAGAAGAGGCGCAGATCAGAGATTTTCAAAAGAAAGGAACACCTCTGCTATGAAAAAAGCTGGGGTTGTTCAGCCTGGAGAAGGAAGGTTCTGGGGAGACCTTATTGTGGTCTTCTATTCTTAAAGGGAGCCTGTAAGAAAGATAGGGGCAGACTTTTTACCAGGGCCTGTTACAACAGGACAAGGGGTAATGGTTTTAAACTAAAAGAGTATCAATTTATAGATATAAGAAGAAGTTTTTTACAATTATGGTGGTAAAACACTGTCACAGGTTGTCCAGAGAGGTGGTAGATGCCCCATCCCTGGATGTTTTTAAGGTCAAGTTAGACTGAGCTCTGAGCAAACTGGTCTAATTGAAGATGTCCCTGCCTATGGCAGTGGGATTAGAATGAGATGTCATTTAAAATCCCCTCCAACCGTTCTATGATTCTTGGTCCTATGGCATGCATACTGTGTTCTGGCAGGGAGGACATCAGCAGAGCAGCTCTGCTCTTCTGTGGTGATGTGCTGGCGATGTGCCTGCCCAAATGTTGTCTGCACAACATGAAATGCATGAGCTAACATGCCCCTTGATGTCATCTTCTCACTGATCATGCTGTCTAGACAAAAAATCACTTTGCCAGCTGAGGCAAAAGAATAGCATCTACAGTAACAGAGGTAGAAGGTGAGGATAACCTAAAGCTAAAGCCTTTATGACTGGGCACACATTCATAAAGCCTGCATTCAGCTACAGGGATGGCATGAGTGAGTTGTCTATATGCCCTGAGAAAGTTAACTGATAATACCCCATCAAGTCAAAATATTCTTTCAGTTATGCCAATAGTACTGAAATACTGGTGGTAGTGCTGGCTCACTCTGTCCCAGCAGTTATGACCAAGAATCACCAGTAGCTGGTAGTACAATTTGTTCAAAGGTGGGACGGTCAGAACTGAGAAGCTGACACCTTTCAGGCTGTGTCTGTGGCTCTCTGTTGTGTCTTACTTAGTGCAGAGTTGAAAAAATCTGGTGGAAAAAGACAGTTAAGAAGAGAATGGGATATAGTTCAAAATAGTTCTAAGTGCAGTGCCCTGACTGAGCTATTGTTGCTGTGTGATGCCGCAATCAAGTGATTATATTTTTTTAACTGGGCTTCGTGTAATTGTGAGTTCAGCTGCTTCAGAACTGACTCATGGTGCTTAATAACTCTTCAGAATTATTAAAGTGTGTATATATCTTTAAATGTACTTCTTCTTGCTTTTGATATACCCCATGGAGCAGAAACCAATGTTTACCTGTCTCTCTCAAACTTAGTATCATCTGAAAATTTTAAAAGTACAGTTTCCATATGAATGACTTTTTGAACATCCAAGTTATGAAAAAAAATACCCAGTCCACCAGACCAGGATGGACCCCTATTGAGCCCCATTCATAGTATCCTCCTTTGACTCCTAGTCTCTGCATCAAATTTTTTCAACACATTTCATATTAGCCGTAAAACAGTTTAATTTAGTCTTTGTTTCCTTTGCTGCTTTTTATGAGTCATCCACTTCTTTTTATGTGTCATCCATGGCTTCTTTCCTGTTAACAAACTATTTTTCTATTGAAGAAGAAATTTAATCGGCTTGCCATATATTGCTCATGACACAACCATATTGACAGGTATTTATTTTCTTATTGTAAAAAAAAATAAAATCTTTTTGGTCTTGTTTTTCTCAAGACTATTTCAGAAACTGAAACTAATTGAAAAAATTGTCATTCCTTACCTCCTTTTATTTCACCTTTTTATGACAGGGACTGGATTTTTCCCTTTTCATTTTTCTGGAACTCCATCTATTCTCCAAAGTTCTGAAAAGTCTCTAATGCCTCTAAAAGAATTTCAGTTAATTCTCTTAGACTCCCTTGCACTGTAGTTAAATGTCCCTACCTGTTGAGGCAATGCAAATGTTTGTGGGAGTAAGAGGCAGAAACTTTGGTCACTGGTTTGAGTTAAAAATAAATTTCAAAAATAAAGATAATTTTAAACTTTCAAAATTTCACTGATTTGGTTTTGAGTTGCTATAAATGACAGTTTAGCAAAATTTCAGTGCAGTCAGGCATTGGAGGCATTGGAGTTTGGCATTCTTCGGCTGGCCCCACAGCACAAGCCAACATCATGTTTTTACCTAACCTAAGTATAAGCTTTGTTAGGCTGAGGTCATCTGACAGCATCTAACTTATGGAACCATCTCTTCATCTGGTTTCTCTATTATATGGTTAATTTTTTGTCCCTTTTGTCACTACTTTTATCTCTCACATTCTCTATTTGTCTGTTATATCAAAGACTAAACAAAAAGATTTGTCTTTGATTCTTCTGCAAATAAGTGGATGAATTCTTTCTTGAATTTTCCTGTTACTATTAAGAAGTGTAAAAAATGCTTTCTTGCTACTAATTTTTTTTTAAGTTATGTTTCACTTTCTGGTTTTGCCCTTATGAATTCCCCCGCTGTACTGTCATGTTTTTCTCTTTTGCCTACTTGTGTTCATGGACCTATACTTTCCTTGAGTTTCAGGTCCTTAAAGAGCTTACGATGTAGCCTTTTTCAACACTGACTTAGTTTGCTCTTATGCCTTAAATGTTACTCCTTTATGGAACTGTGATCTTTCTTGAACTCCTTCTGCTTCTCTTCCAGTTACAGTTCATAGAATCTTGGCCACCAATTCATTTATACAAGTCCTTTTCTGTAATCTCCATTGACTTTATTCTCCTAGTGTCCCTTCTCCTTCTCATCCTTAGAAATGGGAATTCTCTCATGTTATGGTTTATTTCAACCAAGCTGCCCTCAATTTTCATGTTTTCAGTGAATTGAAGGTTGAAGTGTAATCTAAAATATTTTTGTGCTTTGAATGTTTTCCTCAGTTTCTGTACTAAAAAATGGTTGGTGACACATTTCTGGATAGCATGTGTTTTGCTGTCCCCTTTCGAAAAAGATGACCGAATAGTTAAAGTTCCCTATTACTGCCAAGCTTTGCTGATACTGACTTGCACTACTTGGTCACAAAAAACCCCCTATAGTTTGTATGATTTTTTTCTGAGAAGAGAGAATAGAGTATGCTATGCAATACATAAATGACTGTGGTGGATGTACAGGCAACCAAATGTCAGCAAATATGTGAATTTATCTTTTTATACTGCATTGGTAAGCAGACTCAATTTCAGCCCTTGGTTCTTCTGGCCACATCTAAAAAAAAGCCTTTTTGAAAATTCGAGATGGTGCCAGAAACAATTATGAAAGTGATTTAAGAGCTTGAAAATTGCCTTGCCGTGAAATATTTAAGATCAGTCTGTTTACCTTATCAAAAAGATGTTTGAGAAATTACTTAATTACAGCATGCCTTCACAGAGAGAAAATATCTGGTGCTCTAGAGAGCTCTTTAATCTAGTACAGAAAAGGAAAGTATGACATGAAACAATTGTTTTAGCTAAAACAGAATTTATTCTTCAATCAGCTGTAAGTGTTTGGGTTCAATAATAAGGTAAGTCTATGAAATTTTACAGTCTCTGATATTATAGGGAGTCAGACATGATAATCTAACAGTCCTTTCTGACCTCCAGCTCTCTTTAATGCATGAATCTTCTCAACTTCAGCAGCTCTGCAAAACACATGGCCCTCTTCTTGACAACCTTGACAGCCCACAGAAGAGAAATACACTTGGACTGGGAGGGACGTGGAGGATAAGATAAAAACCAAGCTGGGGAGAGGAGAGTTCCATTTAAAATAACTATGGTTTGTTATCTGGGGATCTAATTTCAAAAGGCATTTTCTAAATTTGTGACTGGTTTCCATTTTCTGCTTCTAGGTGGAGGACCCCTTCCAGAAATAGTTACTCTTCGTAGTTCATTAATACTTTGATTTTACATTTAATTGCCCTGTGGATGAGATATGTTGCTCCTTTGACCGGCTTCTAGTGGGCTTAGTTGGCTTTTTTGTTTAAGAAAAATTCAGAAATATGATACAAAACTTGATACCTGGAACACAGAGATCATTATTGAGTTCTTTTGTCATAGGTCATAGAATTGTGGGGTTCTCTTTCTCTGGTTATTGTCTTTGACAATAATAGGATGTTAACTCCCTTCAATCAGAACTGTAGCCACTAACATTTACCCAGTGCAGGAACAAAGCTATGGGCTACCCAGTGGGTAAATTTTGTTTACTTGCAGGAATAGACAACTCAGCAGGGCACTCCTCTTGGAATTTGAGGAAAGAAAATATTTCTGTTAGGAGATTACAGACACTCACATCACAAATGTTCTAATTGAGAAACCATCAAAAACACCCCACCCCCACCCAAGTATTAACTTTTTGGCTTTGAAATGGGCCTTAGGCTAAAGTTTGGTATTACAATTCTCAGTCCAATACCAGATTTTTTTGTTAGATTTCTTTTAATCAGTCATGTTTAAGGAAGTGTAATAGGTATACAACATTACACTAATGCTTCCATGTGGATCCACAGGTTTGAAATTTTCATGTCAAAAGAGGAATCACAACAATTGATTTCATCATATCTATTTTAAGATAATTTTCAGCAAGTCTTTCTACTGGTTTTGCTCTTGTAAACCCTGACATTTACTCTTGGGGATGGTCCTGTGCAGGACTAAGAGATGAACTTGAGGATCCTTGTGGGCTGCTTCCAACTCAGCATATCATGTGATTCTGTGATTTGCTTGCCTTATTGGTAAAAGAATAAGACTAAGGTTTTTTTCCACTTAATTTACTTGAAAAAAAGAACAATATCAAAGGTAAATGATTTTTTTTAGTTTTAATTTTTTTACAGATGTCAGAAACTCATATCAAAATAGTATGCTTGTCATAGGATCATAGAATAATGCTGAGTTGAAAGGCACTCACAAGGATCATTCAAGTCCAGCTCCTGGCCCTACAATGGACAGCCCCAAGAATCACACCATGTGCCTGAAGCATTGTCCAGCACTTGAACTCTGGAAGCCTTGGTGCTGCGAACACTTCCCTGGCGATCCTGTTCCAGTGCCCAACCACTCTCTGACTGAGGAACCTTTTCCTAATATCCAACCTAAACCTTCCCTGACAGCTTCATGCCATTTTGTTTGTTCTGTAGTGTTTGTAAGCATCTGCTTTGATGCCAGACTTTTTGTTTTTCAGCTTATTTTGTAACTTTTAGAAAGAACAGCTGTGTGTCTCACAACAGCAACTGCCTATTTCCTGTGTCTCACAGAGGACAGTTTTCTCACTCATTGTGCTATGTTTTTAGTTTTGGTTTATTTTATGTTTTGTTACAAAAAACAACAACATGGAATGCTTTTAAAAACCCATGAACATCCTTATTATTGTGCTTTTTGGTGCTCTGATGGAAAGATCAACAAGGAGAAACAGTGCCACTGCACTCTTTATTTCAAAATTATGACAGTTTCTCCATTACAGGTTCTGCTTGCATTGGCTTGATTTACCATGATCTTGAAGGCCACATCCTCCTTAATGTTATTGCGTTCATCACTGGCAGTTCTGTGGTCTGCTCTTTGGTGTTTGTATAAGTCATGTTAACACTGAAGCTTGACCAAGATTCGTTACCACAAAGACAGTTTAACAAAAACTCCAAACCCCAACATTTTATTTTTAAAAGACCGGACATGTCTATGATTGCAAACGTAAATAGCAAGGTTCCAGCTTGAGATATTCTGTGATTCTCACGTGTTGATTGTACTGAAGCAGTACTCTTTGCCTTTCTTCAAATTCTGAAGTGCAAGTAAGGTGTCACAGTTTTGGGCACCCCTTTTATAATATTTGTAGAACTCAGTTGATAGCATATGACACAGTGCACCACTGACCATCTCCTTAGTGAATTGATCAGCGGGCTACAGCACAGCACATTCAGCTGGCACCGCTATGTGGTACTGCTGAGGTGTATCTTGCAGTTGCAGGGTGAGTGTGTCTGCCCTGTCAGCTGCAGGAATGCCGTAAGAGGTGGGCTGCCACCTTGCACTGACCTGTGCCTTGATACTGTGTAGATATATCATCTGGAGATGACAGGCACAGTTTTTAATTCTTGGCCCCCACTCCATTGGAAGAAGCTGTAATTGTATTAAATGCCTTCATCTGGTCCATTCTGTCCACAACATGATCAAGCTAAAGAGTCAAGCTTTTTCTTTTCCTTTTTTCTTTTTCTTTTTCTTTTTCTTTTTCTTTTTCTTTTTCTTTTTCTTTTTCTTTTTCTTTTTCTTT
>JAWMRA010000041.1:24687726-24799362 GCA_035584735.1 Pseudotriccus pelzelni | reverse complement strand
CTTAGAGGGAGGAGTTTTGGGTCTTCCTCATAATTTATTCCCAGCAAAACACTTGTGTCTCATTTAAACTGAGACAATGATTCTCGCTTCCTTAGTCTACAGTAAGATGCATCATTCCTTTAGTCTCCAACATACTATGAGATTTAAAATCCCCGTGAGCATTACACTACTGTGGACCAAATCCCTTGGACAGTAGTATAACATTTCACAGGATTTTTTTTATTTATTTGCTTCTTAATATAGAGTTACTCAGTAATGCAAGGTAGGTATCAATGCCTTCATGACAAAAAGTCACTAAAATGTCCCTGGCTGTTTAATAATGATTGCAGTTGAAAAAAGAGGCTAAACTGGGAATAGTGTGGCAGGTGGCAAGGGCCTCAGGAGCTTCCCCTTGCACCTGGCTACCATTTTCATTCTGCAAGGGCATATGAGTGAGAGTGTGTGCTCCAGGGAACCATCTGGAGTGAAATAATCCTCTACAGAAATGGAGTGTAATGAGGCCAGTAAAATATCCATGTCTTTCTGACAGTTTGGAAGTTCACTTGCCAAGATAATTCACCAGTTTTGGACCTCCATGATGCCCAGTAAATGGGATTATGGAAAAATTCCCTTCTGTATTGCATTTTCTTGCCTAAAGGCATTTGTGTGTCAGGTTACACGGATCTCTGCTTCCTCGTCAGCCTCTGCTGCTTTCACTTGAAGTCACATAAAAACACTACATGGGGAAGCAGAATCAGACTCCGCATAAGCAGAAATCAGTAAATGCTCGAGTTGATGTCAGGCCATATGCACCTTAGTTTAAGATACATTAGTGATCACAAACAGTCCTGAAGCTACATCTATGTTTGTGAATGAAATATGATGATTCTTTGACATTGGAACGAGTAGAAGCACATGGCCTATGTCTAGATCATTAACATCTCACAAGCTACAGCACAGAGCAGTCACGTGTAAAATAGCCTGATCAGCGGTCATTCCTGAATGGTGCTGAGGAACTACTCAGTAATTTGTGATTTGGCCTGAACAAAACAAAGCTAGGGATCATCCTAAGAATATCAAAGTGGCCAGTAATGGGCCTGCTGAAAGAGGTGCTTCTTGTCAGAAACAAGATGCTAAAGTCTCTGTCAGCTGCATCTTTCATTCGCTGTAGAAAATGAGCATGAACGAATAGGTGGGTATGGATTAAATGTATTAAAATGAAGAAGGGCAAACTTGACTGCACACTGTTCGAGGGGAGGCCCCACCTTGTTCAAGGTGAGTGCAGAGCAGAGTTTGGATGGGTCAGGTTGGATGGGGCTCTGATAAGACTGATCAACTGAAGTTATCCCTGCTCATTGCAGTGAAGGTAGACTACATGACCTTTAAAACTCCTTTCCAACCCAAACTATTCTATGACTGTATGAACATGGGGTATGTTCAAAATTCTTCCCTATTCCACACTCTGCAAAGTGCTGTGCAAGCACGGATGCAGATAATTAATGATCTGCAGATCCTGTTTCACTGAAATTTATTTTTGTATAATAATGCCAATTCTATTATAGACAGTATATTTGTGTGTGTGTGAAATAGCAAATTATCTTCTATCTGCTGCTGATTTTCCTGAATATTTTGGTTTGTTTCAGGCAGCACAAAATGGAAAGGCATTTTCTTTGTACAAAACAGGTTCCTCAAAGTTATACATACCTATGCTCAGCTGTACCCTTTGGAGCTTCTGGAGACCTTCAGTGAATAAATTCAGTCTGTGCACAGAACTTTGTTAAGAAAATCTAAGAAATCATAAAGTGTAGAAACTTTCTACCAAAACACATATTTACAAAAAACCTCATTAAACGCAAAATATATACAGATCACAAGAGTGAGCTTGGCAGAGATCTAAGAAATCTAAAATCTACAGGGAAAGCATGAATCAGGTTGGTAACATAAAAGCTGAGAAGTAGCCAACCCCAGAAGAGACTGGATCACCTGCTCTTGCAGGACCTGGGGGTTCTTACAAGTTGTGACGCTGTAAGCTTAATCACCAGATTTTCTGCATCCATCAATGACATTCAGAAATTCACAAGGAAATAATAATTATAATGATGATGATGATAATAATAGCTTAGTTGATCAAGTTTGGTTTAATCTATTTTTTTCCCCATATTTCAATGTTATCTCTCATTTAACCATACAACATAAGCACTACTTGAGAGTAATGTGTTAACTTGTATGATGATACCTCTGAGAAATACTAAGAAAAATTAGGTCCTATTATGCTGTTTTCCATGAACACAAGATACAGCTTATGGTCTTCAAGACAGACAGGCACAGTGATCAGGAGAATAAAACACTCTAGGAAGCTAACTTACACTCACTTCAGTAATTGTCTGGAATTATAATGGTTAACAGAGGCAATGAGTGACAGTATACAATCCTTTTCACCTTATCTTATACAGCAGCATATGTGAAAGACTATTAGAAGTTTCTTATACTTACTTGATATATATGTAATGACTGCACTATCTAGCTATTGATTGTGAGGAGTAGCAAATGTAATTGCAAAGCTCTTGAGAATCACTTACGGGATTTTACTAGACCAGTGTACTTTCTTTGTAGTTTTTGAATTTATGAACAATTTCACATCAGCTTCTATCAGGTAATTCTTGCTGTGCAATATTCACAAAAGTGGCTGCCAAATATAACATGCGATGTTTCACTTGTAGTTGGGGTATACAAAACTAATATAGAAGTATATCTGGCCAAGCTGAATGGAAAATTTGTATTGTATCTATTTATAGTTCTTAGGTAGGCTAATAATTCTCATAAAGTACAAAAGCACGTCAACGCATAGATACTTTGTTCTTCCCATGAAAATTACTTTCAGTTGGAGGAATTTTGACATCTAGGGTCTGACTGTTAACTTTGTTTGTAGATTTGTATACTAATTTTTGAACAGCATTACTTTATGATCTGCTTCCTTACCATCTCTTATTGAGTCAGGAATTCCAAAGGGGAAAATGCAAACTGAGACAAAAATGAACAAAAAGATTAGAAGGTAAATGGATAGTATTTTTTAGTAAAGTGTATGTAATGGAATCTGTCAAGTAACCTTTCAACTCAATTTCATTCTTGCACTGTTTTATTAATATCACTGTTATTTATGTAGGATTATTAGGTTGCAATATGTGATACATGGGTATCAGTATTTTAGAGTCTTCCACTACTTCAAAGCTGCTGACTGAAGAGTATGTGTGATTTCTTGTGGAAACATCACTAAAAGCACGGTTTCACGGGCAGTAAAAACTGATGAAATCAAGTGAAGAGGTAAACAATACTAAGTCAGCTATTAGCAACTTTTGCATTCACTGTCACAGTTTTGCTCAGTACAAAGGCAAGCACAGAGCTCAGCTGGAACATGAACTCATAGTTCAAGAAGCTGCACAAAACCAGAAACACTAAAAAAAGATCATTAATTTTAGAAGTATTTTCTGACTTTATGCTCAAGGGCTCCTTTTATGGGGAGTGTGTGTGTTTGTATATGTGTGTGAGGATACTGGAACAGATCATCTGTCCCGTTGCACTTGTGTTAGGACAAAGTGAGAAAGAAGCCATCACGTGAATGTGTTCACAGCTGTTTTTCTTTGGCCTTTCTTCCCATCAGTTTTGCAAATTAAACAGTCAGTGATTACATGCCGCTGAGTGGAAGACTGGGAAGGAAAGCACGGTGGAGTTCTCTTACTTGAAGACATTGATTTCTGATCCAAACAGACTCCTGCTTATCATGCTGTTCTGTTTCTTAGTTTGCTCTACCTGCCCTATTGGGAACTTAGACATCTAATACAGGGGATTAGATTCCATCACCTGGGTTTTTACCCAGGTGATGGTCACCTAAAGTTAGGTGTTACAATGCAAAATTTTAACAAGCCAACTTCAACAAATTCTCTACTACAGCAGATCACAAAGAATCTTGTGCTTGTTTGAAAATTAAAATATTTGAAACCCCCAACATATAGCAATTATTTTGTTTCCATATACACTTACAGCAATCATTTTTTGCATTATTTTTGTTAGTTGTCAGAACTGTTTAGTTGCCTTACGTTTCAGTCTAGAGATCAAAATATAGCTATATAAGACAGTAATTTAGAATTTATAGTCATATATATAAATTGCAAGTAAAATTGAAATTAGAAAAACATTAGCAGGGTCTTGATTTAAGTATACCCCTTTTTAAAGGGCATTCTACATTTCCTTCAAGTTAAATATCTGTTTTCCTTTGAAAAATTTCCACAAATTACTTTCCTTGTTCAGGGAATGCATAGTACAATTAAAATAAATAAAGATATAATTTATTTATCTTTTTATGGTACCAGAATGTTTTGAATGGATGGCTTGAGGAAGGTTTAGGGAAATGGAAGAAAAAAATCTAATTCAATTAAGTTATTAACAGAGAAAATTATGATTTGGTCTTAAATCTGTACTTAACTTTGCTTAGTCACATTCTCAAATTCTGAGCCTTCTAAAAAGTGGCAAAAACTCCCATTTCCACATACGTCAAAAATTCATTTGATTGTTTCACCACTTTTCTGCGTATATGAAACAAATGATTATCCTAAATTATATGCTGTTATACCCTTCTGCTTTCCTGCCTGTGTGTGGTACTGAAGGAAGTTTTGTCTTTAACTGTCTGTTTTGTTTATAAATTATTCTTATAGATTTTACCTCTAAGGGGTAAAATGGAGTAAAACATCACAGGTGTCACCACGGTCACTGTGATAAAGAAATATTCTGGAAATACCTTGAAACATCAGAGGTATGAAATCCCAAGGTTTTTTCCTGGCATTATAAAGAAAATGTAGTACAAAAAGTGTTTTCAGGTTTTTTAGTTGTTGTATTTATAGCAATCTGCATATGAATTTTACCATTTGTTGATGAGTATTCTGATAATTCAGGGGATCAATTTCTGTTCACTTTATTGCTCTATTAGTGAGAAGCCTACAAATAAATTCATTGTTCCAGTCATGATTATACTAGACCATTTAAAAGGAACTAATGCCTTTTCTTCTGCAAAATAATGCAACCACTTATGGAACTTAATATTGCATTGTGGATTTTATTGTTGTTCTTGACATTTTACAGTCAAAATCAAAGTTAATTTATTGTAAATTTAAATGTTACTGACAGAAATTATTTCCAGGTTTTGCTTTCTCACAGAAAACAACTTTCTAATTTTTTTTTCTTACATCAGTTTTTGGTTTTTCCTGTAGTCAGTCTTTCCTGCCTAATTATGAACATATTTTCAATTTATTTTTTTTTGCTCACTTTCATTGTTAGATCTCCCACTGTAATGTGCAAGTTTATATACTGTAGAGTGTATACTCTTGACTTAAAATTAAAAAAAAAAAAGAGTGAAATTGTGCTGGAAAGATGTAGAGACATGGAATGGACAATACTTCTCATTTGTCTTCTCCTGTGACTCCAGTTCATATGTTAATTCAGAGGTGAATAGATAAGATACTCCTCCGATTGCAGTCTACATACACCATGTCTTCCTGCGTTAGTGTGTAATAGATCATCTTGAGTAATATTCTCTCTGTTGCTATAGAAAAAAGTTCTGTTTCATTTGCAGGAGCAAATATAATCTCTAAATCACAGCTCATCATGAAGTGAGAAGTAGGTTCTTTGCTTTAATGAATGTCAGTAAGTTCACAAAGAAGAAACTACTTTCTGTCTCTGGAGAGAGAACTTGAATATACAGTGTTTGGCAACTCTAGGAGCTGGACATCTTAACCAGGACAACACAGAGCCCAGATTTCAACATAGATCTAAGTTCCTAAAGTTCACATTTCTTCATTGACAGTTATGTAGACTCAGCTCTGCAGTAGACTTGCATTATACTTGAAAATTGAATCCCTTTACTAATAAAAAAGGATGTGTCTGAACCTGAATGTATCCAACTCTGCCATTTCACAACTAACCTGCTTCTTAATGTTCATTTGTACTTAGAGGGAGTCTACTTTTAAATGTAAAAGATGCGTGTGTATGAACAGATGTGTATTTTTGTATGTCCAGTTTGTGAGGTCATGTTTCTTACCTACTGTAAGAAACACCATGGGAGTGGAAAGGGAAATTATGAGTTGTCTCTCTTTGGCCTCTCACTCAAATTTGTATTTCTGTATCTTTTACTTCATGTTAGGAACTATATCACTGTTTCTATGTTTGAGTTAGAAGTATTTTCCTAAATGGAGAGTGTTAAATGGACCCTTGAAAGTCCTGAACATTTACAGTTAAAAACCCCATAACATCCCTTCAGTATCAGCCTTTTCTGCTGTGACAGATGGTACACATTTCTATTTTGATTAGAAAAAATGTTGTGTTAAGGAGCTTTTCCATATAACTTTTATTTATACTACTTGAAAACAAGCCCCAATTGACCTGATCAGAAAGTTTATATCAGAAGAGTATTACTCCCAAAAGTTACCAATGAGCAGGGCATGAGAGAAAAAAATACATTGGAATTATTATTTGTGAAGAATAAGTGTTCAAAAAGCACTCTGCAACCTTTCCCACTCCACTACACTAACCCTTGACAATTCAAAGACTAAAATATCTTTTTGCCAAACAGCAGTGTCAATGAAGAGGCTAATAACAGAAAAATTCCTTCCTTTTAGTGAACACTTAAGACAAATCAGTCTTAATCAGATATTGCTTGATGTGGATAAGGTAAGAGGATGCTGAAATGCCGTCCATAAACACTCACAGCACTTTGCTGGTTTCCGTTGTGTGCTACACTGCAAACATCTGACAGGATGACAAACTAAGTATTTTCAAATAAACTAGAAGGAATGTCTCCAAAAACTAGCATGCACATTAATGCAAAAGAGCTGTCTGTCCAAATGATTGTGAATTCACTTTTCATTATCACTCTCTTATTTACTTTACTAAGGTTATTTATTGTGTTTGAATAGAACCACAGGGGAGATTCAGGAATTATATATTGGGGAAAATTCTATTACCATTCTGAGTCCACCACTATTATACTGTTCCCTCCAGAAAAACAACAAAATGTTTTGCTAGTTTATAATTTTCTTCCCTTTTGCAGTAGGAATTAGATGCTTATCAGGAGAAAGGATTAAAATAAGTTTCATATTTTTTATAAAAACATGTTTAAATCCTGCTGGTGACAAATGCTCTGCTATTCTGGTGGAAGGAAATCAGCATGAAAGCATTATCATCCATTTTTCTGATTACATGAATATCAAAGATGATGCTCTTGTCATCTATAAGCTTTATTTTGAAAGCACCAGTAAGTGACATGCTTGAATACAAAAAAAATAGAATGAAACCTGCCTGTCAGATAAGAATGAAAGGTAAGCTTGGCAGCAGGACATGAGGGGGGCTTTGTTATTGCATGGAGTTCAATGGTTTGTGTGTTAATGGAAAGACCAGTGAAAAACACTTGAGGCTAAATAGCATTTCCACAGAGCAATGCATAGGTCTGTGTTTAGACAAAATATTATCTCTAGTATAACTGGAGACTGTTCTTCCATACTTCCCCCACTTTGTTAGCATATCTGTTTAAGAATACACACCTAGAAGACCTCTATTCTTTAGGACATCACTCTCTGAAGAGTGAATAGTACACAGCAAGGAAGCCTATTCCAAACCAACTCAAATTTCTTTCTTCTTTCCAGAAGGAAACTCGATAGGTGTACTATGTATAATTTTTTAAAAACCAGTCTTTCTCAGAAAAAAGGAGAACAGAATAATGAAAGAAAACAAAACCCATCACTGATGATGCAGCTTCCAAATTAGTAAAATATAAAAGTATACGCTCAATGTGATCTCTGTTCAGAAATCTGCCCTCATCTACATGCCTTCCCTGAAAGAAGTGTGCTTCTCTCTAATCGTTCACCTGTTTTTTCCTACTTAAGGATGAATTGCTAAACTGGTGTTTCAGGGACAGACAGAATAAAGGAAGATGATTATCTGGAGTTAAAAAAGAGCTCTAAAGAGAGAAACTACTTAAACATCTCTAAAGAGAGAAACTACATAACGTCAGTGTAGAACATTACTGAGAAAATTCCTTCTGCTGGCCAAGACTCATTTCAGCATGACAAGCAATAAACTCTGTATTAATATTTGAGCTCTAACCACCTGCTAAAGCCCCTCTCTAATTACCTAGATATGTCAGGTTGTAAGTCTTGCCACTCTGAATAAATCTGACATCCACAGATTTCTCCCCCTAATTTTTATTTTAATAAGTAAGCCACACAGCACCTGTGAAGTTACTGATAATGAATGTTAGGAAATAGGATTACTCAAGTAAGTTAAATCCTTCTGCCTTTTCATTATATGCTTTATAATACTCAAAATCATGTCCTGAATAGGCACAGAACAAGTAACTGGAACTTACATATTTGATCCCTATGCTTCTAGCTCAGTCACTAAGTAATTCTCAGGCAGTATGGGCCATGTTAATGTGAAAACCTGGGCTGACCACAGTATTTAAATGTGCTTATCTGCAGTACTTTGTTCAGAAACTCTCCAATATTAAATATTAAAACTGTACAGATCTACACGAGCCACTGTCCATGGGTCTAAGTTCTTTTGAAACGTCAGAGTGACAATATATAATTTCCTGATGAAAAATAAATAATTTCCGCTTCCAGTGAAAGTAAACATTGTGCTAATGTCAACTGTATATTGAAATAATGATTCATAAGGGAAGCATTTTAAAAGAACTTGGACTCAGTGAAGACAAACAGCACTTCTGAAAATTCAATGCCAGTCACACTAAAAGGAGTGAGAAAGAATAAAATATACTTTTAGCTTCATGGGCTTTTTTAATCTTGATGTGTATGCTAGAAATTTTAAAGTGTGTTTTGAAATACATGCATACTTTTCCGCTTAAAAATATTAATTTTACTCCAGTGCACCTTGAAACATATCTTTAGAAACTGAAATTGGCCCAATAAACCACTGAGCCTTTCCGAAATAAATGTAACGTTCAGGTGTTTCAGAACATTTTAGTGTGTTCTACTGGTGCTCTCAAATATTCAACAGGTTGATGCAAACTATTGTTGCAAGACAAATATTTCTATATAAGATTTTTTTTTCCACAGAGATGACTCAAGAAAAAATACATCTATATAATTGTGTAAAAATAAGAGAAAATTTAGTGTCCAGTACTAGGATTCTGATTTGCTAGCATTTTACATCAGTTTTGTATAGGTCTATACAATTGAGTCATAGCCAAAGAATATTGGACTCAATACAAATTTAGTTAGCACGTTTGTATTTTTTTATGTAATCTCAAAAAGTTGAGGGTATTCATAACTAAAACTGAATGCTGAGCAGCTAAATGTAGCCTCTATAAAAGAGAAGGAAGGAAAATAAATTTCTTTAGAGATATGAGCTGATCCAATGTAGAATACAATTTGAAAAGGTTATACACTTATATTTCACATCTTTTTTAGAAAAAATAAGTGTCTTTGTAAAAATTAATTCTGGAATCCAAAGAAAATAATACTTATGCAGCAATAATTTTTATGTGTCATATTAAAAAGATATCTTCTTATCCATTTGCTCCATTTCTTTTCTCCCCTTAGAATTTTGGAAAGCTACTGAACATTTACCAGATTGGGCAGTGGAGCATGTCTGTAAAATATTGAATTTCCACAGAAAGTCTGTACAGTGTCACAGTCCTTGGTTTAACATATCAGCTGCTGAGATGTGAAGTGTTTTGTAGAGTGTACAGAGAGGCCAAGAGCAGAGGACAGACAGATAATCAGCACTTCTTATTAACTGGCCAAATTAGTGTGTGTGCAAAACTGGCAGAATCCCAGAAAAGAGTACAGAAGAAAGCTTAAAATGCTGTAAAGGAAGAAAATAAGAAACTTGTCACAGGAAAACGTAACATTGCAGTTCAGAAATGAAATGGACAATCAGAGGAAGACATGCTTCATTATTGCTTCTATTGAAAATGTTTCTTGTTCAGTTTATGAAGCTTTTTCTCTCCCTAGAATACAGGGAGGTTACATATGAGAGACTTTTACTTCAGCTTTAAGTGTTTAGAAAAAAAGACATCTTTGTGGATCTGTATAACATGATTTAATCCTAAAACTGGAATAACCTGTTTAACAGTTGGTTGTGACTTAATATTTGTAAAGAAATGTTTATATGTGTGGTGGGTTGACCTTGGCTGGATGCCAGGTGCCTACCCAGCCGCTCTATCATTCCCCTTCCCAGCCAGACAGGGGAGAGAGTAAGGTGGAAAAACAAGCCGTGAGTTGGGATAAGGCAGTTTATTAAAGCAGAAGCAAAGCAAAAGCTTGCACGCACAAAAGCAAAGCGAAATATAACACCATTTATTCTCTGCTTCCCATCAGCAGCCATGGTTGGCCACTCCTGAGAAGCAGGGGGGCTTCAGCACATGTGATGGTTCCTCAGCCATTGGAGACAATGAATGCCTTCCTGCTCCTTGCCTCAGCTTTTATATCTGAGTTAACGTCATATGGTGTGGAATATCCCTTTGGTCAGTTTGGCTCAGCTGGCCTACTTGTGCCTCCTCCCAGGATCTTGCCCTCAACTGAGGAAGGAATGTTACAGTGCTGGTGCTGTGCTCAGCAGCAGCCAAAACACCAGTGTGTTATCAACACCCTGCTGGCTACCAATGCAAAACACAGCACTGTGAGGGCTGCTATGGGGAAATGAACTCCAGCTCAGCCAGACAATCAGTACATTTGGAGTGTACATGCATCTGGTCCATTTCACAGTTTGGATCTGGCTATCTGCAGGTCCATTCTCCTGCTCTGAAACAGGGTATTGTGGCTAACTTAATGTGTGCATGTGGGGAATGGGATCTTGGACAAAACCTAGGAGTTTAGGTGTGCTTTGGGAATTAGTTGGTGTGTAGACAGTGCTCCACCTCATGTCTGAATTGTAATGAAGTTTACACTGGAACTAAATAGCTTGCTTTATAAAGCAAGACCCAACTGCAATCCAAGCAAAACCAACTATGTTGAATTTGGGTGTATAAATGGTTGGGTAACATTTATTTCAGATGTGGAAACTTTTATTTAAGAGCAGTTGGTTACATCTTAATGTAATCTTTAGCTTAAAAATCTCAGATATACCTAAAGTCAGTAATAAAAGTCTTATTACTTAATATGTCTGTATTCAATAAATAAGGTTTATCTGCCTTCAGTTCAGAAAGTTGAATACATCTATTCAAAACCAAGGCGGTCCTTATTAGAACTACAGATGCCAACAAGATTACCTAGTTGCTTATATCTGTGCTTATATCCATCCAGTTAACTTTTGGTATGTGGGTGTTTGTAGGAACTCTAGATACAGCAGTGGAGGTTAACAAAAAGTGGGAGGTGAAATATGAATTTTCAAGGTTCTGTCAGTCTCTCAGCACAGTTTGGTGCTTCTGATATGATTTGCAGTTTGTTTTGTGGTTTGTTTTACTGGGTTTTTTTCCTTTTCAAAAAGCTAAAGGTTGAAAAATCGTACTTGAGAGAACTCCTTCCACTTACTCCTTTGATTCTTTCCATAGAAATATAGTTGTATTTACACCAAAGAAAAAATGGCACTCTCTGAGATTTGACTGGTTCATTTGTGTCAGTTGTTTACAAAAGGTGATAAATGCAATCTATAACTTCTGTGGGGAAATACTCCTGTAAATTTTCTTTTTCTATTGCAGTTTTCAAAGCTGTGAAAAAAATGGTGCAACACTTCCATAACATTAAATTTGAGAAATAATTGCACTTGGCAGTTTTTGTTTGCAGCAATGCACGAAAGGCTGAAGGCTTTTGTACAGTTCAAAGAGCACATTCCACAGATCTAGCAGTTGTCAGTAGCCTGCAGGGATCATTTGAATTTTCAAGGAAAAAAAGCATCAGAGTAATGCCCAGACCATTTGGTTGTATACTTTCAGCTCTCTCTTTTTAAATTTCACCTGTATGAAAAGTTACTCAGAAATAAGCTGTATACAAATGTGGCACACCTTAATGTCTATTGAAAGACCTTGTGTCAAATCTCATTGGTTCTGTTTTGTGTAGAGATTAATATGAAAAATAAGATAACAAATGAGGAATGTCATTGTTCAAGCACATGGGACTGGTGAAAGTAGATAACAGTGAAGTGAAATCCCTTTACGTGTTTGGATCCTGTAGTTATTTGTCAGCTTATTGCATTAGCCAAATTGTACAAGATACTCCGTGTTACTTCGCTGTAGTAGAGCCCTCGTCACAAAGGTAAAGCCTCTCATGTGGTCTCCCAAAAACATGGAAAACTTGCCAGCTCCTATATCACACTGCAGCTCCATCACTCTCCAGAAATGTGTTGATTGTCACTGTGTGTCTGTCTAAAGCTTCTGCTTATCTAACAGGAGGCGATGTGAATATTTTTACGCTATGTACCCTAATAGGATTTTTAGTGAAGTATTCCATGGTATTTCTCAGAGAGAATATTTTTTTTCTATTGCTAGGTGTTTATCTTTATTTGTTTTGGCTGTGGGTTTTTGCACAGCTCCAAAACTCCAAAGTCCTTTTTTCTGTCATGTACAGACACAAGTTTGAAGCTAAAAAGGCTTGCTCTGAAGCATAGGTGGTATTTGTCCCATCATTTCTAATAGTTGCATGGTTTGTATTGCTGAAATCTCTCTCTCCCCCCTCCCTACAAAGTGCAGTGCCTTGAGCTGAACCTGTGCCCTGACTGTCAGCAGAGTTCTTAGGGTGAACCTTCTCAGACTTGGTGCTCTTCTGCCAATGTGCCTCACCTGAATCTGCATAGCTATTCAAGATCACTTCATCAGTGCCACTTCAGTCAGTTTTTTAATAGTTAATATTAGCTTTAAGAAATTAAAGTATATCTTGTATGTCCCACTTTCACTTGCACAGTATTGTATTATGATAGTCATCATAGGCAATTCTTGCTGGAATGGTTTAATGTCACTTGTTATCGAGAAGTGATATAAAGTACATGTAGAAAAGAAAGAAGAGAATTAAGAAATAAAACCAGTTGATTCTATGAATGAGTGAAATAACTGTAAATTAAGTAAAATTAAAATACTTGTTATGACATTTCTGTCCCCTCGCTTTGTATGGAATTATTACAGTTATTGATTTAGTTATTTTCTTACATGATTAATATATACTGTTTTGTTGTGCAAAAATAAGTGAGGCAAATGTGGGGTAAAACTACTAGGATGAAAATTTCTCATTCTTTCCTACAACGTGCCAGTGAATTTTTTTGGATTATTTGAGATTGTGCATATTTTCTTGGTAAGAATGGTTTTGTTTTAATGTCAGGCGTAGGTCTTATTCACTTTAAAGAATGAAGAATAATCTTGTAACGAAGTTGAAAGAAAGGCAGAATGGACTTGATGATCTTAACATCACTGCAGTAGGTAGATTGTTGGATTCACAGAGGTGACCACTGCGGTTTTGAGGTAGATGCTAGAACTACTACACCGTGGGATGTGTTTGGATGTAAAAGTTCCAGCTCCTAGAACAGCAACAACTTGATGCAGAAGCCCTTATTTCAGCCAGCTGAGATCTTAAGAGTACTGTAGGGCACTGTCACCAAATGGAAAAAACTACACAAATCCCAGTAGTCTGTCCTCAGCTCTGAAGAAGCAAAAATACGTGTTTTTGTGAAATCAAGAAGTGGGCTGAAATCAGTAGACTAAAAATGACTTTGGAATGTTCTTCTAAATGTACTTTACACAGTTAAAAGTAGTTGTATTTACAGAAGAAAAGTGAAGCAGTTGTTCATCTCTAAAGAGATAAATGGTTTGTATTTCATTACTAAGAAATCCCTTAGTGTTTGTAATGTGGGTGTTTTAGTTAGTACTTTCTTCTTCAAAAATATGCTTGTATGAGTATTTTTCAGTATCAAGTAATCAAAATCAATAAAATAAGAATGATTACAAAAAGAAAGGGTGTGATCATATTCCATCTTCTGAACTCAAGCTCATTACTTTCTTTTTAGGAAAAGACAAGTAGAAATTCCTTAACGAAGTATGTTTTGAAGTGAGGAAGTGTAGCTGGCACAGGTGCTCAGTCAGGTAGACGTTTCATGAAACCAGCATCTGAGCAGGGCTTCTTGCACAAATGTTGTGAGCAGGGGATTTACCCTGAATAGCTGTTTGAAGTCATCTAATGGAAACAGTACTGGAACTTGAAAAAAGAAGGTAGGACAGCTTCACTTGTGAAAGCACTCTTTACTTTTTCTTAGGCAAATACCAGCTCCTTTTACCAGCCTGTCTCATGCTGTGCTTTTGTCCTGGGACAAACAAATAGAGTAATATTAATAATAATAACAATAATAATAATTAATAATAACAAAGCAGTACCTTAATTTTGTTAACTGCCTTTTTTTTTTCTCCAATTTTTAGTAATTTCTATGTTGTTATCTTCAGCTTCTCATTGCTTACTTGTTCTTCTTCCCATTTCATGTTTACCTGAGAAGTATGCTGTTCTAAGTTCTCTCCTCTTTCATCCTTCTCCTGCTTTTTTCTGACTCCCTGGAAACATGAGCATTACTCTGCTTTCTCTTTCCCTGGGCTGGGGTTTGTCATTTCTCCAGCCTCCTTCTGGCAATTTGCATTAACTTCTGTAGGATGCAAACTTTCCATTTAGAAAATAAATTTATTTTGCTTTCAGTATCTTAGGTACAGAAAACCTTAGAAATATGGAATGTGAAAAAAATAGTAATGCTATCTGTCTGGGCTTGCTAAAGACAGTCACATTGCCACCGACACAGGTTTGTGTGGTGCCTCTGAACCCTGAAGCTGTCCCACTATGCATATTTGCTTGCTTTCTAGTCTCATGTTTCCACTTTCTTACATCTTCCCTCAACGTCTCATTCATCCTCAGTCCGTTTTGTGCACAGCTTACGTTCACAAAAGCAGTACTGAGCTGTACCTGCTGCTGCAGTTACTCCCTTATTTCTTCTCTTCACATCTAAGCTCAACATTTTTGAGGGTATGAATACTCTGAGTTTTCTTCTTACAGAGCTATCACAGATATTTTTCTGCATTCCTTTCTCTCAGCTGCAGTTAGGGTGTTTTAAAAATAAGACTCCGAATCACATTTCTATTAATACTCATCTTAGGCACCCTCCATAAATTTTGTCCTATTTTGTTTTGTGAAATTTTGCACTGTTCCAGAGCATTTTCCAGCATTTTATTGTGTTCAGCGTCTCTTTGATGCATCTTTCATTACTTGTAATGAATGTAAAAAGTTTTCATTTGAGGGTTTCTCTAGAGTCCTTCAGGAAACGCTGTCTATTGAAGTTGTAAATTGTTAGGAAAAGAACTGCAAAAAGGTGAGAAAAAAACTTCTTTCTGACCTATTTGTTTCTGAAAGTGACAGTCTGTTGGTATTTGTGATCTTGCAGCATTGTTATATTGCATACTAGTAAAAGATAATTTTAGATTCTTAAATGTGAATGTATGTATGCTGAGAAAACTTCAGAAATTTAAAACCAGAATGATATTTGGTAAGATACAACATGCTCGTACCAGTGCCCTAGGTAGGTGTATATGAAAAATGAATCAGTATCACTTTTAAGTGCACAGTCCTAGTACGTGTAACCTGGTGAATGGTTTAGTGTGTGTATGAATGCTTTATTTAGTTTATTTGCTCTATTAGTTGAAGAAAGCATGCTGAATTAAGTTTCTAAAAAGCTTTTTGCTTATTGCACTGACCTTGCATGCTGGCTCTCTGATCCAGGGCAATCCACCCTAAGGATACTATATAAAGTTATAGTAGTCTTAAAATTAGAGTCACTTCTTCAGGAATAATCCTATCAGGAACACACTTCACATATTGTTTCACTGTAAGTACATCTCTTCTTGGGCTGTGTATTATTTTGGGGTCCAACTAATGGAACATGTGAGATTAGCTATGTGAAGAATGAGGAATTAATTTCTGTATAGTTTATGAAGTCATTCATCTGCCATAGTTCAATTAGTCTCCTCAGTCATGTGAAATGAAAAACACTTGTTCATTAGGCTTGCAAAAAAAAGAAAAAAAGAATCTCCCAGCACATTGCAGCACTGAGTTACTGTCTGTGTGCAAACAGCATTCTACACAGAACCGTTAATGGCACTGTCTGGGATATCTCTGTTTTCTGATGGATATATGTGATTAAATGTCTCATTTTAAGGCACTTATTTCTACGGGGGCTAAAGTTTTAAGCTCAAAGTTACTGCTTATGAACAAGTTGTCAAGCAATTTGAAAGTTGTGCTGTTATCTATCTGCAGTGTTCTGCATCTGTCCAAGGAGAGGTAAATGGACCTGTAAGTTTTAGAACAAAAAACATTCAGAAGAATCTCTGGTGGTACAGATGTTAATAGGTGTGATTTTCAGCTTGAGGATTTTTATTGTGTGGGTGTTTTTTAAATTATTTTTTAATTGTTAATGTGCAATAGTTTCTTTATCCTCATTTTCGTCACAGTGGAAAAAGTGACCAAGGTAATATGTAAAACTTCAAAATAAATCTTCAAGTAATGAGACAGGGAAATGAACAAAACAGTGAAAATCCCTGCAATGAATAAATAAATTTAAACCTTATTTAACAGTAATTTTGTTGAAAGTGTGGTTAATTCTTACAGATCAAAAAGCTTGAAAAAAATATGACTGAATTCTCAAAAATTAAAAAGCTTGAAAAAATATGACTGAAGAAATCCAGTGTGTTTTCTGGAAATGATTGCGGTGCTCATCCAGCCTTTCAGATTGCATGACATTTCAGTAAAACAAGGACAACCAGTTGATCATACATCCTTCAGATTTGAAAAGGAAATTTTATAATTAGGGGAAGAGGTTATGTTACCTGCCTGGTTTACAGAGTGCTATGGAATGCATAAACAAAAAGTTGCATTAATGATCAGTTTTCAGCACAGTAGGGAATTAACAGTGGGTGGTGCAAAATTGCAACACATGCTGAGAGGGAGCTTGGGCTACTTCTACTCATTGAAATTTTTCCTACCGAGTAATGACATGTAGGTGTTATTTTTGTTCTGTTCGCATAAAGTGTTTGTTCAATATACATTGTAATATCCGAAAAGAAAGAAAGAAAAAGATTGTGTATGTTTTGGCAAGTATTCCCACAAGCATTAGAATATATTTAAATAAAGTGATATTATGCCTTCAGTTTGAGTAGCTTTTTTAGTCTGATTACTTCTTCTCATGGAAAATATTTCGGAAACAGAAAAAGTCCAGAAAAGCCCAGTGAAAATTATTGGAGGCACAGAAATTATTTCATATGATTAGATATTAAAGAGATTAGTACTGAGAGCAGGAAAAAAAGAAGAGGTTACATGGTAAGTGGTATACAAAATGATTAATATGGAGAGGTAACATTTGAAAATCTTGTTTACTTTTTCTAGTGAAACCAAGAAGCAGGAGATAGTCAAATAAATAAATAAATAAATAAAACAGATGGAATTAAATCAATACCTTTAAATGCAGGCTGTGTATGTCACAAAACTTTTACTGGCTTTGAGAGTTACTGGTTTAGAGAGAAAATTGGGGTAACTGCAGTACATATTTAAATTAATAGTTAACGCTTCCCTGAGTTAGGTAATAGAAATAATAATTAAAAAAATCACAATGTATGTAATATATAAAGTTCAAAAGAGAATGTCGGCCTTGAACTTTGTTCTTCCTATCTTACAGAAAAGTTGGAAGTAATGTAATTTGTATCCTGTCTGTCTTTACTGAGGAAAAAAAAATATTTCCACTATAGTAAGAGCACATTTATTGGAAGTTTCTAATGAGAAGATAACATTAATAGTAAATTAATTTCGTTTTATGAAGTCCAGTCAATCTGTTGGCTTTCTTTAACTGCTTGCCATACACTGCTTCTGACTGCAAAATAGGCAGCTGTAAGCTTTATTAACCCTTCAGAAACTCTTAATGATCTTTATAATGAAGTTGAAAACCTATATAAAGTAGACAGACAAATTCCTTGAATTTTAATACAATTACTAATTAAGGGATTTGATATTTTAAGTAGGAATGCATTTTATTCTTGGCTTTGCACATGCTGTATAAATAGCCACATAAGAAATAATTGGTATTGCATTGCTTTGTTTTCATATCATTAAAATGACTAAACCAGGAAAATTGTTGAATGTTATTGTATATAATTGAAACAGACTTTAAAAATGGTTCTTGTGTATTTACCTATTTCCTGGAGAAAAATAAAAGTTTTCCAACTTTCTATCTTTTTAAAATTAATTTCTAACTTCTTAGTTCCATTATTTGATTTATTATATTCAAGTATTTTTCTCTAGTAGTTGCTACTCCTTTCTCATAACTGAATGTCTTTTCTTTATACTGGCTTCTTAAATCCTTTTGCATTGCCTTTTGCCATTCTTTCTTTAATCTTTTCCCTTCTGTTTAATTTTTAAATCCATTGCCCTTTATCTTTTTTCAGTCTTTTTAGCTGCTCTCCTCTCCTCTCCTTTGATTCTCTCTTAAACATTACTGCTTCTTAACATTGTGTTCTTTATTGATTTTTCTTTCTTTTTGTTTTTTATCCTTTTAAAATTTTTCTAAAGTTGTTCTTTACTATGGCATTACGGAAGGAAAAATTGATACAAATGTTACCAATGGAATTAGAAACAAATAAACACAGAAAGGATTCAGGTATGTTCAAGGGAAAGATGAAACGTTTCTCTGTTTACTGAAAATAAAAACCCTATTTACTTTTTGGTGGGCATTGAAACATTTTACCTGAGTCTTTTTTCCCCTGATATCACATCCTGTGTTTCAAACGGAAAGCAATTATTGTATATGTACTTTGTGCTAGATGTGTTTTTGACTTTCTCCATCCTGACACGCTTTTCTTGCATTGAAGTCTCCACAAGCTGTGTCTTGTGCTTTACAATTCATCTTTGTATCTGAATTTTTTTTTAGTGCATTATTTAACAGCAGAATCTCTCTGTAGTCTTTTATGGACTGTTTTTTAATTGTTTGCATTAGAGGAAAAAAGATTTAATAGCTGAATACAAGCATTTGCTTAAATTTATTTAAATGACTAACATAGACATACCTCAGAGTGGCCGGTAAATATGTAATTAAGTTATTTACTCTATAGTTAGTTAGTAGTTTATGCATTTTTAAGAAAGACACTTTTCATTTGATGTAAATAATAACGGTCTTCTGTGGGTCTGTTACAAACTTCTTTTTTAATTTTTAAATTACCCTGAAGTACCTGTCACATGAAAGGGGAATGAAGCCTGTATGTAGGAACATTATGAGAATCTGGGAAAATTAAGTACTGCAGAATATATTATGGCGCAATTTAAATACATTTTTGCATGATTCTCCTATGCAGTTTTTTGTACAGATTAGTATATCGTGGTGGTGGTGTTAGGATTACACAAGTTTCTAAATAAAATTTCTGTGTTGCCATAATACTTGAACAGGAGAAGTTAGCCAAAGAAAAGGTTTAACTACTGTCTCCATTTTTCTCCAGTGTCCTAAATTTGCACACCTAGGAGCAGGACTTACTGGGCCATTGTTCAAATCCACGAGGAGTTGGGCAATGGAAATGAATTTAGATGTTGGTGTAAAAAAAAAAAAAAAGAATTTCACCAGAAGTGTGTAAAAGCCACTGAGAATAAGAAATCAGCTGTACATTACAGAAACTGCTATGCAAGTGCATTTGAGGGTTTTCTCTGTCTTTAATAAAATAATGCCAACAGGAAGATAAAGCATTCCAAAAAGAAAATTGGGAGTTTCAAATAAAAAAATAGCCAAAACAGAAATGTTTTAGGAAATGTTAAACTTTAGTACTCTTACACTGAAAAGGCAACTGAAAAACCCAGGATGAGATAGTTTGCTGCCTGGGACAGGCATCAGAGTCTATGTGCTTTCCCTAATCATTTAACCTTGTGTAGGATATCATCATCTGGCAATGGAGTGTGTTTCTGACATTTCTAAAGTACTGCCATGCTACCGGAGCTGTTGGTGCGGCATGGGGCAGTGTCTGTGTGCACTGGCGTGTGAGTGTGGGGCTCTGCTTCCAGCTGCCACAGGAGAGGACCGCAGCAAGTGCCCTTCTGGCAGTGGTGTCTGTGTCCTTGGACACAGGGTTCCTGTTCAAGCTAAATGACATTTGACTCAAATCCAGTAGTAGAAGGGTTGGACAGGTTTTGATATGAAAATAGTTATATCCCTGAGATTGTGTTGTCCTATCTGATTTTAAAACATTATATGAAATAATAAAGAAGGAAGTGGAGATGATAAAGGTCTGCCCATGAAAGTTCACTTGTCAACTACTTCTGTGTGTTTTTCTTGTCCAGGTTGTGGCTGCTACAATAACTTTCAAATTATTGAGAACACTATAGAATCTGCAAAGATGTGGTGGCAGATGCTGCAGATGTTGCTCCTTCTTCAATGGAAAATACTGAAAACTTATTTTAGAGGAATATAGTGTTTGTTGTTGACTTTTTACCCTGAATTTGTTCTTTGGAAAATGGTCAACCAGTCTGAAATAATTTGAAAGGCAGTCAAAAACTTCACTTAACAGGTTACTAAGCAACAAAGCATGTTTTTGTTTTGCCTTAAACCTGCTATTGCTATTTTCAAGAAAACAGAAAGCAATCATGGTGGCTGTAAGCAAAAGATTTTTATGAGCAGAATTTCAATTTCAAGTTATTTAAAAGGCAGTCAGTACTGACTGGTAATAGGTACTAACTACAGATTGGACATTTTGTATCGACAACAGTCAGGCATTTGAAAGAGTGTATGTACAGGCAGAAGAGCAGAATTTGCTGTTCCACAGCAGTAGGCATGTGAGCAAGCAGAGGTGTGCTGTCTGCCCTGAGCTGTGTGCAAATGGGGGCTGGACTTCATTTCCTTGGAGTGTTGGTTCCACCGGTCTGACGGAGTCAATAGTGAGCACTGCTTGTTTTACCTTCCTAGCCTGATTAACAAAAGCAAATCACCATGAAAACTTCATGGCACAAAAGAGAAAACCACCAAAGCCCCCAGCATTTAACTATTTTAATGCCATTTGAGCTGTGCATCAGATTTTTTCTTGAAGAAGGTTTTCCTGTGCAGTATTCCTACACCGTATGAAGAAAACCTTTCCTAGATGTTAAGAGAATGAATGAGTTTTAACAGCAGGTAACAATGGGGACTGAATGGTCACATATAAATAAACATTGGCCTTTGATGACAATGGAGAGAGGAAGAAATGGTTCCCTTCTGGCCTGGAGTTGGATATGGAGGGAGAGAAGCAGGGAGGATGGAAACAGTGTCAGTGCAATGCAAGGGGATAGGAGTATGATCTGCTCTGCATTAGGAAAAGCCTCTGCTTATACACTTTCCTCTAGTATTACCTGTGTTTGAGCACAAAGTCCACTGCTTGATGAGTCAAAATATGTCAGAAAGCCCATAGTCCACATATGAAACTGGACAGTACCTTTTGTATTGTAAATTTTTTAGGAAGGGTGGTCTTTTATATAAATTTACACTTTAAATATGCCAGGCATTTAAGATGGAAGATCTTATGTTTCAGGGACTTTTTTCTATGTGTTCCATAGAGGCATAGAACTTGTACTTCATTTCACATCCCCCATATAAACAATACTTCATAAAGTGCTAATTGGTTTGCTGCTGCAAATATTTTTGTGAATTTTCTTGTGCTTACTTTTCAAGTGTATTTGTTAGTACTGATTATTTGGTGAGAAAAAGAAAATATTTCCTGTCTCTAACCAGCTGAACAGACACCTCTTTTTCTGAAGTGAGTTGCTTTTCAGTTAAGCAATAGTTTACTTGGATTTAATGAGTTTATTCTTGTTTCCAGACCTGAATGTTGATGTGAAATCTTTTCACAGATTTCAAGTACAACAGTTGTGGGGTTTTTTTCTCCAAGCAGCAGTGTAGCACTAACTCTTAGAGAATTTAATTTCCCGTTCTGAAACTATTTTTAGTTGAAAGAAAAACCAAGGGGTGACTGAAAAATTGAAGGTTTATTGGTGATTTGAGTTCTTTCAGTGGGACCTTATATATGTAAATGCAGGTATACATGTTTGTAAGCATGTAGTGTGCATTTTCAATTCCTTAAATATTTTCTGACTGTGCTCTATGGTGTTCTGAGAACAGCAGAGAAACAGGAATGAATTTGTGTAAGCCAGAAGAAAAAAATTCAGAGAATTTTGGTACGTGCTTCTCTTTGGGACAAAGGCCAGACTTTACATGGGTCCCTTGTAGTTATTTATGTTCTACAGAAAAAGCTTTATAGAATTCTGCATGAAAACTAGGTTTTAATTGTGTTTCTATAATATAAATTGGTTCAAATGATCATACAACAGTTTTAAAGATGGAAATTGAGATCTGTTTTTGCAGGTCATTGACAGCATAACTTCTGGACTCACCACCATGACAGAACCAGGTGACAGAGTGGATGTTTTATTTCGGTAATACTCCCGAGTGTTAATTTATTAATATCCTTCTATTCCATCTGATTTTTTCTTACCCTGCTTAATGCAGTAAACATATGTAATGAATTTCTCCACATGACTAGCATTTTTATCATGTAGCATAAAATCCTGTCATTGCTTTTTCAAAAGCACTTCGAAAATATTAAGTTATCGTGAGGGTTATTGCTAATTGCATGGGCTTTAATTTGTCACTTTAAATGGTCTAATTATTTCTTCATGAGCTTATCAGCAAACTCTTAAATAGGACCTCACTGAAAATTAGGCCCTTGGGCCAGGTTATTTATTTTGACCCAAACTTCAATTGAATATTATGATTAAAAATAAGTAAAGAATAAATACACTTCATTAATGTTCTTTAAAACTGGAAAAGTTAAAATCTAAGCAAAATGTAGGAGCAACTATCACATGTTTTAGTATTAATGGAAGTCCTGACCCATCTTCTTGAAGCTGTAAATGCTACAACTGTCGTTATACAGTAAGTTAGATATTGAAAACAGTCCTTCTTGAGCATTTTTTAAAAAGTTTATGCTAAGTATGGCAAATGAAACCATATGAAACTAACTGGCCTTACTTCAAACTCGTACTGAAAGACTGAGAACAGTTTGTCTGAAGTTCAGTTTGTTCAGTAAAAATATTGTAGAGGCAGAGGAGAATTGAAAGCAGTTATAAAGTATTTCTGTTCACAGTGTGGCTTGGCAGGTCTTTCTTTTTTCAGCATACCAGGGTGAACTTGGGTTACCCATCATCCCACTTGTTATTTATACAAAACATTATCTCTATAAAATATATCAGTCTGCATCAGACACTGCTCAGATGAGAAGAGCTTCCAATTTTTAATACTTTCAACATGCTATAAATACAACAAAAAACATGTGTTAGAACCAATAGAATATGGATTTCGTAATGATCAGGGGCTTCACTGAACATAACAATAAGACAGACATAAGGCATCATTCAGTCGGTGCCACCTCCCTGCAGCCTTCAAGTGAAGGAGTAAAACAGGGATGCATACATGAAAGAATGCTGTGCTTAACATTAGTCAAGACTAATCCATTGGAGAAATACAGAGTGAGGAACAATTATCTGAATAGCAGTTCCTTAGAAAAAGATTTTAGGATTGCAGGTGATCCCAACTGAAGATGAGAAACTGATGTGATACAGTTGCAAAAAGTGCAAACATTGGATAATGAAAATGAAGTCTGGTATAGAAGACATATGGAACTTTCTTTCAACACTGTCCAGTTTTAATATATTCACTGGGCACTTCAAAAAAGATGGGGATGAACTAAAGGCTCTATTAGAAGAGCAGTGACAGTTATAGTTAAGTTTAAAAAAACTGATAGCTTAAAGAAGAGGAGAATGAGAGAGGCAAGATAAATCTTCACATGCATTAGAAAGCCGCTGCAATGTTGTTCACCTTACTCTAAGTGGCTAAAACAAGAAATAGTGGATTTAAATTACAGTGAAATAGGTTAAGGTTAGACATTAGGAGTACTTTTGGAGTGGTATGATAGCAAAATGCTGGGATCAGTGCTCTGGTGAGACTGTGAGTGTCTCATAATTGTAAGCCTTTAAGGACTCCCTGGCACAGGCAACTGATCCTATTCTGGAACAGCACAAGTGAACTAGGGGACTTCCTGCAGTCCCTTTTGGCCCTGTGGTGTTCTGCTAGTAATGAACTGTTCTTACCCACCTGAGGGGAGGTCCACTGCTCAGCCTCTTCTGTGCATGGTGTGTCTTAAACCTTTTAATGCTGTCAGCCTTATTCCTCCACAAGAAGTTCCTCCATAAGAAGTAACAGAAAGGTATAAAACCCAGTGACAGACTTCAACAATCTACTATGAATCCTTATGTACTGAGCACTTCAATAAACCAAGTGCTGTCTAGGGTAATAACTGTCAGGATAATTTCCATATTTTAGTATATGATGAATCAATCATTTTTGCAAGGACTTGATTCATGAGGTAAGACTACAACTAATTCCCCTGAACTGGTTTGGGAGGATGTTAAATATTGAGAAGCATAGCTCCACGCTGTGGGTAGCAGAAAATCCAGCTTTTCCTATATCTTTGTCTCAAAAGTGGAAGAGATAAAAAAGCAGCTTTGGGAGACCTAATGCCCTGCAAAATCATCACCAGCAGTTTTAGCTGTACTGTTCTCTGGTTATGGAAGTGAATCTAGTGCCAGTAATTCTGTTGAGAAGCAAAGGGGACAGCTCCAAACTCCAACTTGCAGAATTATGCTTTATGCAAATTTCATTGTAAAACAAAATAAAAACTGCGGGAGCAGAAATAAGCTTTGATTCTTACTGTTCATCTACCGATGCTGGTGCTCAGTGCGGCATTTGAGCACAGAGGAGAATCGCCACCTCCATCAATGTTACAGCTACTGTTCTCCTGGTCATAGTTCAGCTGCTTGTGCACAGTGGAGTTGTGGGTGATGTCTAATGGTTCTTCATTCACATTTGTGTGTTCTACTTTACTGTAGAAAAACTGCTAGTAGTCTCAATGGCTTTACTCATGTTCAGTTCTAGCCTCTGACATGTGATGTTCATAGTTTTGTGTGATTTAATTGTATTTTAATACCTTCATGGCCAGTTTGAGATAATCCCGTGTTCTCTCTTCTGTTGCCTATGACTTCTTCAATGCCTCTTTCAGTGTAGCTGCTTTTTCTCTTTCATAATTTTATCCTGGAATTTGCCCAGACTGTGTCCCTGGACTTTTTTATTTTTCCATTTTATGCTGTTTCCAGGTGACTTAGCTACTTGCATTGCTTTTATTGTTATGGCTATACTGATGACTTGTAAATCTGTCTTTCCACCAATGCTATTGCTCCTTCCATCTATCTTGTGTCTCAGGCTGTATGTTTAACATGTTGTCTTTTAATTATCTTATCATTCAAAAAATGAACTCTATTCACTTCTCTCCTTTTCTATCACAAATGACAAGAACATTATCCTTCTTGTCACTCAAATTCAGTGACTCAGGGTTATTTTTTACTTTTGCTTTCTTAATGCTTCATGCATTCTGACCAGAACCAGATTCAGCACCTTTTCTATTTTTGGTATTGTTTAGATCCATTTTTTCCATCAATCCTCCTGTTAAATTTCTTATTCAGACTTTCATGCCTCTGTCCTAATTTTTTGCAATTTTGTTCTTTTTTTTTTTGGTTTGTTTTTTTTTAGTTTTCAAACCAGATGTTGCCTTCCTTAAAGCAAATTGTAGTCAGTGCTTTTAGTCTGCTTGCGTTTTCATATCCCTCCCTGTTTAATGTTCTTTTCAAGGCCTCTTGCCTCAAATTTAAGCTGCTCACAGAGCTTTACATGGGTGCTTTCTAAATGTGTTGAGCAGTCCAGCAATAGATTGTGAGCGGGTGGAATTCATCGGTGGAACCAAATGAAGTGTAAGTGCTATACTGATTATCTTTGAGAAAGTTTGTTTGTTAGGTCCAGAATCTTAAGAAATTTGTCTCTGAAATTCGTATTTTTTGTGGTTTTTTCTTCCCTATAATCAAGTTTTATGTCATGCCCTGTTCTTTTTACTTTGTCTTGTACGTGCCTCATTGTACTTCCAGACTTGCCCACATCTTTAGAAACAGTTTCTCTCACAGATGTATCTACATAGCTGTGTATCCATGAGGGAACTTCGTGTGGTCATCAAAAAAAGCTTCTGCTGCATTTGCTTATGCATCTTTCTTATAAGCCCACTTCTGCCTTCTTGCATGTATCAATCCAAAGTTTCCACAGACAGAATTTGCTTTTTTTTTTTTGGTAGCAATTCTGTAGTGGTTTGTCATTAGATTATATATTTATTTAGAAACAAACTGTCCTTTAAAGCATCTGAAAAGCATCATAGAATAGTGAGACTGAAGTACACAAAATTGAATTTCATTTTCCAAGACAACAGTTGTCTTTTCTGCATTCTGAGTCTTCACTCTTCCATTCTAGCTTCCATTAAGGCATGAATTTTTCTGTTGAAAGGTAAAATATACAGTCTGCCTGTGAGGCCACTATTAATTCCACACTATCTCTCTTTTATAGTGCAGCTGGCACCCTACCCTCGGGAGAGCAAGCTCATCACTTCTACCACATGCTTGTTCTCTACCAGTTCAGGCAGCAGGAATCCTAAGTTAGCTATCAAATATTGGTCTTGCCCATGGCAGCGCAGAGCATTCGACAGTGCCTCTGGGCCAGATGAAAATAATTTCTAGCACAGTTGGAGTGAAACTACAGAGGTGTAACAAAGACGAGTCCTGAGGAGGGTGGTATTCAGTATTCTCTCCAGCAATAAACAAAGATTTGCAAAATCAGTAAAATAAAATAAAAATAGTACAGATTTTTTATTCAGCTTTTTAAAATACAGCACTCTGTCCTGAGTGTGAGAAGTAATGAAACTATCTGTCGTTGTAAATGAAATTATATTTCTGACTTTTCAGACATGTCATATACTTCCAGCACCGAATTCTCAACTTCACTTATTTTTGTTTTAATAATATTTTTCATACGTTTGTACGTATTCTTACCATAGTGTTGTCATGTACTTCATCTGCTTACTGCAGATAGTCACAAAGATTTCCAGTCAGGTGTTAATTAAAAGGACAAAATAATTAGCCATAGGCAGGTAGACTGAGGCATATCTTTTAAGGTTGCAACTTCTTAGGATTATGGATTATTCTGTTATTTGTATGATGTTACTTTACATTTGCTTTAGCCGTCTAGGAGATGCTCCTTTCAAAAAAAGGCATACATGAAAGATGTCTTTGTCCTTAAAACATTTAGTGCTGTCAAAGAGCAAGTGTCTACCTGTGCTTATATCTGCCTTGGCTGCACTTTCCTGTCCTTAAGCTTAGATGGAAGTTCTGAAATGGTTCCTTTGCCTTCTCTGGATACCTCTGAATGTTTCCAAGCATGGGGGTTTTAACTTTGTAGTTTTGTTCGACTGAGTGTGTGTCACAGGCAATTCTTCTTCAATTTTTTTTAACTGACTAAAACTTGCTCTCTGCTTCTGAAGAATTTTGATGAGTGGGAAAGCTGCCTTCTCTTTAGTGTTACTTTGCTGCCAACCAATACTTTCAACTTCTCTGTCATCCTATTACCATAATAATTGGCACTGTTTTCTGTATGTTGTCTAGAGCATTATGCCACAAAAAGGAGAGAATCTGTCTCTCATTAGGTTCCCAGCTGATGGGTAACTGTATTGTGCTGATTGTATTGAATCTTTGTTCTGTAAGCATCCAGCAATGGCACTAAATTTTTTTAACATTATAGTATCAGATGTTGTGATACAGAAGAGTGACAGTTTGGGCACAGTGGTTGAGTGTGAACATCTCTTTCTCCTTTCTTAGAACTTGCTGCTTCTCCCCAGCTGAGTTGATTTTACTGAGGACCAAAATGTGTCCAGACAGGACTTCTATTCCTCACTTGGTTGGATTTTGTTTCTCAGCACACAATTCTGTGCTGCACAGTGAGTGAAGACCTACCTGCTTGCCCTTGCAATTCGTGGTTGTCCTGTGCTGCTCCATCACTTTTCTGGGAAGGAGACAGGGTTTACAGGGTTGATGGAGGCTGGGACCCTAGTTGAGCTGTCTAGAGCCAAGGAGGTGATGCTGGCATGGGCTGAAGTGGAGAGAAAAAGACAAAGGGCTGAAGGTGGAAGGACAGAAGAAACCAGCAGCATGTTACTGGCTTGGGCAAGGCCACTAAAGGCAATGCAGGGCAGTGCTTGGGATTGTTAGGGGCAGTATCAGGCTGTTTTTGCTCTATAGTGTTGTTTAGCGTGTAAGATCATAATCTAAATTGAATGCATTGGGATACATTTAGGGTCAAGATACTTCTGTGTAACTAGTATATTGCTTGTTACCAACATCTGTCTGGTACAAATGAAAACACATTCTGCTTATTTCATGGAGTTTGTCACATGTTCAGGAACTAAGAAGAGCTTTTGGACATTTGCTGATTCTAAATTTGAACTGTGGTCGGAGGTTAAATGTTGAGAATTCTATCCTGTGTTGGTCCATCTGGTTCTCAGTTATTTTTGTGACAAGGCAATATGTGGTAATAACATATGATTATTGTTTGATAATAGTTTTAAAGTATGTTGTCAAAATGGCTGTTAAATCTCTGTATAGGGAAAGTGTGCTTCCCTTACCTGAAGAATTGTCTTTCTCTAAAAATTACAGATTAGGTACATTTTATAAAGTAAACCCTTTTTGACAATATCCATGTTTTGTTTTAGTGGCATGCAGTATGCCTTTTGAAGCTCATTAAATGTTCTTCCCTATCCCTGTAGCTTAAAACCTACCAACTGGGTGCTCTTGGATTTCAGAACTGGCAGTTCTACCTTTTTTTGCCTTAGTCATTTAGGGGCTGTGCTGCTGTGCTGAAGCATATATGGGGAGGTAACTAAAACAGCTGTGATACAGACACAGTTTTTAGATTAATAACTGTAGACTGAAGTTCAGTCCCTTCTGAAACTGTGTGTGTGAGAGTGAATGTGTGTGTGCTTGAAACGGAAAGCCTTTATTTATTTATTTCACCTTCTTTCCTGCTTTTCATAGAGAAAATAAAAAAAGACCTTTTGGACTTGAAGCATCAAGACCCCAAGCAACATTCTGATTTGCCTCACTCAAAGTCCCTACTGTACCTATTTTCCTGAAGCTTTTTTCTTGATTTTCTTTTTTTTAATAAACACTTATAAAACAATATTGCGTGAAGTTGCCGTCCACCCAAAATACCTGTGAAAGGCTTCCCTTGCTCCTGTATTCATTTTTTCCTGCTTTCTTTGTAGTGTTATATTTTCCCTTCCTATGATCTTTTGTGTGTTTCTACTAAAACATTGTCTTGAAGGCTCTGGTCACCTTCATTTATTACACAGTTATGTGGAGATCCGTGTGAGACAGTGGCTGACTTGTGTGCCAATTTCAGTGTGGAATACTGAAATTTTGCCAGGAGCAATAAGATGGGCATCAGGAAGTCATACTCTGGAAGAGTCATGAAATAGCTCGTCTAGGACTCCTATGAGCCTTGATACTGTGTGAATAGGTGTGTGATTAAAAAGGAGATCATATCAGCGGCAGTGATAAGTGCAGTGTGAGGCAGTAAGTCTACTGTCTGCCATATAAGTGTAGTTGGAAGGTGAGTATATGGGAGGATGAATTAGCACCTTCTAGGGTTGAAGGTTTATAGAGACATAGCTTTAAAGTGTAAGTTCTCAGGGAAGTGTTACAGACGCAAGCAAGATTTAAACTTGAAAAAGGCTTTAGGCAGGAAACTGTTCTGCATGGGAAAGCTTTAGACTACTCTTCCACAAATATTGTTTGAGTAGCTACAAGCATCTAACACCAAACATTCCACCAGTGTTTTGAGGTGGGAGTGTAATTAGATGTGGATGCATGCCCGCAGTTTAGATGGTTTTATCAGATTTTTTTTTGCACAGCACTTTTTCTAGAAATCATAGAAGCATAGAATGGCCTGGGTTGGAAGGAACCTTAAAGACAATCTAGTTCCACCCCCCCTGCTGTGGGCAGAGATGCCTTTCACTAGACCAGGTTGCTCAGAGATCCATCCAACCTGAACCTTTAAACATTTACGGAGATGGGGCATCCACAGCTTCTGTGAACAACCTGCCTTACCACCCTCACAGTAAAGAATTTCTTCCTAGTATTAAATCTAAACCCACTCTCAGTTTGAAGCCCGTCCCTCTTGTCCTGTCCCTGCGTACTCTTGCACATAGTCTCTCCCTGTCTTTCTTGTAGGCTCCCTTCAGGTACTGCAAAGTCGCAATTAGGTCACTCCGAAGCCTTCACTTTTCCAGGCTGAACAATCCCAATTCTCTCAGCCTTTCCTGGTATGAGAGGTGCTACAGCTCTCTAATCTCCTTGGCGGCCTTGTCTGGACTCACTTCAACAGGTTGATGTCCTGTTTGGGTGTGGATATTTGCTTATGTTACTGAAGCCTGTAGCCTGAACCAGCTGTACTTTATCTAACTGAAGTCTTACACAGCTCTGGGGAGATCTTCCAGTTCCCTGGACAGGTATGGTGTGGACAACAGGAAGAAGTGTTTGAAACTGTAACTCTATCATCTATAATGCTTAGGGAGTAATTACCACTATCTCGTTTATTCCTTTTTCAAGTCTGAAAATACGACCTCCTAGTAGTATCTCAGAATAAATATCACAAAATTATTAGAAAAAAAATGTAGCAAATATCTATTTAGTCTTAATTTTTCTGTTTTTCTTTTTCAAAATGCTTTTAGTTGTTAATTTTTTCTCTATACATTGATACCCTTGAAAATGCTTTACAGCATTAGTCTTTCTCTCTAGCTCTGTTTTCCCCATCAAGCAAGCCATACTAATATTGCCTTTTCCATCCTCACCTTTCTTTTTTCTCTTTGAAGAGAAGCTGATTGTCATTCAGATGACAAATGATCTGTGCCATCAGTCACTTTTCAGTTTCTGGTTTTCTGTGTTCAGTAAGCTGAACTTCTTTTTTGTTAATTTTTTTTTTTAATTCCCGCAGTCTTTTTTTTTCCCCCATAGCTTTAAAAATCTCTGATTTGATCAGCCTTCAAAATCTTTTAAATAAGTGATGCATAATTTTGCCACAGAACCTGTTTCCTTTACCCTTAAGACAAGCAGCTCTGTTGGCAATAGGACTGTGCCCTACTACCCAATGTGTATTTTGTGGGTTATCTTCTTGAATGGCTTGTTTTTATGTGAAACTTTGAAAGTAAATTTAAATATTTGAAATTCCATTTGAATTCTTTACAGATTACCGAAATATCTTTTCTATAGCTATTTGTAGCTATAAATGTTCTCTCTGTAATAATGTTTTTAATTTAAATACCTTTGATGTAAAGAAAATCCCAGTCTAAAGTACCTAAGTACACCTGTATGTTGTTTATTTAAAACGGATTTAAAAATCTTCATACTCTTGGAAGACTATCAAATTTCCATTGTAACGTAAAGCTATATGTCAGTGCAGTTTTCCACAATGAAGTTATGTTGACAAGAGTGATCAAAAGTGATTGATGTGTCAGGGAAAGCAGGCATTTTTGAAGAGCTGTGTAGAGCTGTAAATATTTTGGTTTGTTCTTTACCACATGTTGTTTGAAAACCTGACATCTGCATTTTCAATGTATTTGGTTTAATGTGTTTTGGGTTTACTGTTTAATGTCAAGTCCTGATTAATTAAACTGACTATGTAGGGATGTGTTGAAGGTATGTAAAGATTAAGATTATATTATAGGAGGCATTTTCAGTCAGATACTGTTTGAAGCTAAACTGATGAAGCATTACGGGTTACCCAAATACGTTTTGTACCAGTTACAAGTTTTGTAATGCAAACATAAAACATGTTTTAACTGGTTTGATGCTGAACATCAGTTGAAGTTGCTGAGTTATCAGAGGTACCTGGAAGAGCTGTATTTTTAATATTTGTACCTTTATGGAGACATTTGACAGGGATGATACCTTAATGGAGGTCCTTGAATACTGCAACAGTGTTGCCATCTTGGACTAGTAAATAAAATCAGTGCAGGGTGTTTGCAACCATTGGGCACATCGCAAAATTGCAGGCAGTGTAGATTCTAATCTTTGAACCTTTCTTCTGCCCTGCCTTTGCCACCTGATGGAAAGCCCTCTTAAAGTGACATCAATAGAGTCCTTTACTAGAGTAAAATCCATGGTGTGTTATCATGTGCTGTTCTGGGTACACCTATGAGCAGCATTGCTAATGATGTACTGTGTTGGCCCAGCAGAGAATAAAGCAGAAGCTCATACTATCAGAGATAATAAGCCAGTGGTTTTCTGTGCTGGAAATAAATAAATAAATATGTTGCTAGGTGAAGAGGTTTTTTTTTGGCTGGTGGTGGGTTTTTTTGTTTTGGTTTGTTTTGGTTTTTTAATAAAGATGACATAAGACAGAAACATGAAGACCAAAAGTCTCATATTACACAAATATGAAGAAAGTATTTCATTGTCTTCTCAACTTTTTAAAAGAAAACACAATTCCAGTAGTTTTCATTACCAAGTGTCTACTTAAAAGGAAAAATAGTGTATCTCATACCCTTATCCTAGGTGCCTATGCCAGCAGGCTGATATACATATAATCTGTTAATAGTCCCTGGAGAGAGACAGGATTCTCCAGTGAGCACTTTAGACAGCTGTAGGGTTCTGTGGTAAATCTCTTCAATCTCATTAGAAACGTCTTTTTCTTTCCATTCTCTGACTTTTTTGAGGCTTCTGTTGCTTGATGTCACCTAAACTGGTCTGAAATGGTTCTAGATATGTTGCAGGTGTCTTAAGATTAGAGTGACAGAGATTCAACACAAGATTACTAGAGCCACTAGATCCACTTCTAGTCAGATGTCATTTTAAACTAGACCGATAATCCTAGTTCATGGTGATCAATATTTTTGAATATACTTGGTGCTTTGAATATCTTGAAAAGGTATTTCTGCTTTATTTTGTATTGTCTATTTACAGTTTTGAGGCAGGAATTTTCCATAAAACTGATAGAAATTCTCACTGGTGGTACTTGGAAAACAGTAGGAAACAGCGTGTAGAACTAAACCTCTGTCCCCCATGTTCGAGGACATGGAGACCTCACTGTAGTATTTTTATCAGATACTGGCTCTTATGTAAATATTCATGTGAACCTGTAATTTCTATTTAAATTTTGTATTATTTCCAAAAAGCTACCACATATAAATGTACCATATAAATATTCTGCTGAGCCATGCCTTGGCAGTGTTGAAAGGTGAAACTAACTGTTACTGGAAAAAGAGCTCCAATATGGACAGTCTAAGCAATCTTCTAGGTTTTTGGTTGCAGGTTAGCCTTTCCCTTTTTCTAACAAAATTAATGTCTTAGTGTGTAAATAGTCTCCAGGTCTAATGCTCTGCTGAGACTGAACCCTTGTGCCTTATGTACTTAGACATTTGATTGTATTTTTGCTGCTTGCTACTTTTACAATATAAGGACCAAAGCACGAATAATGTAATTACCACTATTTGAATAGCACTAGCGAGTAATGGGGTGTGATTCTGGCATCTGACTTTTCAGTGTAATTTACGTAAGTTTTGAAATGCTGTCAAATTTTTGAAATATTGATAAATAGCATTAGTGTTTGTGAACTGTAGATATGTAATTATGGTAAAAGGAAGACTTTAGTCCAGATATCTTTACTGAAATATGTAAAATGTTAAATAACATGAAGTGAGCACCCGAATTCTAAAAAAAAAAAAAGCTTTCATAAGTTAACAGATTTTTATTTTCCATTTTATGACAATAAAGGATCTTGGTCCTGCATAATTCTCCAAACAGAACTGCTTTCCATCGTGCCCTTAACTGCCTTGCTGTCACACCTTTTTGAGTTGTTTTTTTCTTTTCTCTACAGCGTTCCGATATGGTTCATTGTACCCTTTACCTAACTGCTCTCTATATTGTGCAGACTGCATCTTAGTATTTATACTATTTCCCTTCTATTTTCATATCCTGCATGCTCATACTGTAGTATAAGGAGATAATTGAACTCATGTTGCACCACGTTTTATGTGCAGCTTTTTCTAAATGCTTTGTGTGCCTCTTCTGTTGAGATAAGTCTCAATTTTCTTCCTCCCTAATGACTACATTGAGGATTTGCTAAGAGTGCAGTGACAATTCACGTGAAAGAGCTCTCAGTATCTGACTGATGACACTTCACCAGCTAATTGCTCATAGAATTTTACTTCATGAAACGGTTCATACACCTGTTCCACTCAGTACATAACTTTAGAAATCTACATGGTGAGTGAAGCTTTGCCAAAATATATGAGATGTATTCCAAAACCCACAAATGTAATTGGAATTTATAAGGATCTGCTCTGAATGATTCCTTTTTCTGCCACTGAAGACTCTACCTCTAGTATATATTGCTGGCAGAATGTGTTTGTGACATTTCTTAAGTTTTTACCTTATTTTGGTTCATTTGTCATTCTGAAAGATAGTTTTTGCTTTCACTGAAAATGACAGACAAAATTACTTACTAAAAAAAAAAATCATCTGATTATTGTGAAATCCTGTGGAATGAAGAAATGTGTTGAGTTCAGTTTTTGAAAGGATCCTGAGAGCCACCATGGTGAGTTACTCCGTGAGAGAAGAAATGAAGGACAAGGCAAAGAATAATCCAAGGAGAAATACTGTTCATTTGAGAGATGCTTTTTCTGATAACTTGAAATTGATCTAAGAATTTTTCCAGTTTTTGGATATGAAAAGATATTGCAGTAACCACAATTGTTCACGTATGGCTTTCTGTAGCACAGTGAATATTCTTGTTTGGGTAATCACTGTGCAGCACTGTATTCTGACTTCAAGGATACTGAGATTTGTGGGGCAGCAGCACTTGGCATAGCTGTATATTTCACTTAATCGAGGTATTTATGAGAGATCTTTATATTCTGGTCCTATTGCTGCCACTCTTCCCACTCTCCTTCGTCTGTCATACTGATGCTCATTTCCACTAGAGATAGTAGTTGCAAAAGTGAGAACATACTCATTTTTTGGCTGAAGTGGCAGAAATATAATAGAGTTAGGAAGAAAATGGAGGGGAATACGCATGCCTGGTAATTGGAGTACAGAGCCTGTTCCCATCAGAGCCCTAGGTTAACTTTTGAACTCTAGTGACTTTTACATCCCATGTAGAGTCAGTCCCAGAAATAAAACAGATCACAAGAAGAGATAAAAAGGGAACCTAAAAGCTGGTGTAATCAACGTTCACCTGCTTGAAGCTGTAGTGATTTGGAAAACCTCAGACCATCAAGTTCTTGAGTATCTTAATACTTTGTGTAGTAGAAAACAAAGACTGCTGTCTTGCCAATGAGTACACTAAGTGAATTAGTGGGTCTTTTCCATGTTAATGTGCTGCAATTTTATTTCCTGCTAGGAAAATAGGTAATGTTTTCCTTCTTGTGCAATAATATTTCTTTTAAGAGGAACATTCCTATTTGTAACATTTTTTTTCACTGATGTAATTTCTTATTTTGTGTTGCCCTCTTTATTGAGGACTCAGAGGAAATAAGAGATTCAATAGGTTTAGTAGAACATGCAATATACTATGCTAATGCATCTTTTCCCTTCCCTATATGGAATGGAGCACAATTAATGACAAATAAAGGACCTTTGTGTATGAAACTTGTTGTGAGACAATGTTATATTATTTGTCCTCATTGTAATTGCATTACATTATCTCTCCTTTATGTATTCATGCTAATATTCAAGAGGAATTTGTATATTTGCCTCACAATTTAGGACTGGAAGGGTTCTCTTGAGTCATTAAGATCAATTTTTACTATCACAGCTGTAATGCCATATTTTTCTTTGTTAATCCTTTTAAAAATCTTATTTAAAATCATAACTGGATTTAATTTGCATAACCGTTTCTTTATGGCCAGAAGCCCAGTGTGAAGGAGAAATGCATCCTGAACCTTTACACTGATTCTCTAAAATCAAGAACAGTCATAGTTGGAAGCACACTGTAACTTTTAGATTACTAAATGTTATTGTCTTTCATAGTATGTTAAATTGTATACTAGATTCCTTTAAAATATGGATTTGGGAAATTCTGACTTGATTGTCAGTTTTTCATATAAGGGCGTTGGTGGTCCAGTAGCTTGTGCTATGGTATTCATATCAGGCATACATAATTTTTGTGGGTATGGCTTAATGTTACTCTTTAATGTCTTTGAGATTGTATGGGCAAAAGTAAGCAGGATTTATCCAACAGATATGTTCAGCTTAATCTGCTCATGTTACAAAGTAAGTATGCCTGCTTTTTAAGAAGCCTCTTTTCTATAGAGTTAAAACTGAATAAAACACATTACTTTTTAAATGTTCTTACTGATCCCATTATTCTTTATGTGCATTTTACAAATAGGATGTGATGTTTTGAGTATGCTTCAGGCTTCAGTAGTTTGTATAATGTTCTATTTTCTGCAGCAAAAGCATGTCAAGGTGATCTCTGTGGGTGGTTAATATTTTCTGGAGTTTATTCTTCAACCATGAAAATATGCAAAACTGGAGAGCTTGCTGGTATGGCCTATATTCAGGTATAAAATATATATATAATATAAATTTTATCATCATTAAAAATAACAGAAAAAACCCCACAAGTGTAGTAGCAGAAACTGTTTGTTCATGGATGAATGCAACATTTGTCACTCTTGACTTGTGTTTGTGGTTATGCTGGTGAGCAGTTCTTGCAATAGTTTATTTTGTAATTTTGTGACAGTGTAGTGTAAAAGTGTTGCATAAATGAAATATTTTAAAACATAATATTCAAAATCATAGAAAATCGTGGAGTATGGGGGAAAATGTTAAAATTACAGAATGTTTGCATTTTAGCAGAAATGCTCTTGATTTGTTTGACAGGCTTTAGGTATTATTTTCCATATTTTCAAATATAAGTTCTTTTAAAAACAATTATGGAAAGCAACAGTAACATCTCTTTAAATGAAATGTAGGAATATTGTAACAGTATTTGAATGGGAAAGAATTATTATAAGTCCAATTATTAGAGAACTGAAACAGGAAAAAGCTGTATGTAAGTCCTGAATGCTTTCACTACTGTTGCAGTAGTAACAAGAAAAATTGGAAAGGAAAATGCCAAATATATCCATATATATAAAATGCTTTTGATTTATAAAAAAGAATATTAAAAAAGCTACTGAGCATTTCAATTAAATGCATTTTTTTTTCTTTCAAGACTAAAGCAAACATATAAGGAAATTAACTGTTACTAAGAAATAATAATGTACCTGCATTTTGATTGCCAGCTAATGCCATGTTTAATCATTGCCTCTGTCTTTCTTCTGGTTTTGTTTCCTTTAGCCTCCATCTCTGGGAAATTGTATTTCTGCTGTTTTTATAGCATATAGGAAAAGTGAATCTTTAGTTTTAAATGGGAACTCTTTCAGGTATGTCTTGCTAAGTAAGACATCTCTGGTACAATGTAATGATCCAAAACGTATCTGCAGCAGAGATCTTTTCCTATTTCCCCTCCGATTCCTGGCAGTTTGATTTACCTCATTAAAAGGCTGGGAAAAACACTTGTATTACCTCCAAATTTAATGTCTTTATTCTTGATGAGAAATCTGTTCTTTCAGAACTTAGGCAATGTACAGAATCTGTGATTCCCTTTGGTGCACACCTCTGGCCATCATAAGGAATACCACACTAACGTTGTTCAATAAGAAGCAAAGCAAGATCCTTACCTTCCCTACCTTTCCAAAAGAGTTAATTGGGTGTGAAAGAGCTGCAAATATCTCAAAACCAGAGAATATGTCTATGCTCAGCTTTCTGGTGCTTATCTCAGAACATGGCCTTTTTAAGGACATAGTTTTTAAAATCAGAAAGAGGAAGGTAAGGACTAGGTCCAGGGTGCAACCTTTCTTTTTTGGGGTGGTGATCACCCTCTGCACAACCCTTTCACTTATCAAGGCAGCAGGACATCTTGTATCTTAGAAGAGGTTTATATTCACCATTCTTTTCTCATTCCTTCTTCTTACCATAGGTGGAATGAGAAATTTGCTGTAAGTCTATCTACCCAGCATATATCCATCTACGGATATATTGCTATATATACTGATATATTGCTAGGCAGAGTTTGGTGAGGTGCTTGTAGTCTTATGTTGCTAATCCTGTTATGACAATAGTAGCCCTGGTTCCTTACACACGTTTGTCTTTTATAGAATCATAGCTCTTACTGCTACTCTTTGATCTGCAGTGGGGGAAATTTGCTGTAATGACACAGTTAATGCTCCAGGACTCCACAGAACAGATATCCCGTGTGAGACAGCAAGAGCTGTTGGTGTTCCAGAAAATGTTGCAGTAAGGCTATGTATTCTCAAGGTGAAAAAGGGTGATCTCTGGTGGGATGCAGCAGCCATTTGGCTCAACATGTTTCAAATTATTAGATGAACTTTCTCCATTTTCTGTGACTGCAGTTTATAAAGATATTTAAAAAGAAAAGCAAAGCTTTGTTTTCAGTAGGATTCATCATACCATCAAATCTTGACTTACTTCATGATGATGGTTTGCTGGTGTCCTCAAATTCAGTTAGCCATGATAGCAATTTTTATAGTTAGCTCTTGCATATTCTGAGATATTTATTACTTACAGGAGACACATCCCACCCTCTCTGACGGTGGTGGATTTCTACTGCTCCCTGCATCCCATCTGCATGTCCTGGAGGCAAAGGTTTCGTTGAAGACTTATCCTGAGTTCCTCTTTATACTCTGCCCAGAAGGCACTTGTAAATTCAGTGTGGAATACTCTGGTGGAACATATGTCTTCAGAACTTCTAATTACACTAGATTAGTTGCTTCTCTTTGTGTTACAGCAACTGTATTATGTCTTCTGATGTACAGTAAGTTGTTTTGTTACATCATCTTCATGTATCTTTGCATTGCCTCTTGTTCAGGGAGACTACACACAGTTCCAGATGATGATGGTGGATATTTCGATGTACACAGCAAAATACTTCTGTAATGAATGGCATAACAGCAGTTGCATACTTCCGTCTGTACATTATTTGATTGCTTTTCTAACTGCAGAATTGCGGTGGTAGTCAAAAGTGGAAAAATATGAGTCAATCTAACGGCACACCTTATCTCAGAAATTCCTTTGTGTAAACATTTGGGACATGTTTCAAGGTTTCTAAAACTGGCCATCTGAGGCTTTTATGTTGTCTTCAGCTGGTGGGTATTTCCATTCCATCTAAGCAGTGATGATAAAGTAGGGTGTCACAAACGGAAAGGAAAAATATGAAAAGAGTAGAAAATGTATTTTCCATTTGGATAAAATTTTTTTAAGTAAAGGTATTCAAAATACTTTTTATACCTGACTTCTATGAAAATTTTGAAATGGATAACAGCTTGAAAAAGAAAAATTTTGGTCAGAGTTTATTGACTTCATCAATAAAAGAGATTAAAAATATTTTGCAAATTTTTTTTCTGTGTGTCAGTGAACTCTATTTCAGTGCCTATGTGGCCCATGAGAAAATAAGGTTAGAATTATCAGCAAAATTAATACATTTACTTTGCTATTAATATAGATGTATTAGCATGTATTTTATATTAATTAGTTTGTCTAAAGTTTTAATAAATTATATAGAGATTTTGGCGTCATGAAAGAGGTTTATAAATTCATGATAAAAAGAAGTGGATGAGATGTGAAAAGAACAAGGATAAGTATGGAATTCTTTGGTTGAACATCAGAAGAGCTTCCAAATGTAAGCATTTACCTGAACAGATTTACGTGTTGCTAGAACTGCCCACTACTTAAGCCTTGTATAGATAATGTAAAATCTACTGAAGGTAGTCCAGTACTTTTATACTTGACAGGGTGGGCTTGATTCTGTGTCCTGCAAGTGTGAAATAACCTGAGAGGGCTGTCAGTTATGACAGAGGAGACTTGCACTCTTCTGAAGTGACAGCTGGAGGCCAGATGGGATTACCTTGGACATTCCGTAGGCAACTCAATAGAGTCTGACATGTTTGCAGAGTTACCAAAAGGAAGGATATTTTTTATTCTTTGCAACATAATAAATTATTCTGCTTTTAATGGGTGTTTTGAATTTTTAGAATGACTCCTATAAAATGCTTTGAATAAATGAACTCAAGAGCCAGATATTGATTGTTTGTCTTGGGAAGAGTTTTATTACAATCAGTAGACTCAACTCAAGTAGAGTCAGAATGTTGACTCAAAGCAGCTGAAAGGATCCCGGTTTTATACTTATTTCTCCTTATATCTGCCAAAAAGTGTGCAGTCAAGGTGGAATCATAGATATAACAACGTTGCACGAATTCCAGCTGTGGAGTCCATAAATAAAGGAATATCTAAGTGCGCAGTTCTGTCTTAAAATCTGTTCTGCTGAAATCAATGGGTATTTTGCTGTTGAAGGGTAACCTAGTTACATCAGTCCTGGGCTACTCTGGAAAGCTCATCCATATAGTCACATTTCAGGAGGGACTTCTTATAGTGTTTAATAGTAACATCACATGAAATTAAATTTATTTTTTGTATTTCACTGAAAAGTTTCAATTGCTTTAAATCAAGGACAGTTTAAATTTCCCACAGGCGGTATACAACACAAGGCCATTTTGAGACTGCTGGCAGGCAGTTTTCAAAATGGTCCTTTTTACATTACAGTTCAGGGCAGCAGGATCATATTTAAATAAATGCTTCATGACATCAGTAACCCAGGACTGTAATCTCTGTTACTTTACCTTTGACACCAACATATTGACGCTTGTCTTTACTAACATATTTGGAATTTCACTGTTTATTCTTTCATTAGTCCCATTAATTTCTTTGTCTTCTTCTCTATCATCTGTATTTCCTTTTTTTTCCTCTCTTCTACTTTCATTATGCAGCTCTTCAGCTGCTTGTATTTATCCTGTTAATCTATGCACAAGACTCTGGAAAAGGAGCAGGTGGAAAAGCTACTGCAGAGTAACATCTGAAGTGCATCTGCTATGGTGTGACATATCATCGTAGGGTGTTAAATATCAGCTTACTTGATATTTTGCATTTACTTTACTGGAATTTTATGTTTTTCCTTGTGCTGGATGTAGCACTTAGTGCTATGGTTTAGTTGACATGGTGGTGTTTGTTCAAAAGTTGGATTTTATGATCTTGGAAGTCTTTCCAGCATTAATAATGGTTCTATGATGTTCTGGGAAATACTGCAAACCGTGATTCATTTTTATTCTTAATATCATCTCTTTTAAATTTTTTTTAGCAGTGCAAAGACCTTTCTGGTTTTTCTCCTATGGCGTTTAGTTTCTTTTAGGGACTCTGAGTAAGAGAAGCTTATAAAATGATTTTTGGAAATACATGACTTACAAGTGGATCTTGTTTTTCCACATTCTCAGTGACTTCCCAAAAAAACTGAGAAGCCCCTAGGTGGCTGTGTGTAGGAGGTTCCTCACTAAGCCTGACTCTGTCCCCAGCCCTGTCCCCACTGAGGTTCCTGATGCTGTGGGCTGGGGCTGCCCCCAGCTCCCCCTTGGACTGCCATGCTCCCTAGCCAAGTGCAGCTGAGTCCTGCTCTGCCCATGGACAGCCCCTATGACTTCTGGCTCCCAGCCCATAGGGAGCTGCTTATCCCTGCATCTCTCTGACTCCTGACTGTGTTTTATGTTTAAAGCTCCCAAAGATTACAATCCTTTCTGTTTTCCTCACTTGGACACAACCTGAAGCTTTTAGATGGATGCCTTTTTCTTTCTAATAGCCTCCTTCATCCCATTTGTTCATGACAGCTCCTTTCTCTGGATTTTCTCAGTCTTTTTTGATAGGTTGTATGCATTTCTTCTGAGCTTGCAAAAGGTGTCTTTAATCAGTTTCTGGGCCATCTGTAAAGATGTGACTTTTGTAGCCAGTTCTTTTTTCTTCCTTGTAACAAGCTTACTCATTTTTATTCAGTGACCCTCTTTGAAATGGTAGTAGAGTTTTTTTGGCTTTTGTTGCCCCTTCAAGGGCATAGATTCCAATCTACATCAAAGCAGTTATTGACTGTGGCTAGAAATTTACTGTGAGTCATACCCCAATGTGACGTGTGCTTGTACAAGACAGGCAGAAATATCTAACAGCCCTAATTTTTATCTGCCACACTTATAGGGACATTTTTCAATGTTATGAAGGTGCTCTGTTTCTTAGTTGTATTTAGGTATTGCTTCAGAACGTGGGTTATGTATCTTTCTTGATGTCATCTTCCTTGGCCATTGCTGAAGGGGAGTCTCTGGTTGTTTAACATGAATGGACTGTTATCTGCCAGATGGATCTGATAACCAAGAGCAGTCATTCTCTAAGGAGTGAGTCTCTGTGGGAAAAAAAGAGAAAGAAAAAATCCTTGAGTTTGTCCAGTAACCTCAAGTGGTTCATATGAAAATACAACATAGCTGAAGACTTGCTGTGTCTGTAGAGAGGACTGGCTTGTGTGTAAGAATTTTCCCTCCACAGGGAACCAAGAAGCGAATGAAGGAGATGTGTGATCAGCATCCTTTAGAGAGACTTCTTACTCAGGTCACGGGGCAGCGTCTCTGAGAAGAAATCAAGGACATAACTCTCTTCTTCTTCACATGTCACACCAAAATTTGATTTTAGGGTAAGAACCATTTTTGGCAGGAGATTGAAGTTGCCCAGATAGGTTACTTTGGAACCTCTTCTTCTTTTTTTGTTTTGTGGGGTTTCTTTCCTTTTGCATTTTTTTGCACAGTTAGTTTGGCTTATTTATCCTCTTTATTTTTTTTTTCCCTGTTTTCTTTTTGATCTGTGGACCCTTAGGGTTTGTGTGTGTGTGTTATGGTTTCTGTCAGTTTATGGACTTTTTAATGTATTTTGATTAATTAGATAGCTTCTTCATTGTTTGTGGGCGTGGACCCGAGAGTGTTCTTTTTTTTTTCTTGGAAGTTGTGTGGCTGTTTAATTTTTTTAAAAATATATATATGTTTTGGTTTGGTTTTTTTTTTCAATACATTTACTTGGACGTGATTCTCGTGGGTGGGGAAGAACAGGAGGAGCTAGAGTTCCACATGCAGATGCAGAATTATGGAATTGAAATAAACTGCGGACTCGTAGAACAACTTGAACGATGGGATTTAGTGATGGATGGATGCAAGTTCTACAAAAGAGTCAGGCAGAGAAGGGGTGGGAGCGTGCCCTTTTATTTGAAAGAACTGTTGGAATGCATGGAACTCTTAAGTTTGAAGGTTTTGGTTCAATATAAGGGAAAAGATTTTCAGCGAAAGGGCAATTATGCAACAGAAATGGTTGCCTAGAGAAACCAGGTTGTAGAATCCGCTCTTGTGGAAGTTTCGAAGATGCGTTTGTCTGATGTCTTAAGTGACCCAGTCTAAATTCAGATGCTTTATGCAGTTTGTGCTAGTCAACCACTCAGTGTGAGTGGAAGAGTCTGTGATGTGGTGCATGTATCATGGCACAAGGGTTAGGTGCTTTTTGACTCCTTACAGGAACTAACTAGATATATAACAACCCAGGATGATCATCATATATGTGCTTTTATGAGATAATACTTTTTAAAGTTGTTCTATAATCTTATCTGATAGTATTCCTGAGTCCCTTCTAATCACATTGCAAAAGAGAGAAACAAGTTGTAATTCTGAAAATGCTTCAGAAGACTGCAGTGTCATTGTATTTGTGGTATTGTAGAACAAAGTATTTAGGAATAGTTAATTACTTTCATATTTGTTTATATTCTTCTCCCCCAATTACTGTGGGCTGTTGCAGTTTATTATAATAAGAAAATACAACAAATGGAAAGTGGTTTTCCTCTAAAGTGTCTTACTATAAAATACGTGTTTTCAAAAGACAGCCATGCCTGAAGAGAAAGTAAGGCATGGTATCTGTGCACATTGGATAAATTGTTCGGGAATCTCCGTGAATATGATATTGGTATCGTGCATACTTATAAGATTAGTGTCAGCACAGGTTATCTATCATGTAAGGGCAAGTTAGACCTGCCTGAGGGGTGGTTTAGTCTGTATACCCAACCATTCAGACAACGTTGCTGTGGAGGTTTTGGAAGAAAAGAGTGAGGAGGGATGATTTTTCCATTGCTCCAGGCTTTCCATTCATTGGTACTGTCTCCATTTTCTCCAGTGTGCTTTGATAAGTACATGTAATCAGTGTTCTATTAATCTTTAGGATAAGTAAGACCTAAATGGAACAACATCCCACCCCGTCCCTCTCCGCCAAGAGGAGTTACATTTAATCTGTGCATCAGTTACACAGTGAATGGAACATTGGAAGCAGATGATGTATTTAGTGCATGCTGACATTTCTTCTGTCGCTGGGCAATTTCCAAGGCATCTAATAGTAAATTTTTAATGATTTTTGGTAAATTTTATTATTATCCTTGGGTTATTTGTTTGCACAGTTACATATTGTCTGGATTAATGGAGTATAGAAGTTTTGCTTAGCAAATTCCATGTTGTAAAAATTCAATAATAATTCCTGTGGTATATAATATAACTTTTATAAGTACATAACATTTGTTGAAAAATTTGGGAAATACATAGTTGGGGAAAGTTGACAGCTCAAGAAGCCTTCAGGAGTTTATTATTTTCTCTGTTCCAGCAGAAAAAATACTTGCTTCTCCCACCACCACCGAACTTTTGTTTGGACACAATAATAGTCTAATCCAGCCTTCATATGTCAAAGTAGTAATGTAGAGTAGTATGTAAAAATTGGCAAATGTGATCACAGTGGTATGAAGGTCTTTTCATAGGCTGATATAGCTTTGGAGTGATTATAACTACTAATTAATTTTGCATGTTCTTGTTAATTATAACGGCATTCAGTAGTGCTGATCTGGTGTGAGTTTCTGAGTATCTTTCTGTATCAGAAATTGTCTAACAGCACTTGGCATCAGGAAGAAAAGTCTTTTTTACCTATTTTCAATTCTGTAATTCATAATATTCTTTAAAAATGCATATTTTTTGTAGTGTAAATTAAATGTTTTGAAGTAGTTTAAGTATAATTAAGAATACATGGTCTGATTATTAAGTAACTTTATGCATTTTTTTAGTTCTTTTAGAAGATTTACATTATAGGTTTTGTGTATTTTCAAATAAAATTCAGCACGTCCCATTGATGTAGTGCAATTTATGACTTGCTCAGAAGTCTTGTTACGAATTAAGAAATTTTTTTTCAGTTGTGTTAGGGCTATGTGATAGAAAGATAGAAGCTACTGATACCACTGAATGTTTATGTCTTTAAAATAGTAGTCCCTCTAGCAAGTACTTCTTGCTTTACTGAAACCAGTTGTGTCTTTGGCTTAATCTGTCTGATTCAAAACAAGTATATCTAACAATAACTTATATAGATAGCCCTTAACCATGTTCTAAAATGTTCCCCAATGCTTGGTGAGTAGTGCTTCGTTGGAATATTTTATACTAATACCCACTTAAAGCAGTAATGCAGTTTGACCCATTTGTACTGTAGGAGATAAGTGAACAAGTAGGTCTTACAGGAAATAGAGACACATCATAACAACTTGATCTGTTCAAGTAGTAGAACTGTGAAAGTGCTATGGTGCAATTTGGTGGGGTTATTTACATTTTTAAAAATATCAAAGGTCACCAATAAGGCATGATAACGAATAAGAGCACATAGTCTCAAATCATAATGTTGTCATAGAGGCAGAATTCAAATGTATAACGGGTAAATTTATCCTAATGATTTGTGATCTAACATAAAATAAGCTAAGAGATAATTGCAGCAAGTAAAGGAATGAGTTAAAGGAAATGGCTTGCAGAACATGGGCATTGTGTTCATTTAAGTCAAGTTTCAAAGGAAAGTCTTCATCCAGGAATGAATTTTACTTTCATTTTGAATTAAATATTCTAGTGATTTCTGACACAACCATGACAATTAACATTCTGTTAGGATGCTTTCAAGGCTTTGGTTAGCAAGTTCTGTGAATTCGATTGTACATTTTTAAGTTTCAGATGGAATTCAGATGGAATTGTTAGTTATTGAAGAATGGAAAACATACATCTGTGAGACTGTCAGAATGGGATAGGTAAACAATGACATTAAAGATCTACCTGCTGGAGTTCAAGGGATGGAATGTGCTGGCTCAGGTGGATGAAAGGCAGAGAAATTTTATTGTTAAACTTGAATAACTCGAACGATTCAGGTCCAGGTTTTAGGATGCAAATAAAAATAAAAAAAAAAAATCAATGTTTATAACAGAATTAATATGATTTTTGTAAGAGTCAGCTGCCTTTGTCAAGTAAACCACACTGGAATGTATCATAAATGAAACATAGGTCAAAATATAAGTTTCCAAAGGTGAAAATTTGCACTGATAAAAAGAAAGTTGATAGGTAAGACATGCCATCTGTCTGTGACATATCTGTCACATCTACTTTGTGCTATCCTCACCACTTTGAATATTTCTTACTGACTTCTGAAAACAGTATAGAAATCCAAAAATAGACTGAAGATAAAATTTTAATCATCAAGACTAATGATTATGGTTGTTTTCATATTAGGAATAATTACAAAAAATGTTATAATGAAAATTTTTTCTAAGAAGGCTGTATCTCAACAAAATAGGTCATGTTTTGATGTAAGATTTCATATGTAATAACTATGATTGTCTTTGCTTTATTTCTGAGGTGAAGGCAAAACGTTATGTTTATTATAATCCAAGCTAAAACCTGATGATTTTAAAGTATTTTGGCATAATGAGATATAGGAAAAAAGAGAAATACCGAATATTCGTGTTTGAGGCTTATGTATTAACATAACAGGTATTGTTGAAGAAATCATTGTAATGTGTATTTCTAGAATTCAGGTGCACAAGAAGCTTCAAAGATTCAAAGTTGCAATCTTTTAATGGGAAATAGGACAGTAAGGTGAATGCTTCTCTCTCAATCGGTTGGACATTTCCATTGTGGATCCAGGGTGACCACATGACCATCAAGCAAAGTTTCATTGACACGTATTTTACTTCCCAACAACTTTTAAGAATTGCCACCCACCTTCACCTCCTCATATTTGCCTTAGGAACCTTACCTGTTTTTAACATTTTCTTCTCTTTTTTGCTTTGTATTAAGGGCTCATAAGATTTCCTTCTCATTTCCCAGTGCTGTCCTACTGTGCAGGGGTTTCATGTAGTGTTTATTCCTCCAGCCTGTCATTCTTTGCTCTTCCTTCTTCACTTGCTCTACTACAGAGGCTGCCAGGTAGCTTTCAGTTTTCCAGGAACTTCGACCTTCCCAGCAGGTTTTGTTACACTCTACAAACAAAGGAAGAAGTTAGAACTGCAGCTCTTTTAAATGGCCAAACATCTTGTAACAAAGTGTGTATTAATAATGCCAGTTGGAACACAGACTTTTTTTCTTAAACTGTGGGAAAGCAGTCTTTATAAAATTCTACATTTATTTTACTCTTTAGCGTGCTTCTGTCTGACCTTGTCAGCAAGAGAGAATTGCCAAGAGGCACCATCGAGAGGCTGATAGGATCTGCTTCAGAGGTAGCCGAGTTTCAGGCATTAAATCTGTGTCTACATTAGTAAATTAAGCAACGCTTGGAAATATTTCCAGGTCTCTGCCATGGTTTAGGTTTTTGCAAACTAACGTTGCTCCAGAAAATTTCCGACATTTATTTGACCATCTTCATTAGACAATTTGTATGCAGCCCCTCTGTTTCAGAGCATGTGTGAATATACTAGTGTAGACGTAGGTTTATCTCTGCCAGTTGGTTTCAGGAAAGAGAAATGTGCTCAGACATAGATGTAATCTAAATATTCTGTGGCCCTGCATGTTTTTTATTTCTTCTGCCTTGTCCAACCTTTTCTCTTCATTGCAGTGTTCCAGTCTCAGCTTCAAAGCTGTTTTTTTTTTCTTTTAGCTTGTCCTTTTGTCCTTCCTAAAATGTGTATACATTTAAATTTCATTGGCATGCTGTCTCCCAGCTTCTGTTTCTTCCTTCAGATGACCCTGTGAACTTAGTGATATTGTGTGCAGTTCCCTGTCTGGAACAAACTACTTCAGGGAAGCCTTCCTTTTGTTTGCCCTTGGGTACCATAATAATAAAAATAGAATAAAAATAATAAGACTAGAATTTGAGTGATGCCTTAACTGTCACTCTACTGCAAGACAGAAACTTGGTGAACAATTATATTTCTTGTGGACTACATTTAAGGTGACTATTTCTTAAGAGGATCTCCCAACTTGCTTGGTCTTTCAACCAGCTTTATGTCAAAATCAAAAAACTAAATATTACAACTCCTTCCTTTGTTTTTCTTTCAGAATACTTGTGAATCAGCATATGCACATCTGGCACTAATTAGAGGGAGTGATAATGCCAGATTCTGTGTTGTTTTTATGAAATTATGTCTAAATAGCTGTAAACATTTCTCTCTGTTTTGTCAGGATGGTGGTACTGGAATTGATTTTGGACATCACTTCAGTTCAAGGTTGAATTTTTGAGTCTTAGAAGAAGCAGGTGAGTACAGGTCAAACATTACAAATCTTACAGTTTGTTTGGGGTTTTTTTGTTGTGGTTTTTTTTTTCCAACGTGCTTTTCTTCTGGAATTGCTGTTTTTGCTTACCAGTTCATGTTCATCTAGTTGGTCTCTGCTTCCCTTGATTCACTGAGGTGTATGACTACTTGTGTTATGACTAGATAACAGAGAATATTTAAGTTATTTAGGTTTTCCCTGCATGGTCTTTCAGCGCCTGCCATGAAAATGAATAAAAACATGGTTCTCTGACCAAGGTCTCTGGAACTCTGGAGTTAAGTTTCACTGTATAGTTTCATTACATTAGCTGCATTAGGAGTATAAAAATTAGGCTAATTTATTTAAAAAGGGTTTTTAGTCTGTATTTCTTGTAATAAATTTAAATTTTAAAAGGCAAGATTAAATAGTAAAGAATCCCTGAGTTTGGATATTCCTAATTTCTTGAAACTGGGATGATCTTTGTTCCTTTGGTAACCAGGAACGTACCAGGATGTCAAGGACCATGAGTTTAAATCTTGTTTCAACTGCTTTGTGTGTTAACAGGCTGAATCTGCCTGTGAAGCCATACCATTAGTGGGTATAGTATCCTCTGTGGACTTGGCATGCCTGCACTCACTACTTGGCTTTGCCCCAGACCTTCTCAGCTACAGTGAATCATGTACAACTGACTCTTATGCATTTTTAACTTAGGGAGGTCTGGAAAAGGAGATTCTGAAGGAATTTGTGTAAGATGAAAGTTTAGCAAGCTGTGCGCCTTTACTTCAGATTTTTCATACTTGGTATTCCAACAAAGAATTAATCTATGTATTGAGTGTTTCAGTCATTCACACTTTACTTTTTCTACAAGGGTATAAAATTTTTGAGAATATTCCCAGGATTTTCCAAATTCAAAATCTTAGACAGCATTTTTCCATATAAATTGCAAAATGTGCTCAGCTAGACCAGTTACTAAATTTTATAGATGCAGATTTCAACAGGGTACAAAAACTTACTCATCGTAATAAGGGTCCAACTGCTTCTCTGTCCACCACTGTTTCTGAAGAAAATATGTATTGTTTCCCTATATGCCGCGTGCAGTGACTGCTAAGGCATTATGAGATGCTCCATAATATTGATATATCTGTTTTAATGTATTGATGCCTCAGAAGGGCAGAAAAAGATGACGTAGTTTCAGAGGAGTTAATGATGGTGACATTAATTAGTTCTGAAACTATGTTTATAACAAGTTTTTTAAAGTTTCACCCTCTGGGAGGAAGCACAGACCTTTTTAACCTAATTCAAAGTAGTGCAAACCAAGACTGTCCTGGTATGTGTTTCATTGTGTCTGTCTTTACTCACTGGGTAATAAAAAAGGAAAATTCCTTTATTCCGATTTAACTTCACTGTTTTCTGAGGACTTAAGGCACTGGCCAGAAGGGTACAGTATGAATATGGTGAAACCAGAAAAAGAAGCTGAAGCAGTGTTGTAAATGAAAGAATATACAGCAGTATACAGGGAAACTAGATATTATTGGCATCATATGCAAATTTTTGTATGACTGTATGTTAGTATATAGTAATATATTTGCAAAATAGTGGATTTTCCTTTCATTACCCAATGGAGAAAACAGTAAAAAAGGTCTGATTTTTTGCTGTCTATGCAACGATGGAAATATGTCTGGATTTCTGTCACATATCTGTAAACATCTGAATGGTGTAAATTGTACACAGTCATGTTAGACAGCTTCTTCATAGACAGTGTCAGTATTTTGGCAAACTGTTTGGTTTGATAGAAACTGTGTAGTAACTGAAATCTGTTGAGCCAGCAAGAGAGTTTTATTTTTTAAAGGATATTTTTTCTGGAAGTTTACTATGTTCTGTACCAAATAATGCCAGAAATGCAGTAATAATGACTTGTACATCTATAATAGTTTGGCAGTATAATTTTATTGAATTCCAGTATGTCTGAAACCTAAAGCATATGAAGGAAAGTAACTGGTATTCTGTTTACTCTATTATTTTCTTCTATAACTTTAAGTTAAATACAATCTATAAAAATGCTTTCTGTAAAGAAAGCCAAAATCTTTTTGGCCTTTTTAGCATTGGCCTCTATTTCTTGCAGTATATAAAAGTGGAGAGGGAATGTTTTGGTAGTCTGTGAAGAAACAGTAGCAAATTCTGAATTCTAGTTCTTCAGTATGTCATTTAGAATTGATAGTTTTTTAGGGCAGGATATGGTGTCTTTGCACTGATTAAAACCCAAGATTTGGACATAAATGTAATGATAGATGTGCATAAAATAAAATTGTATTTATGAGTACATTTTTAATTATTGGAGTGACAAATTCTGTCTGCTTTTTGTCCTCTCAGTGGAGCACTTAACTGTTTAGGGATAAGATTCAGAAAACTGAATTATAGTTGGAAAAACTGAAACCAAGACAAAAATCCATATTGGAAAAATGCAAAATCAGAGAAAAATGTTCTAGTTCTGTAATGCTTATTTAAGTGGACAGTTTGGGGGACTGTTAATGGTACATCTGCATTTTCTGAGTTAATTAGGCTTTAAAAAAAAAAGCTAAATAAATCCTGGTATTAATTATTAAATTGATCTAACTCTTCTCTTTTGGCAGTTTGGAGAAGAATGTGCTTATTCCTATTTCTTTCTGATACTACAGGACTGTAAACATCATGACTCGTGCATGTGTTGTACATGTACACATTTTGCATACTATGAAATATTCAGTATATATATATATAAATATGTTTATTTTGCATAGGGCAAGCATCATCATTCTGTTAAATTAGTACAGAAGAATATCTCATATAGTTATCTTGCGGCTGAACTGGAATTCTCTCAAGAGTTGTATTAGGTCTCATTGCTGCTGACCATGTTGGCGACCAACATGTGAAACATCAGCTGGGTAATGGATTGACATTAACTTTGTTCACAAAGTCTTCCACTTGTCTGGTCAGAAGGCAAATAAGTTTTGTTACTGCTGTAGGTGAATGAGAGGACGATATACAGCATAATGCGGAAAGCAAAAGATGGTATCTCATTTGCAAGTAATTAGATGGATATTGATTAGCTTTGTTTTCGGCATAGTTTCTGCCAGGAAGAATCTGAAACATAAAAATTTTAATAGAATTGCATTAGAGCAGAGACACTATTTATTGTAGGATTTTGAATCATCTTTCCGGGGTGATTGCATAGCTGTAAATTTGGAGGTAATTTGTTATTTGGAGGGAATTTGGAGGCAGCTTTTGTCAAAAGGTACTGTACATTGATAGAACAAAATTTGTGGCCTGGAACTATGATGCAGTAAATTTTTGCTATGATTATACGTAATATCAAATGATACATTTAAACTGGACAGCTTTTCTTTTCGGTTAAACATTAAGTACAGTCTTAATGGTCTGATTTGCTGTGGAGAGCACTATTACAATAATCTCCTTTTTAGAGCCCATATCAAATGTGAACTTGGATCACCTACTACAAAGTTTGTGCTTTGGGATGTATTTTGATGGCATCTAGGAGCGATGCGCCCACATTTGTTGGAATCAGACCTTAATGACACTGACTTCAGAAATGAGCTATTGCTTAAATACAGTGATTGTTTTGTGGTTTCTAGGACAGAAATTTTTAAGGAAAAAATAGTTGAAATCTGATGTTTTTTCAAATAATTGTATGAAATGAGGAGAAAGTGTGCATCTTAATAATTTTATGATTCCTTTTTTCTGTGTGACATGAGTGAGAAAAGTGAGAACTCTTAATTTTTAACTGAACTGAATTTAGGTTTCTAAGTGTGGCCTGCTTGAGAACAGAAGACCATTACTGTAGTTGTCATGTAAAATGAAGTTGGAGTCTGAAGCTCCTTTTTAGCTGTCAGCTTTATTAAGGAGCTACTGGTGTGTTGAACTAGGCACACACATTATATAAGCAGTGTATGGTAGCGTCTAGGGGGAATTTTCTCTCTCTTCGCTGCTGCTTTATTAGGTTTCGCTCACTCATTCACTGTTTCCCTGTCTAACTGCAGCTTTCTGGCTGCAGCTCACAGCATAGTAGGTCTAATGTAGATTGACGCCTTTGCCAGAGGACTGATTGAAACTTGTGTCTCATAGTTGCTAATGCTCACTCAACCATTTTATTGAAGATAAAGTAAATAAAGTAGATTGCCGTATGAGAATTCTCTGAAATCAAGTGGAATAATTTGACAGGTTTAAGCCCCTGAAAAAGCCAGAACATTGAAACAGATGGGAATACTATTTATGCACAATATACCAGGAAAAGGTGTCTGCTGGCTTGATCTTAAACTGTTAATGGCTTTTACCAAAATTGTAGTTGTTGAAAATATCATAATTTCCAATGGAATTACTGTTGGTGTTTAAATTGTTGCTTCTCTCAAACAGTGGGACTGTTTTTAGTGTAGAGTAATGGATATGCTGATTTTATTTTCTTATTCCTTCTGATCTTTAAGAGACTAGTGAGTTTATTATTTGAGAAAATAATTTGGTGAAATAATATAAATTAGATTATTACTTTTATAGGTATTTAATAGTCAGTAAATGACATAATTTTTAATATTACAAATAAAGTTGCTAAAATAAGCCCAGACATTTCTAAAAGCACATTGATGCAGTAACAAAATGAGCTGCTAAAGCTATTGTGACAAACTGCTCGCAATAATGGTCAGCAAGACCCAAATATTCTTCACAACACTTCTATTTATAAAGAATTGCTGTAGATAAGCATTGTCTGTGTTATTTTTAAACATAATATATAATAATATGTGAGTAAAGATGCAACAGGTGACTCTTATTGTTTTATCTGGATAACAATGTGTATTGGTCTTTTTAGTCACACTAGGGGGCTCCTTAACTAGTTGGATCACTTCTTCAAAAAAGCAAGACACACCTGTATTTTAGTTTAGTACAATTAATTAAGTCAAACTCACTCAGAGTTTCCCATCTTGTTTGTATTTTTAAGAGCAAAAGTTACTCTATTGTGCTTTATAATGCAGAGCACTGGCACCAGGTCTTTTTCTCTTATTACCATACTGATGACTTTGTGTGTCTGGCCAAGATCTTAATGCTCTCAAAGCAGTTCCAGACTTAAAATTTCAACATTCAATCTATAGTACTCTCTGTTCATTCAGTAGAATGAAAGGATCATCAACAGCTTTGTCTTTCTGTGGGAGGGAATAAAGAAAGACACAACTCTACCACAAATTCCTGTTTTAACCCTTTCATTTTCCGTTCCTGAAATGAAGTTCTTGGAAAGTCTTGTCTTTTGGAGGCAACAAAGAACATTAATTTGATTACATATGTAGAAGTGCTTTGGCGTTTTTTCCCTGTTAGGAGATCCAAGATGAAGAATCCCTGCTTATTGCTGTGTTGCGTAATCTTTTCTCTCTCTCTTAGGTTTTTCTACTTAAGTTGGAAAGCCATTGTGCCATTACCATAGTCTTGAAAGGAAAATCTGAGACCTGTGAGTGCTCCAACATAGATTGATTTAGACAGAATAAAAGCTAATTTTATCAAGGGAAATAGAAGCCTCAACAGTAGTTTACTTTGGATTTCTGTAAAATTTGAGAATACCAAATGTGGTTTGCCATATTTCTCAGAACAACTTATTTGTGCTGTTTTTCTCAGCATGGTATCTTATTTGATCACATCTGAAGTAATTCTGAAAGACTGATTTGCCTGTTACTGTTTCCTGTGTTCTCCAGCAACACAGTAAAAAAATTGTATGTATTTTTGAGATGCTTTTGAAGTTACCTTGTCCAGAAATCAGTCTGTGATAAATGTGATGAACTAGCTGTTTTAAAGCCTTATTTAAAAAAAAAAAAAATGTAGGCAATACAGAAAGCAATTCAGTACAAGTAACTGCATATGGAAGAAATAACATCACATCTAATTCCTGAAAATAAATGGGATCTTGAAAATGGAATAGATGTTTATTTGATTGCTTTGAGAGTTAACCTCCCTAAAAAGTTGATTTTAAATGAGTTTTGTATTTGGAAGTGAGGCTTGTTAACTGTCTTGCAAAGTGATCTCTTCTCTGGAAAATGCATTATGAGATCTAGCAAAGAAGAGGTAATGTTATTTTTTTGATTTGGTAACTGTCATCTAGGAGCTGGACAGAGATCACCGTCCCTTAGGAACTAGGTCTCAGAATTTTGAATGTAGCCTGTAAAACAGCTATTTAGTGGTAATTGTTGTCAGTCACAGTCTGCAGGAGATAGGTCTTTACTGGTGATTTGATAGGCAAAACCATGCTTACCTGCATCAGGTTTTTTTTTTTAAGTTCAGATGTTCACAATTTAATTTTTGAATAAAATTTTACTGTTTTTTCCAAACTTGAGTCTTCTAGCAAAGCAAAATAGGTCATATTTTTGGTTCATATGGTGGTTCTGGTCCTATATCCAAATGTAAGCACGTAGATTTGCGTACCTGTGTGAGGGTTCATTTAACTATGACCAATCCAGCAAAAGTTTCACAAAAGAAATATGAGGTGTGTAATCCTAGGCTGCAAAGTTACAACTGCTTGGTATAGTTTGCACAATATATAGCAACTTCTCAAGAATCAGGTGTGGGACATGGTACTTTAGTATGTACAAAATAGAAATTTAATTCTAGAATCTGTATGATTTACTTAAGTATAGTTCTATAGGTAACGACACCAATGGGAAACTTACTGCAATTTTAACTCAACGTTTTCATATTTGAAAGAGAAACTAAGTTAAATATTGTTTTAGATCTGTTGAGGTACATATAGATGTTTCTGTGCTCCTGTAGTTGAATTTGCAGCGTAATATCATACTCTATTATTTACTAGACATTTCAAATTAGAGCAGATGGATAATGTGCTATGACAAAGGCATGTGACCTCTTGTCTTAAATGTTTTGCGGCTGATTTGAAACTAATATTTATTATCTGAACAGTGCATGCTACAATCAAGTTGGTGAATATTTAGCTTTCTTCCTTTCAAGATGGAAATTTTCTTACATGGCCATTTGCCATTTTTTTTAACTTAGTTATCTGTTTGCCCTAAGATAAACTTTCATGATGTAATAGAAATCTAGTTCTCTTTTTCTTTTTTAAAGAATATAAAAAATACCATATACAAAATTTCCACTCAATCCAGTCAAAGGCTTTTACTTTAGTTTTAGGTGGGTATACTTTTTGTCAGATTTGACCCTGAGATGAGCTCAGCTGTTAGAGCATGGTGCTAATAACACCAAGGTTGTGGGTTTGATCCCGGTACGGGCCATTCACTCAAGAGCTGTACTCGATGATCCTTGTGGGCCCCATCCAACTCAGAATATTCTGTCAAGTCCCTACTACTTGTTTAAAGAAAGATAAGGTCAGGATTTTGCAATCTGTGCACCATCACCTGTCTTCCTCTACTATTTTAGAATTTTGCTTCTAAAATTCCTTCTTTTTCTTACAAAAACAACAAAAAAACTACCAAAAAATGAACAAGACAAACTTCTGAACTTTAGAACTTCTAAACTGAAATTTTGCCTCAGGCCAAATTTTTCTCTACTGGTTAAGTGGACTAAATGAATGACAGCACTGTTATTTATTTTATTGTTAGAAATAAGGCTGAAATGTTGAACTGAATTACTGAATGAATGGAAAAATATTTAAAGCTTTCCCTTATGACAGAATCATTTTACATTTGCCTTTTGAGCAGTAGTATTATAAGGAATGTGGAATGTAGGCATGGCAATTTGTAAATCTTTCATCTTCACTGTAGATTATTAGACTCATCATTATCAATAATCTTTTAAACTAAAGCATATAATTATTTAATGAACAGGTGCTGCAGTTCTAGGTGTCTTTTCCCTCTCTCCAAATTCATTATTGTCGTTTCATCAGAACTTGTGTTTGCATCCTTTCTTCTTTCACTTCTGTCACTTGGAAAAGAGAATGAGGGTGGAAAGGATCCCCAGCTGATGCCGTTGAAAATCCATAACAGTTTAAACCATGCTTCTTGGCCCTGCAGAAAAGTTGGTCATGGTCATTTTGTATGGTCATTTTGCCCCCGAGCGACAACAGTCAGCTCTGGCATTGGGAGGGTAACAAAAAGTGGGGAAAGGAAGGAGGGGGAAGAGCAGCCTTAACTGCTGCAGCTGTTTGCTGAGTGAGCATATGTTGAAGCCCTTGAGCCTCCACAGAACATCTTTTCACAGGTCAGTGCTTAAATCACATGTATAATACTCTCCTAAAATTTGATCTGAGCACCTGGTTATTTGTTTTTCTAGCAGAAGTTGTTCTATTGTGGAAGTCACACAGTTATTTACATTCCGTTATAAAGGATAATGGAACAGTCCAATTAGTTACACTAAAGTAACACTTTTCCCCTGGATTTAACATGTTCAGCTTGTAGAAAAATGAGTAATTGTCCCTTTCTCTGTCTCTTGAAAATTTGCTGAATGCTGTACTTTTGGACAATATTAGAAATGGAGATCTGAAGAAGTATTAATATTACTGCAATCTTATAATTTATATTCTTTTAATTTTGCAAATCAGAAATATTTTTAGTTAAAGGTATTTTAAATTTATTTGATTTATTAGGCCTGAAAAAGTTATATATTGGATTGATTGAATGTATTTGGTAGGTCAGTGATTTGAAGTTATTACAATATGAACTTGAATACCCTGTCCAATACTTAAAAGATCCCAAAAGATAGAGCATGTGATTTAATTACTTCTTTTTCATTTTGAGAACTTGACCTCTGTTCCCAGCCTCGAGACAATGAAAGGCAAAGTACTATGAGCAACTGGCAGTTGATATTATGAAGGTATCTCCCACATCTTTCTCATGTCCCATTGTAACAGCCAGTCCTCTGTATGAATGTGGGACTTCCTCAGTAAAACTCTGTCCTTCAGCTGGCAAATTTATCTGCTGCCCTACTTCTTTAGATGCCCTGTAAAAATCGTCTCTCAGATTCTGCCCCAGAAACCTCTCTTTTCTGGATTAGGTCTATCTGTGCAGAAGCACCTGGGGCAACACAGGGATATGGGCCTCAGTAGATTAATGTTGGTTTTTGAGAGTGGCAAGTTTAATCTTCTATAAGACAGAACTGTCATATTCATGTAGGCTGTTACTGGATGTGTTTAGTTATTTCACATATTGATTGTGTGTTTGTGCAATTGTATATTTGTGAAAGTTGACTGAATTTGTTCCTGAAAAACACTTTTAATGTCTTCTTCACGAGCTAATAAAGATTTCTTCATTTTCTAAGAAAGTAGCTAGAGGAAAATCCTAAGACATTCTTTAATATTGCGGATTTGATTCTATTTGGGCAGTGAAGGTTGACGATAGTTTGCGTTAAGATGGAGGGATTTACTCTTTCTGGCAATGAAGGCCTTGATTTATGGTAACCTATAAGGTTATGCTGCAGTCACATGTGAATAGATACTGTCTTTTCTAGAAACCTCGTATTTGACAGAGGCGTTAGCTATTGAGGCAAGTGATTTTCATGGTGTTGTTAGTCTGTAATAAAAGCCATCTTTGCTGCATCTTTTGATTGCCTTGGCAACTGACAAATTTACAGGTAAAATACAGAATTGTTCATGAAATTACAGCTGTAGGTGACTTCTTTTTTAAATATTTTGGATTTATTTCTAGTGTCAATCATTTAAGTTATTACTAAAGAACATTATATAAAATGTCCAAATTAATGTGTAAGGTGACAAACACTGTTAGTGTCTTCAAACTGTTGAAACAGACTTACTCACTGTCTAATAAAAACTCAGTTTCCTATAACTTTTCAGGAAGTCTTCAAGGAGATTTATTTTAATTGCTAGGTGCTTAGGTATATTTTAGGTTTGCTCTGTGTGCTGTTCGTTTCCCTTAATCCAATAACATTGCTAGTTATTTGCACTACACTGGGGAGTGGCTACTTCCTTCTGAATTTAAAAATGAAGATTATATACTAATATACTAATGAAAAAAATGTTGTTTAATTATTTGGTTTTGCCATGTAATATTATAGTTACTTTTAAATATGACTTCTGTATTGGTAATATATGAAAAGAATTAAAACCAACAAAAAAATGGGTTTGATCTCATTTGACCTTTCTGACGTTCAGTCAGTTAAAAGGTTTGTAAGATGTTTAATTACCAAATGGTATGATCATTATTCATCTCATCATTTGATATATAATGTCAAGTGAATTGCCTCCCTGGAGTGCACTGTGTTTCACAGATCAATAGATTTCTAAGAGCTTGAAGGAGAGCTTTATACATTCATAGAAAAGAAGGAAAGTATATCCTCCTTGTAAAATGGCTTATGTAGTTATTCTGTGAGCTTTACTGAGTTATTTTTTTATTTACCTCTCAGGAATAAAAAAATCCTGTAACATAAAGACATTAATTAAAATATTTTAAACCTCTTTGTTAAAAAAATAAAAAGTATTTCTACCTTTCTCTATGTAATAAAATAACTTTGAGAGTCTGTCCTGAACAGTTTCATTCACATTTATTAAAATAATTATACTTATTACAACAGATGTTTTGCTTTGACACAGCAACACATAGTACGACAAAATGCCATCTAAATGCAATACATATTATTGCTTTAACTATTCATGTTTTGGTTTTCTGGATGTTTAAATAGGTATGGTTAGTTTTAACTGATTTGGGTTGTTGTTTAATGTTTGTGGTTTGGTTTTTTTTTCATTCATTTTGTCAAGGATATTTATGCACACCTTAAGAGAAAATGATAAAGCCAGTCTCTAATTGACTAATTTAATACCTATGAATTTATTTTAAAATTATGATAATTTATAATTAATTGCATAAAGAATAATTACACATGGTATGCTTCATGTTTACTTGGGCTTTTCAGCATGTACTGTACTGCTCTTATCCAATATAGATGAGCAATCTTATAACACAAGCTATTTGAGCATGCCTGTCTGATCTCTTTCTGTTGATAGAAGGGTTTTCTAAAAGACTGAAAGAGGCTTCTAGGAGAGCTCAAGCACTGGTGTTTGTTGCTGGTTTTTTTCTGGAAGTTTTACATGCTTGATTTGCTCCTTTGACTTACCAGCTTTCTGCTTAGAAAGTAAGAAAACGAAACTATATTTCTTCTTTAACTTTTGTTAACAAGGGTAAGCTTTTTAGCTTAAATTTATGCCTTACTGTTTGTCCTTGCATCAGTCAGGCACTGAGAAAACTGTAGTTCAGCTAAGCAAATCTTCCCTGCTGTGGGCCAGAAGCAACATTTACTTGAAAATTTTACTCCCTTATTCATCTGTCACTTATAACCCATCATCTACTCAAAGATTAATTTGAACTGCGAACAATATCTAAGCTTCCTTAATCTCTTGCTCTTGTCCTTTTCCTTGAGCTGCTGTACTGTGACGGAAAGGCCATAATTCTGAAGCTTCTTATTCCTCAGGCCTACCTAAAGTAACTCCCGTTGGGAGCCGATTGATGTTTTAGCAAGGAAATTCTTACCTGCTTCTGAGAACAACCTGGAAAAATTGTCAGGAGGCATTCACACTCTTGGATGTTCATGCTATGGAATTCTTGTAAATGTAAAATCTAATTTGTTTGGGCTCTTTGCACCAGTATTGTTCAAGGTCAGATGAAGTTCTGTGAAATACAGGAAGTATTTCTGAGATTTCAATTCTTTCTCTATAGTCACAATATTTTTCACCAAATTAGCAAATCAAATAATGCCAAATGCATTAATGATTAAGGTAAATTATGTTATATACTTAATATCTTTTAGGACTTTATATATCGATAGTCATCTCTTTAAGACTTCCTTAAAGCAGTATTCATTTGTTGGCATTTGCATTTATTTGCTTCTTTGCAAGAAAGGATAACATACTCTGGACCCATTGGTCCTCTTCAAATAGTATCCATGTTCATTAGCTTGTTCATCCCTTTATTTCTCTTTGGTTAAAAACTGGTTTTGGAAAACCCATAGCCTTAGATTTGTGACTTTCCCTGTAATTTTTACTCCATCACACCTGGAAAATATTGTCTAAAGGATACATGGTGTACAGGCATGGTTAAAATTTCATGTTTTGAGTTTGTCACTCCTTTTTGTGCAAGTATTTGTATGCTGTTATCTTTGAGGAAACGTAATACAGAAATTTAAAAAAAAATAGTAATCCATTATAATTCAAAGCATTTGTTTATTATACTTAGCTGGAATTGCAGTGTGATGGCATGATGTGACTAATCTATAAGTAAGTTTTCATGTAGGTCCTCACAAGAGAAGCTTAAACTTTCACCCAGTCCCAGAGATTTAACATCACTGGCATAAGTGAAACCTGGTGGGATGAGACCTGTAACTAGAGTGCCCTCTTGGATGGTTGGATGGTTACAGCCTCTTCAGGAGGGATAGGCAGGGCAGAAGAGGCAGAGGGGTGGCACTGTATGTAATAGAAGGGTTAGAATGTATGGAGCTCACAGCTGGCAATGGCACAGTTGAGAGCCTCTGGATAAGAATCAAGGGGCAAACAAAGAATGCCAGTGTCATCGTGGGAGTCTGCTACAGACCTCCCAGCCAGGATGATGACAATGATGACTTATTCTTTGAGGAACTAAGTGCTGGTCACTTTTCAAACATGAGTTCCTAAAGGCACAAGAGCAGGCAATTCCCAAGTGTTGGAAGTCAAGCAGAGGAGGCAGAAGGCCGACTTGGCTGAGCAGGGATCTTCTCTTGGAATTAAGGCAAAAAAAGAAAGGTGTATGCCCAATGGAAGCAAGATCAAGTGACATGGGAAGAATACAGAGATGCTGCTCGTGCTGTAGGGTGAAAATTCATACAGCCAAAGCTCACCTGGAGTTGGAGCTGCCAGAAATGTGGAGGACAATAAAAAGAGTTTTTTAAATACATTAATGGAAATAGGCAGTAGAGAAATCTCATTGGTCTGTTCCAGGATGAGGATGGTCATCTCACAAATAGGGAGAGAGAAAGGCAGAGGTGTTTAACATTTTCTTTGCCTCTTTCTTCAACATGTATGACAGACCAAGGGGATCTCAGTGTCCTGAGCTGAAAGATCACGACTGTGAGAATGATCAATTCCCAGCTGACCCTGAAATTTTGTGGGATCTGTTGCTCAAGCTGGATCCTTACAAATCTATGGGCTGTGATGGGATTCATCTTGGAATCCTTTAAGAGCTGGCTGATGTAATTGCAAAACCACTCTCAATGATTTTTGAACAGTCTTGGGAATCCAGAGAACTCCCAGCTGACTGGAAGTTGGTGAATGTTGCCCTGATTTTCAAGAAGAGCAAGAAGGAGGACCCTGGAAACTACAGGCCTGTCAGTTTCACTTCAGTGCCTGGTAAAGTTATGGAGAAGATTGTTCTGGGAGGTACCAAAAAACATCTGAAAGACAACATAGTCATTGGTCACAGCCAGCAGAGAGGCCCTGCAGAGAGACCTCAACAAATTAGAGGACTGGGCAATCACCAACCATATGAAGTTCAACAAGGGAAAGTGCCAAATTCTGCAGCTGGGATGGGGCAACCCCTGGAGGTATGTACAGACTGGGCAATGAGGTGCTGGAAAAGAGTGCCACAGAAAGGGACCTGGGGGTCCTGGTTGATGGCAAGTGGAATCTGAGTCAGCAGTGCCCTGGCAGCCAGGAGGGCCAACCATGTCCTGGGGGGCATCAGGCAAAACATCACCAGCTGGTCGTGGAAGGGGATTGTCCTGCTCTGCTCTGCACTGGGGCAGCCTCACCTTGAATACTGTGGCAGTTTTGGGCACAAGAATGTAAGAAAGACATAAAGATCTTGGAGAGCATCCAAAGGAGGCCAATAAAGATGGGGAGAAGCCGTATGAGGAGTGGCTGAGCTCACTGGGTCTGTTCATCCTGGAGAAGAGAAGGCTGAGGGGAGACCTCATCACAGTCTACAAATTCTTCTTGAGGGAAAGACAATGGGCAGACACTGATCTCTTCTCTGTGGTGACCAGTGACATGACCTCAGGGAATGGCCTGATTTTGTGTCAGGAGAGGTTTAGGTTGGATATTAGAAAAATGTTTTTCAGCTAGTGGGTGCTTTGGTGCTGGAACAGGCTCCCCAGGGAAGTGGTCGCAGCACCAAGCCTATCAGAGTTCAAGAAGCATTTGAGCAAGACTGTTGGGCACATGGTGTAACTCTTGGGGATGGTCCTGTGCAGGGCCAGGAGGTGGACTCAATGATCCTTATGGGTCCCTTCCAACTCAGCATATTCTGTGATCCTGTAGTGTTATTCCTTTCAAAAACCAAACCAACTAACAAAAAGCAACATCCCCCCTCAGAAAACCTCAAAACAAACAAAAACTCCCAAACCAAGAAACCCACAAAAAACCCCCAAACCCAAAACCTAAAGTAAAAAATGTGAAAGAACCTCACCAAACCGAAGCCCAGAAAACCAAAAGCCATGCTCTGGAAATTATGATCATGGCAATATGACTGTGCAATCCTGTCTGCCCTAAATTGTTTTGTACTTAGGAGAACAGTCATAGGTTGTGTAACCTACTAGAGATAGCTTTAATCTCACTGTTTTGGAAAGCAGGAAGTGTGCAATAACTACAAAACAATCCTAACTAGGGCCCTATAACCCCATGGGTGACAGTGAGTGTGCTTACCTGCTGAAATGCATATTGTTGTGTTTTATGGGTACCTCTACAACTGAATTAACTCACTATTTGATATCCTTTCATGTCCTGAAAATATATCCTAATTTTGTAGAAAGTCTTAAGCAATATCTCTGAAACTTGGCATCCTTCATTCTTTACATACTGGAGATATTATTTCAGAGCTACTTTGTTATCTTTTTTTTAATGTTTATTGTGATTACCTCAGTAGCTGAAGTGCACTTTTAAAGAAAAATGTTTAAGAAAAATGTCTGCCATGTATTATCAGTGGCAGTGTCTACAGGTACTGCTATACTGTGTATCTTAACCCATAGAAGGGGACTGAGTTGCTATGAGTCAGCTTTGAACTTCTTGTGTACAGAAACCCCCTAAAGAGTGACAGTCTTTATTATTACACTGTTTGTCCAGCTGTGACAGAAAGCAGAAGGGACTGTCATGTTATCAAAATCTTCTTGCCATTACTGGTCATTTTTGATTCTTGTGTACGGGATGTGGAACCCATCCATTTGGAAATGCAGATTTACTGAAGTACTTTATGGAATTGTTCATCAAATGATTAGATAAAAATATTCAAGGTAATAATTTTCTCTCTCTTCCCCCCTCGCCCTCCCTTTCTCCCTCGCCCAACCTGTTTATTCAGTAAAACAGAACAAACTAACAAAGCCAGCTAAAAAGTTCTGGCAATTAAAATAACCAGAAATTCTGAGATTATGGATTTTGTGATCCATAATCAAGATCCATAAACAAGAATTACCACCTGAAATTTCTAGTTATTTGAATCTGATGCATAATCTTCTGAAATTCCAAATCTGAGGCTACACACCAGTTCTCAGTTCCTGTTCCATAGCTTTGAAAGTGTGAATGTGGGGGGTTGAAGAATATTTTTCTTTTAAGATGTAGTATTTAATCAGTTCTTGTAATTAGTATTTTAGTACCTTATTTATTAAAATAGCATTGTGCGGTACAGTGTCCTTTTCAGGTTAAGAGTTTTGTGTATCAATCAACCTGTTGTAACCATTTGATATAAAAAGTTCATTTTATATCTTGGAGCATATATTTCTGTCCCAAAGTGTCAATAATTTTTCTTTGGAAGCACATAAAATGGAGAAGATGTTATAAATAGTCAGATCTTGCAGACACCTTCCTGTAAATGAAACATTTTTTAATAAGAGTTGGGTAACCGTGTGAATATATATTAAAAAGTGACTAAAATAATAATGTCAAATACTAAAATTGCTTTTCCAAAATTTATTAACTTTTCATTGGATTTTAGTATATAATAGTTATGTTAGGGTATGATTTCTCTATTTATCTTTAAATTATCTGGTTTCACTGTAAAAGCAACATTGTTTCCTGCTTTTCTTCTCATTCTGTGCTTAACACTTAATATTGGATTTATTCCAAGAGCACTCAGGGGTGTCATTCAATGGCAGTCACTTTCTCCTTTATAGTGATCTGGGATTCCTGCAGAGTCTAAATCTGTAGGACAGGAGGTACAGAGAGAGTTAAGTAATTGCATATTTATTCTGGTTCTCAGGCAGGTTTTACAGCCTGTGCCGAGTTCATCAGAGCTATGTCTAGGTGGCTCATAGCACTCGGACTGGCTAGTTTCACATTAGCTCCAGTAAGTATGTGGAAAATGTAGTTGCAATACTGGCTGCAGTGTACTTAAACCTCAGTCTAGGCCTTTTAAAGGGATAAGAAAAACTAAGCTTGAGTTTAATGCAGCTTTCCTCCAGCTTTGAGAAAGTCTCTTTGTATCTAACTTTCTGCCTTAGTAGAAGTGTAGCAGAAGTGCCTGCAGAACAGATGCAGCTAGTCTGATGTTTGATATTTTATATCTTGTTCTAACTGAGGTTGATTTTTTTAAATTGATGCAGACTCACAGAATCATAGGACTGTTTGTGACAGAAGGGACCTTAAAGATCATTCAGTTCCAACCCCCATGCCATGGGCAGGGGTACCTTTCACTAGATCAGGATACTCAAAGCCCCATCCAGTCTAGCCTTGAACACTTTCAGGGATGGGAAAAAGTTTACGTTTTATTGCCATTCAAATGTTTCAATAATTTTTCTACTGTTAATCAACCAGATTAATGACAGCTTTCTAGGATGGAATGAGTAATCAATATTTGATGTGATGACATGTTATGTTGTTTTTTATTAAGAAGTAGGTAAAATAGCATTGTAAGAAGTTATTAACATATAGAATGATGACCTCAGTGGTGGTAATGTGCTAAGTCATAATTATGACAAATAAAAGTTTTAAAAAAATATTTGATGTAGCTAGGCAGTGATGCTGAATCATTAGATGTGGTCTGTCAACAATCTTGATCTTTCTGTGTTGGTTCTAATCCCAAGGAACAGGGGCAAAAGTAGCAGTGAGGGGAACATGTGCATGGGAATGAATAATTCTGGAGTATAGAAAGAATCATATGTGTGTATAGCAGAGAAAGGTGAATAACTATTATCTCTCTAATAGAAAAGATGTTGTTCAGGACAGGGACACAGCAAAAGAGAGGTTCAGGAATCACAAAGGACAGAATGGAACTTGTTAATGGTGTTACAGTGGAAGGACGAAAAAACACAAGGCTGGCAGAGGTCTGGTGAATAATTGTGTAATACTTGTCTTCTGTCATTTATAAATTAATTCAGGAAGCCATCTTTTAAAGTTCTGTGAAGACCATGAGTAAAATCTATGCTGAACTTTGTGTCCTGTGACATTTTTAGTGATGTTGATGGTTAGACTACCTTTATTCCTTTCCATTTTATTGGAAATATATATAAAAATATATATACTAATTAAAGTGTAAGAGTTCTAGAGCAGCAGGCAATGATGCTTCAAATTATTAATATTCTTCTGTGGTTTTATTACATATTATTAATATTAATAACATCTATAACAGTATAATACAATTACAGTAAATACAAGGCAGCTATGGATTAGTGAACTCTAATGCCATCGAGAAGCTTCTTAGGAGGTTATAAAGCATGAAAGCAAAGCTTTCCTACTTTGTGTAGTTGCTAGGACATCAACGTGGAAATATGGCCAAATAGTTCAGCATTTGTATTTTATTTGTTTTGATTTTGAACATATATACCTATGTCTTGAATTCCTGTCTGCCTCTATTACAGATATTGTGTGTTTATCTCTGCCTTTCTGCTTCAGCAACTTCTTTCCCCGCCCCCCCCTCTTATTTCCATTTGTTTCTGTGTCTGAAAACCTTCATTTTAGGTCCTCAATATGGTAGCAGGAAAAATGGAAGGAAGTTCAGTGCTGTCATGTTGTGAGACGTGAAATGCATGCACAGGTGCGGGTCACATTACGGTGCTAGCTGTGATTAGGATATGTTTAATTAAATTTTACAGCTTCTAATTGATGGCTGATTTGTCAATGAGATGCAATATTGTTACATTAGGTGGACAGTTTGATGAATGTGATCTCATTCCAAATTTTATCTGTAAATGAGCATTTAAACAGAAAGAAATTAAATTAAAGAAATTAAACAGTGTTACAGATTTCTAAAGCTGTTTTGCTGTGGTTTTTTTTTTTATCTCATTTTTTCCTGATTTCCAGTTTAAAAATCTTTTGTGAAAGCTGTGTTTACTTACTTGAACATGTGTAGCAACTGTGAAATTTAATTCATGGTTTTACCATTTCTCATGTTACTATTGTATTTCCTATCTTTTTTAATGATGTTGTGCTGCTTCTCATACAATTTAATTCTACAGCATATTTAAGTTCAGTTGCTTTAGACTTAAAAAGTTACTTAAACTAGAGAAGCTGTATATCTCTTTTGTGATGCCATTGAGGATTGTGCAAATTCTTGTATCTGTAATTTTATATTCGGAGAAACCCTTTCATTAAGCAAATAAGTTGAATATGAATTTCATGTCTTGTAAAGAAGAGTAAGAGAGAAAGTTAGGTGACATAACTAGCTTATACATTACAATAGTCCAGTGTGAATGAATGAGTTCCTCAGCAGTCTTCTTACCAATAAGTGCACCAAATGGAGACATGGCTTCTGATACTTGTTTACCAGAGGCACTGCCTTAAGGGAAAAAACCCAATCTGTGGTTGTGAATGTGCTGAATGCACTATGTTAGGTCAAGAGACCAACTGTACGTGGAACAAGATTAACCAAATAAATGAGTGAGTGCTGCCTTATAAGCCTGATGCTTAGGATACTTCTGACAGTAATGCTATATAAGATATTTTAGGGTGGCAGCTCCTTCATGGCGGTTGTCTTCTATGACCTAACCTTGATTTCGTACTAAACAATACAACGAATGAAATAAAATGAAGATATTTTATTATATAAGTTATCCTGTAACAAGACCATGTCATTCTTTACAAGCAGCTTTTCTTCTGATGAATAAATAAGAGGTGAGATAAGTGCACTGGAGTATTCAAAGCATGACTGAATTACTAAAAGGGGAGTTACTGGACCTAAACTGATGACAGCATGGTCATAAGAACTGGAAGTATTGTGCTATATTAATCCATGATAAAACTCTATCTGAAGTATTGCAGTTAAATTAATTTGGTCTGTCATGTTCTGTTACTGAACCAATACCATGCTATAGTGTGAATTCAAAGAAGCAAGCCCTTCGTTGTGTTAAGGCCTATCTGAGATTTTCTAACAGAATTAATCAAAAGTTGCTAATAAAAGGTAATTATGATGTATTGAAATATGGCATTTCTTTTTTCTTTAAGGATGCTACTTAAAATATTCTAATTGATTAATCTTATTTTTAATATTTGGTGTAGTACTGGGAATATTTTTATCTGCTCTCCTTTTTTTGTGTTATGGCAGTTTGAGAATTTTTACTGCTAGACCTGAACACTGTATTCCTCCTGGCTTGGCCTTCCCTGCAGAAAGTGCCCTGCTGTGGAATTGTCTATTTCCTAGGCTAACATAGCCTAGATTTGCTATTTTTATCATACTTTTGTAAGGAAACAGAACTTCTGTGAGTTGATGCAATCATACTTTCTGTCAGTCCCCCACAATAAATCTTGAACCTGTTGACCAACTTCAAACAAATTTGATTGAGAAATAGAGGCCTCAAAGATGCTTATATCCATGAAAACATGCAAAATAGTGCATCTGATGAGGAAAAAGCATTAAGAATGCCCATGATGTTATTCAGAATTTCTATTGCTTACAGAACTACCTATTTTTGTTTTTATTTTGCTTCCACCCATAATAATTCATTTGTTTCTTCATTCCATGTCCAATTGCCATCATCCAATCCAAGTAGAACTGCTAACCACATGTTATTTAAGTGTTTTCTTTGAAAATGCTTCATTTAATTAATCCTGTGCAATTTGGTAGGAATCCCTGCTCCTTCAAATACAGTTGTCTTTTTTTTTATTCTGACATTTAATCATGAAAAGGTGAGATTTTTTTTTTTCTCACTTAGGAGAAAGAAAAATTAGTAGGAAGATAATTGTGGATTGTTTCTTTTCTGAATTTTGACTTACATGGGCCACAGGACTAAAATATTTATGAAAGTAGGTTACTTCATGAGACTTCACTGAAGAACATCCATGCAAAAGAGAATATGCATGATCTTTTAAGAAAGCTTTGCGTTTATTTACATCTAACTACCGTAATGGTACATTCGTATGACAATCTTGAAAAGGAAGAATTTGTATTGAATGGTAATTTGTTCATATTTTTTCATTTTATGGAGCTTGGTGAAAAGTTATTTGCGGCAGAAATTCATTTTTGAAATGGCATTCTGCTTCCCTAAAAAGCTCCTCCGGTTCCAAAACCGTGCATACTTTGGCCGTATCCCTTACAATTTCAGCAACAAAGGGAACACAGGACAGAGACAACAGTCTCTGCACTAAGTAATACTAAATATAAGTCTTTAAAAAATGCAGTTCATTTTCAAAACTAGTCTATCCAATGCAGTGATGAAACGTAGGTCCTGGGGAAACAAATAATGTGGCACACAATAACAAAGAATGGAGGAAAGGTCATACAGAGGAGGTTGAAATAGTGCCATATGAAGAGCTTTACTTCAGGCATGTTCTGTTTTTTAAAAGCTTTGCTTTTGCAATCTCAGCATTCTTCTAATGTAGAAGATTAATCAAAATTTTCCTTTTTAAAAAGTAATCATGGTAGCGATTCCTTCACACAGATTTACTGACCTCATATTTATCACAGTGTTGTGAAATTTAGGTCTACCCCTCAGACTTCACTGCTCCATCTAGATAGTAGCTGCATTATGCTGTTGTTCAATGTGGCACATGAGGAACTAGAAGAAAATGAGATAAACATTGCAGGTAGGCCTAATAATTACTTGTTATGAATTATTTAATATATTTAAAATATAATATACGTATGCATTACATTTCATTCAAAAAGACCCCTAAGCACTGAAAGCTATGTTTGAAAGAAAATTGCTTTTTTCCACTTGCTTAAATGCACCCTCTGCTGGGGTAAAACACAACAGCTGTGAAGTGCAATGTGATCCGTAAGCACAAGTGTTCAGGAATTCTATTTTATGGCTCATCTGAAATACTGCAAGCAGCCAAAATCCAAGTATGCTTCTCTGAAAGCAAAACTGGGAATTGATTTAGTGTTGATTCACAGTGGAAAATATCACCTGTATCATCTTGAACCAGTGCTGGTTTTCATGTCTTAAAACCTAATTCTACTTGTATGTTCATTGGCTGAAGAGATACAATTTCTGTAGTTTCAGTTGTCTTTTTGAATTTCCATATTTTTCAGCCTGATTTATTTCTGTTAAATGAAGTCGAAAATAGCACCATGGAACTGTCTGATACTGTATTTGTGTTGATCCTCTGTTGAGCTGAAAACATTTGTTTTCTTTTCAGGCGAACTGCATTTGTTGTGGTTGTTCCTGCTTTTACAAAAACCCCAAACAACCAGTGACAACTTAAACTTAGCTTGAGCTTCTCCTTGCTTCTGAGAGTTGTATTAATTTCCTAAGAATCTTGCCTCAGGTGGCAATGACTAACTAAGTATGGGGATCAGCATCAGAGGCTTCTTTAGAGACAGAATGTACTTTTGTGTGTTCTTTCCGATTAAGTATTATTAGAACCCCCATGGAAACCCTGCAGGTAGCATAAAGGAGTTGAAAAAGAAAGTGTTTTCCCTCTTCCTGTTGAGGAGTCCAAATAGAAGAAAGTTGGCAGTACCTATCCATTCAATAGAGAGGCAGGTTTTGCAGAACTTAGATGAGTTCAGTGGGAAAAAAAGACAGGGTAAGAGTGGAAGGAATGTTCCACTCCAAAATGAGTGACTTAGCAATTAAGCCCTTTTTGTTTGTTTTTTGTTTGTTCCAGTTCTCTTTCATTATTTCAGTCTTTTTTCTTCTATCAGTTTTCCAGTAGTAAGTACCATTCCAGAAACCAGCGCATCCCACTAAAGACCATGTGTCACTTAATCATAATACTTTATCTGAAAGACCAGTGAAATAAAGAGACTTTACCAGCAAATAGAATTTTTACTATATATTCTCTAACCATAAGGGGATTACTTGACCTCCTGTGTCTTTTGCACACATCAAACTCTATACTTAAGCTGTCTTGAAGCTTGAGTTCATCCTCTAGGGATTTTCCTTTTGTCTGTCAGTCTACAGATAGAAAAATATGTCCAGTTATATTTAGCCATATGTTGACCATCTCTGCCTTTTGATTGTGAATATTATCAAATACAAAAATATTTTCAGTTACACCAACTCTGATAATGACAGCTTTTTGGTATTTTCTGATTAACAGTTTGTGCAACTTTCTACTTGGCTTGTTAATAAGAATTCATTTAGGTATTCTTTGACCTCAGTAGAGTCATCACTAAATTAACACTTCTTTTCCTCTCCAAAGAACATTAGAGCTCCTTATGAAGGACTGTTTCATGGAGACTGATGTTTTGAGCTTCATTGTTCAGTGAGACATTTGCACGTCTCATACACCCTGATATACACTGCTTTGTAATCTGTAACTGGAGATCTGCATGGGCATATGCATGCTGCTCCCACTCAGGGCCTTGTTTCAGCTGTCCCTACACAAAAGAATATCTAGTTGTTCCTTCCATTTGACTTTAATGACAACTGCTGAGTAAACGCCTAGTTTCTAACCATGTCAGTGAATGATGGCAGCCATTATCACCTTACAATGTAACTCTCTTTATAAGACCACCTGTGGCTCTCAGGTGATGGAATGTGGTGCTGCAGCTATCAGTGAACCTCTTTTTAAACCACCACGTATGGCTAATTTTTCTTTTCTGACAGTATATCTTATTTCATCTGACATTTTGTTTGGGTTGGAAAGTTAACGTGAGTAACAGTATTTCTATTTGAGAAAGCCTTGCACAGCAGCTAAAGTTGTTTGTTGTTGAAGTATGCCTTGACAAGTAGGGGAAAGTCTTTTTGTTTCTAGTCTCTTCATGAATTAAGGAGACAATATAACCATGCACACAGAAATGGGTCAAAACTGTGCTTTCTAAAATTTCCAAAACCTTAGAAAATGTCTAATCATTTTCTTGAGAAGTTCTGCATTATTATGTTTTGACCCAATTAATTTTGATCCATATGAGTCCAATGCTTCTGTATGGGAGCAATTTAATTAGTAATTTTGGAATCTACTTTCAGATTTTGTGGCTTATTCAAATAGATGGGTGCTACATGGTTAGACAAGTACTAGCCTCTGGGTTAGCCATCTGCAAGTCTGCCATCTGATTCCCGCCCAGCACATTTACCTAAAGGTCTCAGCTCTAATAAGTTAAAAAATTACTTCTCTACTTTTTACGTTTTTGAAATTTTCTATCTTCTCAATTACGAATGTGAGATATTGGAACTTCCCCATCAAATATTTGGTGTCCATTCTGCTGTTCTGAATTCCGTATAGAACACTGAATTTCTGCAGTAGAGAAATAAAAATACAGATAAGAAATGTAATTTTGTCTTTTCACCCAGAGCGTAGTGCAGCCTCTCCATTAGTTCACAATTGTAGAAATACTTCTGCAGATGTTTGCGTAGAATACTCCCCTCCACTGATGTTCAAAGTATTCATCTGCAGCCTAATATATCTCTCTTAAGTGAGCACCTGTTTTTGGCATCACAGGAAAAAAGCAGAACACAAAAAAACAAGCAAATTCCTCTTCTGATAGGTGTTGAAGAAGTTATGGGAAGGGATATGAAAGTGACCACAGTTTTGCCTCCCTTTTCCAGGTTTCTCAAATGTCTTAGCTGCTCAAACAGCAAGTGCCCCACCAGATTATGATTTCCTGTACTTAGTGCTTAATCTAGTTAGTGTTATGATTTTATCTGATTTATATTCTTGTTTCTGTAGAGCACTGTGAGTATCCTGACAGTGTTTTGTAAGGTCATATTGTTAATAGTCATCATCTAGCTCAAAACGAACTTAATAAAACCATGTAGTAAATGTTGATGTGGGTTTTATGTGTTTCGTGATGACGAGAAATTGTTACTGATTGCTGGGGGGGAGACCAAGTCTAAACCCTAGCCATAGAAAAAGAGAAGTTTTTATCACACTTGAGGATGATAATCAACAACAAGAACCAAACAGATGTAGAATCACCCCCTATAATAGGTATTAAATACCTTGTACAGATTGCATTGAGTTGCACTTGTTCTAGTAACATTCCAGTCAAATTAGTTTTCTATCCAGCCTGTCAAGGTGGAAATGTCAGGTGCGGAGACAGGCTGGTTATTGCTGGCACTAAGGAAAACATCAAGCAGTTGAAGAATAAGTAACAATAGCACTAATAAAAGCTCTCTCACTTTCTATTCTGTTCCGCAAAAACTTGCTTGTTGAGTTGCAAACATAAAAAATGAGCTTCCCTGTACTAAGTGTACAATTCAGTACTTAGGCAGTTGCCAATGGCCTGCCTTCCAACCTGCTAAATGCAATTTGGTTTAGTTCAAACAATTTATAAAATGTTACCTGTAAGTATTACACACTAGAGTTAAGTAAGAGCATAGCATTATTTCTCCCTATTATTTTCTTACTGGAGTATTTTTCTTACGTTTCATGTTTGCAGTCTTCTATCCTGCTCTCTGAAGGTTCTCAAGGGCCGAGGGGTTTGCTTTGTTACCTTTTAACAAAAGCAGATATGTTCACCAGCTGTAATGCTGACCCATAAATGGAGTTCTGAATATTTGAAACATACTTTTATAAAAACCCTTGCTTGTTTCAGACTCAAAACTCTCTTGAATATAACTCATATAGGTGGCTTGCATGCATACACCATGAATTTTTGAGTCCTACGTAAAGAAATCAAAATGTTTTTACATGGCTGTACATGCCCATATGCTTAAAAATAAGCACATAATAGTAACAGTTTTCTTATGGAATTGTGGGCAGTTACATTTTGTAAGGATTTTTAATTGTGGAGAATTCAGTCATTGTTCCTATTCTATAAATTCTGAAACTTGATAAGCAATATTTAGCATCTGTGCTCATTTTAAAAGTTACAATTGCCGCATTTTTTTATCAACTTTCACCCAAGCATCAATGAATTTACTGTAAGGGTTTAATTTTGTATAAAGATATATTTTAAACTCCCCACTACTGTAAAGTAGTTTGAGATTTGGCAGCTGTGACTTGTGCATTAAAGTGGGATTTCAGATTTAATAGATTACTTGTATTTCTAGATTCCAAGCAGTTGTTAAATGGTTGTCTTGAGCTCTGGAAAATGGAATAGATAAGTGGAAATATGTGTGTTTAGCACCAAGTCTGGATTTTCTAGTTTATTCTGACCACTGGGGAGAAAAATGCCTTCATTTCAATATCAAATGGATACAAAATAAAAACTAACTGTGTGTCTGATTTCATTAAAATATCTTGTAAAGTAAACATAATACGAGTTGGATTTGGCTTTGATATTGTATGCCTATGACGATTTCACGTATTAGGGTTTTTTTCCAAGTAGTCTGCCCGGTACTAATTAAAACCACTGAATTTAACTTCTGTGCTCCTTTGTAAAAATTAATCTGTTTGGATTAATATCTTGACTGTAAACTGGAAGGAATTTCACAGGACTGTGTTGGATAATTTGTGAACTTTTAATAAATGAGCTAAGTAATACTTTTACTGATCATTTTCTTATTTATCTTTGCAGATTTAGAAGGTGTTTTCAATACTTGCTGCATAAAAATACCTAAAATGATCTAGTTACAGCATGGCATATAATAAATTATGCTGCCATTGCGTGCTTTTCTAGGAACTCTTATTTGTATAGCAGCAACAGACTCGGTCCTTGGAAATAAAAAAAGTGAAGTAGCCTGAAAAGTATCACATGATGGCACTGTTTCCATTTCCACCTCCGATATTATGAAATAAAGCTATAATAAACTGGTATTAAAATGGTATGTAATTCCAATGTACTTTGTATAATTTATGTTAAAGAAAAATCTAACCACTGTGGTTATTAATATAGGTATTAAAATGGATGTATAGTTTTCTTAGAAAAGTGTTTTGTAAAACTTTGCATATTTATAATATTCCTTATTTTGATAGTAGAGCAAGAATACTCCACAATATATAGTGTTTATGGATGCTAAACTGTACAGAGTCATTTAGTATTGTTTAAGGAAAAAAAAGTGTTAATTGTTGTGTAAATGAGATGGTTTATTTTTTATTTTGATTTTATTGTGGAAAGAAAGCTAATGGCTGTCCTTTTTGTGTTTATTATAAAGCCTTTTTGTGGTAAATCAGATCATTAATACAGCCACATTTTTTAAAAAATGCAAATTAGCTTTCCATGAGCAGAAAAGAGCTTAAAGTGTAGTAAGGTCAGAGGCAGGATCAGACATATTTGTAAAATGAATTATATTCAAGTAGGAATATGACGGAAAGTATGAATGCAAAAAAGTCAGTGATTTATAGTATATAGATGTTAGATGTTGTATTATTTAATTTTAAAATATTCTGACTGAATATCCGTAAATGTTCATGTTCTTTTTAGTAATATAAATTAATAATAACTTCTAAATTAATATTTTCTATCTGTAGAATCATCAATATTAATTTTTTGAGCAAAAGAAAACACATTGATGATTAAAAAGAAAGGTGATGGGTGTGCTTTTACTATCCTGCAGATTACTTTAGAGTAAGGTAAATATCCAGTTGCACCATTCTCTCATACGAAATTTGACAATTTTGTAAATTTTGCTATTATGGGGATTATTACAAAAGCAAACAAAAACAAAAACCTTGCAAGAGGAAGTAAGAAAAATACCCACTGGTGATGGCTAATTGCTGCGACTTGGATATATGCCAGATCGGGTGCTTGCACTCCAGGAATGTCTCCGCCAGTATAAACTTCTGTTCTGAGCAGTGAGGCTTTTCTGTGTCTTTTTTGGTGTGAAAGCAGAGGCAAGAGAAAATGTGTGCTTGAAAAAAATCTGTCATGTAAAATTTCACTTCTATTTAGTGAATTATCAAATGCAGCTGAATAGAAGACAGCATAATAAATTCTTCTGAACTTAATCAGTAAACTGGTTTTAATAATAACAAAAAAAAATTTCAGAAGATCTTGAAAGGAATATATTATATGCAGTATGTCATAACATTTAATCACCAAAGAAAATTGCTCCTGTTGCTAAAATCAGTGGTAGAAGCTCATTGTATCAATCTATTAATTTTTTTTTAAAATAACATCTTTAATTTGGTTGCTTTAGTCAGTAAACAATACTTGCATCATTTTAATTTGACATATTAAATATTTTCTAGACTTTCCAGTTAGAAGTACTGTTTCACACAAGTGTTTCAGCGTTACAGTACCTCTCTTGTAGTATCTGACAGTCCAATCCATTGTATCATTTTGGAGTAAGAGATTAAAATTACTACTATTATTTTGAATCCTTTTTGCAAAGTTTTTAAAAGATCTAGTGTTGTAGCTGGAGTCACATAGTAAATTACAATAGATAGGGAGAAGCATTCATTACTCACAGCTTTCTGTTCATTTTTATGTCCTATTTGTTCATGTATGAGGTGAAAAATTTCAGTAAGTGAACACTGCTCTGCTCAGTGTATTTTACCATTCAAATTACTTGCAATTTCATAATGCCAGTGTTACTTCTCAGGACAAATTTCATACAATAGTAATTCTGTGATTATTCACCCAGTTTAATTAATTCAATTAAGTAAGTCTGCTGTCAGGTGTCCCTTTAATAATTGAATCAACATGCAGATACATAATAAGCATAAAAGCATTTCTGTGGCTGCAGTAAATTTAGATCCAAAAGAATCTGCTATTCCACTACATTTGATATAGATTATTCTATAATATTTCAGTAATGGGTTGCACAAAGGCTGCCTTTTAATTCTTTGCTTTCTCAAATGTCTTTATATATAATGGTTTAAAACAGAAGGTGTTCAAAAGAGGGTGACCTTTTTCCATTACCATAGTTCCTGTCATTAATGCATTATAATTTTCTTTAGAAGTCTGGAAAAAATGTGTATATGTGCACTCTGCAGCAGGTATGAATCAAAGTGTGTTAGTGAAAGTTAAGAATTGTCTGTTATTACTAAAAAAAGAGGGAGAAAAATAAAAGAAAAACGTGAGGAAGTAATTTTATTGTTATTTTTACTGTGAAAGTTTAAACAAACCTTACTCTTTATACAAAGCAGTTACAGACTTAAGAGTTTTGGCATTTGTAAGCTGAATGAACAGCAGTTGACCTAAAATATATATCATGTACTAAAAATAATATGCCCCTTAACTAAATTTAAAGCCAATACAATGTTGTATTCGACTGGGTTGTGTATAACGGCCAATAATATATCTCTGTCCTCTGCAATATATTACCATAGATGTTATTTTAATAACATATATATTAAAAAACATCGTAAATGATTCACTTGGCTTACTCTCAATGGTGCTTGATGTCATAATTATTGTAAATATTAATTGCTGTGCTAAAAATGTAAGCAGGATGACTTTGTATGAGATGAAAAATGAAAATAGTCTGTGTACGGGTAAATAGATAATCATACAAAAGTAATTGGGGTTTTAAAACCCCAATCTATTCTGCCAGCATGAGCTCGTTTGCATGTTAATCACAAGAGTGATTTCCTACTTCACAAGGAAGTCCACACTCTTTCATAACCACTTTTAATTGCATTTAAAATGTTGCAGGGTTGGAATATTAGAAATGTAGGCGTATCAGTGTCAAAATAATAAAAAAAATGTTTCTGAAAATCTTTATAAGCTACAGATTATAATATTATGGGCTTTCTTGTTAGAAAACAAAAAATATGCTTTAGAATATATCTTAAGTGAGGCATGTTAAATGATAAAACCAGATTAATTTGTACATGTATTGTTTCTTTAGAAATTTGATAAATGGAAATCTAATTGTAGCTGGAAAGTATAGAATGAATTTTTATTAGTAACTTCCTTTATAAATTGACCAGTACTTTCATTAATTTCTTATTTAATGATAAAATAATACAGTAACAACAATCAAAGTTGTGTTTTTATAATAAAGCATAAAGCAGTGTGATATTAGAAAGTTGTATGTTTAATTTTCAGTTATATAACATTTCACCTGTATTTATATTCAGAGGAAACCAGGTAATGATTTTAATGGAAAAGAATTTCTCAGCATTCATATATAGATTTTTACTAATTATTTGAAATTGTATGCTAAACACAAAAGACACCAAAAAAGCAAATACAGATCAGAATTCATATAATTTATGTATGCTGCATACTGTCACTTGAAATTGGTCCTAGAAGAAACTCTGACAAAATTTATGTATTTCTTATTTCTTACAGCTAACTCTACCTTAAGAATTCGAGATAGGAATAAGAATAGTAGAAATCTATTTAACAGTTCTTTTTTCCTTTAATATTTGAAGCTGTGAAGTAATAAACGGACAACATTTTAAGTGATTTTGCGATATTCATATAAGATTCAAAAGAGCTTCCTCTGTAATCTGTAAAAGGCCAATGTCAAAGTAAAGACAAAATGACTTGTTCTCTGAAGACAGGAATGAAGAAATGTAGCTCTCTAATAAAATAGTGTTAAGTTCACAATGGTTACAATGTGATCAGTCTCAAAGATACAAAAACTAATTTTTAGTCAAGCTGTTAAAAATTATATATTTAAGAAGATGAAAAGTTTTAGGATTAAAGAAAAATCACTCACAATTTTAAAGAGGGTATATTTGCTTTCATCACCAGGTGTTCTTTCTAATATAAATTACCAAGATGATGTTTCCATAACATAGCTTGGGGTGCTCTGGAGATTAAAACTACCAAAACAGACCTATTAAATTTTTCATAGGGAGGGTCCACCAGGGATAATAAGCCAATATTCCTTGTCCCATATTCCAGATGTTTTATGTAATTCTGCATCTTGCTAAACCTAAATCATAGCTTTTCCAGAAAAAATGTACTATGGAGACTGAGATGAAAGGCAAGAACTGTTGAAATGTTAATTTTACTATCTGCTGTTGAGGTCTGTTACCTTTTTTGTATTTTTTTCTTACTCCCAGTAGCTCAGTTCTGTTTTATGAATGTTGTGGTATTTCAGTTGTTTGAAGTTTCGAAACTTGGAGCATAACTTTGACTTGGCAAAACACAATGCCACATGGTGTGTGACACACTGATGTGTAGTCTTTGATCCATACGATTTACAATCTTTCTGCTTTCAACTTGATTCTGGATGAGAAAAATAAAGTTTAACAGTAAAACAATCATAACAATAATCCTTGTAACATAAATTCAGGATAATTATAAATCAAATAATGCTATGCAGTAATTTACAAGTAATAATGTAATAAGCAATAATGTATTTTGTTGATTTTTTTTCCCCCCCACATAGACCGTAGACATTTAAAACCAATATTTGGGTTATTACACAACTATGGCATACTTCTGTATTGCTCTGAAACAGTCAGTGCTTTAAAATACTGTTATGCTTCACAGAGCAGTTGACAAATGTGATGAAATAAATACACTAGGCCACTCTTCTGATTCCCACACCTTGGTCTCCTGTTGTACTGTGGTGATAGCTGACCAGCAGAAAAGCTCATGGACTGACTCCCATTATAGTTTGGATCAGACAGATCTGCTCTAAGTGAACTGATGTGTAATTGATTTTTTGGTCCAACACAAGATATAGGTGGTACATGGGATTACACAAGGGGAAGGAATGAATGAATGCATTGTACAGGGAAAGTGTTTTGCCTCCCATTCGGGGACTGTTCTAGGAACAGCTAGATACACCTGGCTGCTCCACAGGTTTTTTGTTCACTGATCAACTATTTTTGACATAGTTGTTCAGATGCATTCTTCTCCAAAAGATGTTTCTTGCTGCATGCCTTCTTATATTAATTGAGTTTCCTACAACTGTTACTTTTATACAATTTACTACTCTACAATTTCTGAAATTAAGACTTGTATGTAGACTTTGGCTATTAAAGGGTAATGCCCTGATATAAATATTTAATGCATTTTTATCATTTTCTGACATTTGATGTTCCTGATCCTTAATAGTTCAGTTCTTATAAGTTGTTTGTTTGTTTTTTTTTAATTTTTAATTCTTTTTATTTGTTGGGAGAATTTCCATTCAGTTTTTTTCTAGAAGACTGGAAAATGAGTAAGGAGACCATATCTTGTACTAGGGAAATACAGAAAGTTATAAGAGAGAGAGACTATTTGCTAAAATTTTAGAATTCTTTCAATTAACCTAACTTGATTTAACTTGCTTTCCTTTGGAAAACAAATTCAGGTTTTATTAAAAAAACCCAAACCGTCAAAGCCCACAATATTTTCATCCCTCCAACTTGAAAGTTTCTATTCCAGTTCATTTGACTTCCAGCTCTTTTAGAAAAAATACAGGGAGAGGTGTGATTATTCTCCTGAGTCCAAACTAAGAAACCGGGTAACCTCAGTCTCTGTTCCATATGTTTTTGGGAGAGAAATCTGGGGAAATTTATTTCTGGCCTATTTCTACATCATAAAGAAGGAAATAAGTGAAAAGCATAAACTCTTTTATGTAGGTGTTTTTCACCTGTGGAGAGTAAAAAGTGGGAAAACATACAGTTAGTTCCTAAAGATATTTCCTCCTTTTCCATACAATGGCTACACTGACTCAAGCTATGCTATACATAATATACATGAAACAGTTTGGGGAACTGCATCAGTTCTAAAATATACACCGAGTCTTTCTAAACCTGTCATTTTGGCCATGACTTTAAACCAAGTCTATTTAACAAGACTTTGTAAAAAAAAATTTAAGAGGACTTCAATAATCTAATTGTTTTGCTGGTTCAATAACTTTAGAGAAAAAAGATTTTCCTGTGAAAAATAGAGGCACTCTAAATTTTTTTTTTCTTGTCACTACTTGGCAGATTATTAAATCTCTGAAAATGAAATGCATTTGATTTTATTCTTGCTCTTATACGCAATATTAAGATTGCTGTTCTTTTACACACTCAAGATTTTTTCTCTGCATTTTATTTTCTTCTTTTGCAATAGTTTAAGTATTAGGACTGGAAAGTGGGGCAAAATGATCCTTTTATCTTTTAAACATGTACAGTCAGTGATTGTAACCATATTCCCTAATCTGTTTCCATAGTTTGTTTCTACTTTTTTTCCTAGAGGCAGTATGGTGTGATTGTTCTGCCACAGTTCATATTAGTTATTATGAATTTTACACAGTTTTCAGCTCAAGTCCTTTAATGTCTATTGTTAATAAAAGCAGTGGAGTTCCCCACTTTGAGTAGAAATTTTATAAGTGTTTGGCAAAGTAATGGAGATCATTTGAGTTGAATGTCTGACAGCTGACGATTTTCAGTTGGGACCTGTGCCTTCCAGTTGGCACATGAAAAAAAATTCCTCCAAAATGCTATGTCTACTCTTGATACTAATTCTTTTTTGCACTTTCTTTTAAACGAGGTCTGTGCTATTCATTGTGGTGAAGACTTCAGAGTCTAAATTTACAAACTGTAGTTCCTTTTCTCAGGAAGCAACACACAGAAATACTCTTCTTGCTACAGTAGCAAGTAGGAGTCACTGTGGGACAAAGGGAGATTAGCCTGTTCAGGGTGTCATTCTGCAGAATAAGAGGCAAATAAACTGCCTTATGTGAAGGAAAAGCAGAATTTGCAGCTAATACTGCCGGTCCATGTGATGGGTGTTAACAGCAGTAAGAAACTTGCCTATATGAAGTCACTGAAATTAGGAAGCAAAATATTTCAAGAGTTCTTGTATTTCTTGTAAAAAGTCCAAACCCTTGGACTTTTGGTAAAGATACATATGGGAGGAGTAGCATAACATTAGAAATAAATGTGTAAAAATGTTTTTTGGCATTTTTTACACACTTCTTGTGAACATGGCTATGTTTCCCCTCTCCTTCCTGTGTTTCACCATTATGGCCACAAATCCAAACTTCTTAACAAGGAATAAGTGAATTGAAGTGTACTTCTTGTGAGTATCACATATATCATGGTATTGTTAGTGTGTAAAATCAGAAAGTATAGAGAGACCCTACCATGCAATGCGTCGGATGTGGAGAAAGAGAGAGAAGGTAGTACATACAGACATATGGAGAATAATGGGGCTGCATTTACGTTGCTAAAGGCCATCTCAGCCAGCAGTATTTGGTCCACACAGGTCATGTGAAGAGACTTGTGCCCATTTAGAAAAAGGACAGCCCATGGCTGAGCAGCCTGACACTGCATGTCCTTCATGGAGCTTGTGGCCTAAGTCTCTTGGAGCCAGGGCCTGTTCTCTAACACTGAAAGAAAGTGGCGCAGTATCTTCTGTCCTACTCTTTTTCGCTTCACGGCCCAACAGAGATGCCTCCACTCTACTGTGTGCTGGGAGCAGTCCCTGCTTCGGGCGGACTTGGCCTGTGCCTGAGCATTGTCTGGGATGGTGCCAGTTGACACTGGCCAGGGTTAAATGGTATTGGGCAGTTGCAGTATGATGCTTGTGCCAATGATGTTTTATAATAAAAGTCTAGCTTGTGAATCAGATAATGCTACCACTGTGGCTTAAGGCAGGGTTTGTATTTTTTGGGCAATTGTTGGTTTTGAGTGCCTGAAACAATGTAACCATTGTCTTGCAGCATGTGGGATTCCTGAAGAAAGACGCTGCAGCTCCAGGTTTGGGGCACCAAGCATGACATAGTTCAGCTCCATCGTGTTGACCTGGAGCAGGCCCAGAAATCACTTGTGCCTTTAACTGTGTTTGAATTTATTTCTGTTTGAAACCAATCGGTTACTTTCTTGCCTTCTTCCAGAAGAAAGCCCGGAAATGAATTAATATACATGAATTGTGGTGGCCAAAAAAAGGATATGGGGGGTATCAGTTGTTTTGTCATGTGAATGTCTTATGATTTTCATTATGTTAGTTCCGTTTATTTTTAGTCTGTTTTGTTCTTTTTGCTGAAATTTGAGGGAAGGCTAGGTAGAAGAAACTAAGAGGTATGAGCTTAAGATTTATGGGGTGAAAATGTTAGGGATATAAGAAAGAATTAGTCCAAATGTTTAACCAAGATAGGAGAGAGTTGCTGCTGTGAAACATACTGAAATTTCTCCCAGGGATGTTGCAGCTGCTACTACTTCTACAGCTTTTTATAACCATCTAGCCCGTGTCTGTGTTCCCCCTGCATGTTCATTTTTTTTCCTACTAAAAATCTTCTAAGAGGCCTCTTCTTTTTAATTCTGACTTTGAAGAAGGTGAGACTTGGAGGTTGGATTGCCCTTATTTGAATTCCTTTGCCTCATCCTTCAAGAGCCCCTGCTTACGTGGTGCCACCTCTCCAAACAGCCCCTGTTGCCTTGCAGCTCAGAACACTCTCTCCACTGCAGGCTGGAAGCAGAAACGCCCAGGGAAGCTACAAATATTGTGGTATTTACTAAGGCCAGTTCTTGTCAAGCTGTTTCAGTTACTTTGACTAACGTGACTTACTTTTAGGAATTATATTTGTAATGATTTGTAATTTTATATGATCTATCAATGATGTGAGAGTTGTACATATTCATTGAAACTATGAAAACAGCTTGGCTTTCAGGCATGTCTGCCATATTATGCAGTTCATGGGTGTTGCAAAGTTCAAAGAATGAAACCAGAACAGGTATCTCATCCCTGTAGGTCCAGATTTTTTGAACAATTCCCCTTATATTTTGGGTTAGATTTTCACAGATGCACACAACATATGCAACTGATCATTGCCTTGCTATGAATTTCAGTGTTGTAGTTGAGAACAAGTCAAAAGAAGGTCTCCTCAGCATCCATGGTTTTATATGTGAAGAACTTTCATATGCAGAGCTAATAAAATGTTTGGAAAAATGAAATTGTCTTATTGGCCTGGGGGGATTTTCATATTTTTGCAAGGTTTTTGCATGGTTCTCCTGTTCCATGAAAGATAGATGCAGTTATCAATGCATCTTGCATGGTTGTTACTAAACAAAGAATTTAAGTAGATATAATTACTGGCTATTGCTTATTACAAAGAGTTAAAATAGTAACTCATTGCTATTTAGGCCAGCTGCTTTTCTGGTATTTACTTTACATTGAATATTTCTGGTCAGATCCAGAGCTTGTATATTGCCTGATACTTTGTGTGAAAGTCCAATCTTTCACTGTCCTCATTTTTACTGTGTCTTTCTTCTGGTCATTGTTCTACTGTTTGCTTCGGCTTGCTATGGTTATTCATTGAGATAGGAATCCGAATAGTAGCTTTGATTATCATAGGTTTTCTTGTGCTGTGTGCTGTAGAAAAACAAAGAAAGTCACCACTTTCCTTAATATTTACAGTCCTTTGGGGGTCCAGCTACGCCAGGGCTTTACAGTACACTGGGACTCCAGCTAAGCATGAGTGATACCCAACCAGATGTGTATGAAGGTACAGGAGACCTCCTTTTCCAGAAGTTGGCAGTTCTGTATCTTTTGTGTTTTTGCGTTTTGATTCTTTCCTCTGCCATGTTGTAATATTTTGTCCCTTTTCATATCTGATTTGCTTTCTGGGACCACACTTAGGGATGTTTGATCATTATTATGAGGGTTATTCCTTCACATTGAACCTGAGATTTTAATAATTTTTCTTCTAGTTGAAAAGGTTTGTATTTTGATGCTGAATGGATGTTTTTAATCTTCCTTAAGGTCTTTCTGTAAAATGATAATTTCTCTGTTTACATTGGCGGTTTTCAGCTTTTTTCCAGTTTATTACAAATGGCCTATATTGGTGCTAGTATTCACATTAATTTCCAGATTGTTTAGAATCTAGTACTTTAAGGTACTTCAAGACTATAAGATAATTACTAACTGAATGTAGACAGATCAATAAACTTATTTTCCATCTTCTCCTTTCTATCATGTATCATTAGTCCTTTTGTTCCTATGCAGTTATATTCTGATTAATGTGTCATAATATGCATAAAATTTTGCACTTATTTAAGATCCCAAAAAAGTAATATTTCAGAATACTAGGAGCATAGTCTTAGACTGACACCTTATCTTAGACTTAATTTTTCTACCTTATTTTAAGTTTAATTATGCCTTTAACAGCATAGTTTTGTTTATGAAAGAGAACATGTGAAAGGTTCTCTGGGATTTTTTTACTCTTGAAATATTAACTTGTGTTGTGCATAAGCCATGGCACTTTGTGGTGAGATTTTATTTTGCTACCCATCAGATATTTGGATAATTTAAGGTATCATGGGAATACAATACCTTCAGCTTCAATGAAGTATTTGTGGAAGATTTTTAGTTTTCCTATCTGGTCTTACGATCTTCAGTAGCCACTCATTTTCATTTTCAAGTAATTCTATTTCCTTACTCAAAAGAGATCACTGCTACAAAATTTTACTATGCCTACTTCTTCTTTTATTATGTATGCTTAAATTTTCAGGTTACATTTTGTGCAATGCAAATATGATACTTATAGCGGGTGATGTAACAGACTGCACCTCCTCTTGTGGTTTACGAAAGAGAAGGGTTCAATTCAGTCAGTAACTGTATTGTCTGATTGGGTGTCAAATTCCTAGTGACCAGGTACCTGCAAGGGTTTTGACATTGGTATGAACGGTAGCTGGGTCATCGTGCGTTCCCGTAGCCGCCATCAAATAGCTGCGTCTTTGTCTTAAAAGGTAATGGTGACTGTACCCTGGAGCTGCTTTCGGAATGGGATTGCAGGAGAGTGCAATAGGCAATCATGTTTTGTATGGGAAGGCAGTTATTTTAGTCAAGCTAAAGCCATTGCTTACAGATTTTCTTCATCTGGCTGGCAGGTTAGTTGAGATAGTCTCATGGTGATTAAGGTGATTCGTGAGGTTTTAAAGTGCTGCTCTATCCATAGACATTTTGTAAATAATTTCAGTGCTAAAGAAGACAGTGCTTTTTCTCATCTGGGTGTCTCTAGGTTCAATCTGCAGTCACTGGATGTTCAAGTGATAGTGAAGAACTTTCTGTTTATCACATGTTTTTAACCTTCCTTTTGAGAATCTGAATAGAGGAATACTCCATGAGTTCAATATATAAGAAATGTTTTCAGGTTAGCTGGATTGCCTTTTAAACTCTTCCAATTTGTAGTCAACATTAGAACTAGTCACAGTGTTCTGCAATGGTTATGTTACTTAGGGATTTAAAAAATCCTTCCTTTTCACATTCTTTATGCTGTCAAGGTTTTTTGCCCATTTGACTAGTGTGCCATGGGATTTAGCTACGCATCATAACGCCATGTCCGAATTTTTTTTGAGACACCACGTTTCATCCTCTGACTATGGACCTTTTTCTTTTTAGCTAGAAGTACGGCTTTACACAGGTGGTGGCAAGAAAAATATTCAAGTAAAACATTTTCAGAGATTCAGATAGTCTCCTTCGGTAGCTGGTTCTCCTCATTATCATTTGCTGCGTTGTCAGCAAACGTCATCGGTAATGAATGTGCATTTTCTTGAAGGTCATTGATAAAAGACTGAAGCAGTAAGGGACTAGTAACCTATCATGGAAGATCACTCTTACAAATGCCCTTAATATAACTCCCTGTTTGCAATTACATTCTGAGACTTACTGATTTGCCTGTTTCTAATCCATTCTAATCCATAACATATTTTTGATGTTAATTTTGTATCATTCTTGCTTTGAAGTCCTGGAATGGTGGTCTGCAAGCTAACACACAGAAAGTATTTTCACTGAAGTCAAGTAGGATAGTTTGCTTAAAACCAGGTGTAAGTAAAAGGTGGCTATAGATTGTAGTCCTTAATATTTTGTTTGAACACGCAGTGGTGAATTTTTATTAATATAAGTAAATTTACTCTAAAAATTCCTAGCTTCTATATATAAGAAGTATGATGATGTATTGATATAAAATACAAAATCATGGAAATATATTTATATATATTTAGGGAATATATAATATATAATACTTAGAGAAAATTGTTTCTAATTTTATTTTATATAATTTTCTGAATTGAGGAACAATTTTTCTATCTTGAAGTTAATTATAGAATAACTTAATTTGACAAGACCTGTTACTGAAGGTTTGAAATAAACTTGGCATATTTACTGTGCAACTTCAAAAATAAACAACCTATAAAAGCATTGTGCTCACAGTGTGTAATACAATTTCTTATGTGGTACTTACAGTAAAGGGTATTGGAGAATGTCACATACACTGCTGTCTGTCTGTCATTGAAGTTCACAGTACAGTTCAGCTCCTGTTTTTTTTGTTATAACTATTAATGGTAAATAGTAGTATTTACTTATTAATAATAAGTTGGACTTCATGCCCCTTATTGTTTCTTTTTTTGGGGAGGGGGGAGGGGGAGGGAGATGGGGGGTTGGATTTGGTTGTGGTTTTTAAACTGATGATCTGTAATTGTGGAAACTTGTGGCAAAATACGTGACTGGAAAATGTGCAGAATTTTGTGAACTCTATTCTTAGCTCATATTTAATTCTCTGTATTGAGCTATGGTTCTATGGATTATTTCAGCTCCGTATAGTGTTTCAAGTGTAAGCTAGAGTTTATTGCCAGGTGGCAGAAATGCAGCATATAAACATTTTATGGACAACAGATGCAGATAAATGGAGGAATTTATCTCATGAACGGTATACTTGTTTGGCTAAGAGATACAGCTCTTAGTAATTCCTCTGTGCTGACTGATATTGGACAATTAAAAGCATATAAATTACCACAACAGTAATTACTGCAAAGAGAGAATGACCATAACTTCCTGTGTGTAAAATACAAAGCTGCTTCTCAAAAGGGTTGCAGTGGAAGTTTTTCTTCTACATTGTAGAAGAAAAGCATAGAAGAGTGACAAGTAGCAAGAAAAAACCTCCCAGATCTTCTGGCCTCCAGTTACTAAATTACAGGTAGTCTTTTTTATTTATCTTTATATTAAAGTGTTATCCCAATTGCATGAGATCTTCAGAATGTTAAGTTAGAAGTTAAATAAATACGTAATGGAAATGAAAATACAGTTGGCCATATGTTATGAATATATCCTCATTGGCTTTTGAAGGTGGGATACAAGCTATAATCTATTTTGCTTGGATATACTTTCCCCCAAGATAAAACAAACCTGCTATAGTCCTTAGATTTATAAAGTAGTTGCCCAGAGCTTGACACTTAGCTCAGTTACAGCTATCATATTTGGGCCACTAAAGTCCACAGAGTTGAATCAGAGTCTGTGAGAAGAGAATCTAGTCCATAGAGTACCTTGGCTGTATTGTCTGGTGTTTATTTCTGCTGCTGAGGCTTTTTTTAGTTAAAGAAAACTTTTCGATTGAGGAAAACAGATGGGTATCCTTTTGGAAAGATAAATGTGAAATAAAATATTCTGATACATTTTACCAAAATAAAATATAACAACATACACTGGAAAGTCATGGTCATTCTGTTCATGAATACTACTAGTTATAGAGTTTAAAAATCCTGCATAAAAACACATTTTCTATGTAAGTGGGCTTAATAAAATATTTTTGCAACTAGATTGCCACACTTTTTTTTTTTTTTAGATTCCTGTAAAAACAAACCGAAGTGAAATTCAATAAACCTCAGCCCTGAAATTATTTTTAAACAAAGTTTTGCTGGTGACAGCTTATTTTCTTAAGTAAGCAGATTCCATATGTGGTATTAAGTAAATCATTTTGTGATTTGATAGTGGTGTATTGGGGTGAGACATCCTGTAATGTAACTATGTCTGAAGTTATTTACTGTTTTTTCTCTGCCAAATTGTGATTGTTTAGTCTGGTAACACTTGTACTGAAATTTTTTCTGAGTAGTGGTTAGCAGTTGTTTTCAAAGCAAATGTTAAATCTAAGAAGACATTCCTTTAAAAAAAGTCCTGTTCTGGCAGAGGAACTTGATTTGTGTTCTTGTTCAGTGTTCCTTTACTGTTTTTAGTAGGGCTGTTGAAATCTATACCTTATATGATCTCATTGTACTGCCTGCATTTCATTAATGAGTGACTGTTTAGGGCTTGGGGAGTAAAATATTTTTCATATGACATGACCCAATATGAGTGCAGTGCACCAGCTGCAAAAACCACAGACCATCTGATTTTGCGGCTTTTGAGGGTGTGAAAAGTTCAATTCCTTATACTAGAGCTTATATCTGTATTATACCATATGGAAGCGGAACTACTGTAGACTTGGAAGAAAAAAGAAAACCAAGTCCTTTAGCCACAGTTCGAATAAAGATAAAAAATACTAATCTCGCAATGTGGGTGATTAATATTACTATCTGGCCTTAAAATATTTTTGCATAATAGAATAAGGTGTATTAAAATGTTGTCACAAAATAGTATTTTTAAAGAAAGATGACAAATGTGTGAACTGCTTCATCAGCGTAAATTATTGCTACTTAAATACATTTATTTTTCTCTGTTGATATTCTGCTAGTCCTTTCCTTGTCTGCAAAGACAGCAGTCCGTTAGGGCATGGTTGGGCATTATCTTGATTATCCAGAATATCAGCTAAAAATACTTTGAGAAATTGTATTTCTGCCATATTTTGTAAAGTTTTAAACTAGCTTTGAATTTATTAAGTCAAAACATGAACAATCATACCAGCTGTCACTATTTTGGGGTTCTTCCTTCTGTAGAAACGTAGTATAAGCAACTATCTGGGAATCTATGGAGTAATAAGATAGACACATTTGCAAATAGTTTAGAGTTACTCTTTTAAATGGTGAAGTAAAAGAAATCAAATGAAGTTGATCTTGCCAGGGTTAAATTCTGTGACAAATTTTCTATGTGTTCTTTAAGTGAGGTTTATCCTCAATAGAATAGGTCTGAGGTCTGCCCTCAGTCTCCTCTTCTCCAGGATGAACAGACCAAGTGGCCTCAGCCACTCCTCAGATGGCTTCCCCTCAGGGCCCTTCACCATCTTCGTTGGCCTCCTTTGCATGCTCTCTAAGAGCTTAATATCTTTCTTATATTGTTTGCCCAAAACTGCCACAATATTCAAGGTGATGTCGCATAGAGGCAGAGCAGAGTGGGACAATCACCTCCCTCGACCAGCTGGCGATGCTTTGTCTGATGCTCCCCAGGACACATGGGGCTTTCCTCTCATGAAGTGTGTTGGCTGTGACTGATGACAGTGTTGTCCTTCAGGTATTTTTCAATACCTCTCAGAATAATCTTCTCCATAACTTTACAAGGCACCGAAGTGAGACTGACGGGCCTGCAGTTTCTGGGGTTCTCTTTCTTAGCCTTCTTGAAAATCAGGATAAATAAATCTTTTGCATAAAGCCATAACAAGAATAAACATCAGTATTGTGGTTAGGAATTGATCAGGTGGTAGTAACTATGTTACTATTTCACTTTATACGAGGTTGGCATCGTGGTTATTTTCAGCTTAAGCTGAGGAGTTGTATGTTTTCAGATATGCTTGCGATTCCAGAAGGGGCAAAGTTAAGAAGCATTTGAATTTTTCTAATGAAAAAGCACATCTTTGCTCATAAGCACATGTGTCAGCAATTTTGAGATGCATTTTGAACCTTTCTCTGAAAGAAACAGAGAAGCCAACACTCTCACCAAACTGCAACCTGTTGATGGCAAGCACACAGCCCTCCCCACTTCTGCTTTCTGGGTCATTCAGGCAAGTCACACAGTAAATTTCATGATTTATATCTTGAAGCAATATGAAAGTTCCAAATAGCAAAAATAATATCAACCAGCACATGACCGAATCCTAATCTGAATTTTATTTGAACAAATAGGTTCAGAAACTGCAGAGTTTTGTAAAATGCCATTCTTTTCTGTGAATAAAGCATAAACAGAAAGTAGTGCTAAATTTGTGGTACGCTTTGTTCACTGTGACTCATCCTTCCAGCTCTATATATAGGTTCTGCCATCACAGAGAAAGTGCTTTTTGTTGACAATAAGCCTAAACAACAGGTTTCCCTGAATCACTGTTAAATACCATTTAAATGCTAGTGATGAAGCTGCTATTCAGTGTGGTTATGAAAACCATGCCTGAGAATTGATTCCACTCATAATGAGGATCAGATGTAAGACTACCTATATGAGTATTATAGCTATAAATATTGCCAACAGGGAAAGAAAACAGAAAAGAAATTTTTTAGCTCTTCTGGTGACAGTTAAAAATTTTTGTCATATTTAAATAGTTTCACGAAATCGCAAGTTGGTCACCTCAGATTTTGGTATTTCACTTTGGTTTTTTGTATTTTGAAGGAATTTAATTTTGTATTCTTTTTATCTGATTTTCTGGCCCCAAACCTTTCAGGTTTTGGTCTTTCAGCTTGTACCACTGAAAACTGTAAATTTATATTTTAAAAAAATAGCTAATTCTTGTGAAACTTCTAGATACCAACACTTGAAGCTTTAAGGAAAACACCAAATATTGTGAGATTTCCAATAAAGCTCTAAGTATGATCACCAAAGCTATGCTATGAAAAATAAAATCAGTTTATGTATATGAATGGGTGAAATGGTCTGGCTGTTGAAACTCACTTCAGCCGTTTGCCACTGAAATCATTGAAGGCTGAGTTTTATTCTCTTAACCCTTTCACTGTCATATCTAGGGGTAATCTGCTTGTCCCATGTCTCTGCATCTTCACCGCTAAATGGGAATGCTTCCTCCCATCTGATCAGTGGTGAGTCAGTTTAGAAGAGAGAGAGAGGCTGGGCTAATCCTCAAAGAGGCACCCTGGCTGTTACAAAATTAAAATTTTTCTTCCTTGTCGCACATGCTGTGGAGGTTTAAGGTCATTGATCAGGTCTCAAAGTCATCAAAGTTTGTGAGATGTAGAAAGCTAAAACAAGGTGTTCGCAATAAAAGTGTAATTATAAGTAGTATTAAAAGTGACTTATTATTCTTACCTTGCTGAAATCTGTGTTGGGAACTTTGCAGCTCAGGATTACTTTGTTAATTATTTAAATCTAAACTACTACTCCAACGTAATTTTTGCCCCAGATTGGATTTCTACAGGGTCAAAAAAAATTTGGAGATTTTGTTGTGTTGTGTGCTAAGATAACTTATAAAATACAGAATTTTGAATTTACCTAGCCTTTAGGAGTAACATGGAAAATTAAAAAAATTCAAATAAAACTTTTGTAGAAGAGATATGATACCCCCAGCAAAGTGTTTGGGCTGAAATTTTGAATTGGTATAATTAATTAATTTTTGATATAGTCATATTCATTAAAAATTGAGTAATTGAATTATGAATAATAATTTTGTGGTTTTGTCTTTTTTTAAAATAAAGTTTTTATTTACTGCACTTATTTTTGGATGCTAAGTAATAGGTGTATTAATGATTTCTGTTCTCTTATTTTGATCTGTTTTCTGACATTTGATAATAATAGATTTACTTTTTTGATCGCAGTTTTAATAAGTTGGGTTTTGTTCTACTCATTTATAACCCAAGACCTGATTCCTTAATGGTTAGTGGTCATCCATGCCTTGTCATCATGTAGATAGAGTTGGGATAGTTTTTTACAACAACACACATCAACTTATGTTTATTTCTTTTGAATACTGTTCACTATTTAGTTTTTCAGTAACTCAGTCTTATTAAATCCTGCAATTTCTGACACTGAGCCCTATTTTAAATTCATAAATAATTAATTCAACTTAATTTTACTCAACTTTACTTATCTTCCATCTTCTATCCCACTATTTCTCTATGCCATTATCTTTGCCTTTGTTCTGTTGAAGACCAATTTCTTTTTGCATGGGTGAAAGTTGCTGTTTAGTGCTTTTTGAAAATATCATTCAGATCAGTGCTAAAACTGATTATTCAACAGGCATTTAATTTAGACTAAGCTGGGATGCTGTCTTGCCTCCCCTAATTTGAATTGAATAGAGGTTTGCTTGACTGTAACTGATCATTCATATCTATTTACTCCTCTTGAATAGGGGCAGTTTCATGTAGATAACTAAATTTAAGTGTCTTTGTTTTAACCCGTCTTACACTTTATTTATTATTTAGAGGCTGTGATGTGGTGGAGTATTCTTGATTAAGATAAAAGACTCTGAAGTATTTATTTCATGTAATTCATCTGAGCATGTGTAGTCTTTTTTTTTTTTTTTTTTTTTAGAATTTAATCAACCTTGTGTAGATTTCATGTTTCCATGAGTTTTTCTTTTATAAGAGCTAACTTGTCTGATAATATGGTATTATGTGAAGTTGATACATATATTTATAGAAAATTATGCTTGGAAAAATAGAGCTTTTTAAAATGGAGTTGGAGCTTGTTTCACACAAAATTCTTAGCAGTCATGGATGACCTAAAATTTTATAATGTTCCAGTTGAACCGAAATCAGTTATTTTGCTGATGTAATTAAAATAAATATTGTGTTTGAACTCAATTAGAAATGTTTTCCTGGAACCTCAAATGTCTTTTTTCTTTCACAGTCTTGAAAAAGATAAATTAATTGGTACACCCCATATTTAGGGGTGAACAGGATTTATTAACTGACAAAACTGAGATACACTGATAATTTTAACAGGTTTTTCTGTCTAGGATGTCTACATCTTTGCCAAATAGCATGACTGAATAGCAAACCTCCTTCTGTCTGTTCCCTTTTGAAACAATACTTAGCTTTTGAACTCTGCAAAAGTCATACATAATTATTTTGGTTTATTCTTTCTATTTAGACAGATAAAGATAGGGAAAACCACTACTTTTATATACCTGTTAACCTTTAATGTACAAGGGGCAGTTAGATGGACAATGGAATAGGTTAGTAAAAAATAAATGACAAAAATCTCATGACGAATAAGATACTAGGTCAAATATCCAAACGCATTTCAGGAGGAAAATTTGTCAGAAACAGGTACCAGAAACTGACTTTACAAAACCTAACTACAGATGCCCACAGTGTAGACATCTAGATCTGAGAACATCATCTAGACACTTGTCAATGGAAAGGGCTCATCTCAGCCTGAGACAAAGGTCTAAACTGTTTTTGATGTCTCTGGATGTAAAAGAGTTTACAGCTCTTTGAGCTGAATTATGAAATGGCTGCCTACGTTATGTCTGGACTGTTAATTGTCAGCCCCTAAAGCACAGCGAACAGCATTACTTTGTTTTAAGGATTTATTTTTTTTTTTAAATTAATCACTTTTCTCTTATAACTTCCTTGAACTTATATGGTATTTTGTTGGTATATTCTGATTTGATGTAGCAACTTGTTTAACTTGGTACATAGTCCATCTACATGAAACATTATACTTGCATAATTGTTTGAACACGAACATATAGGTGCTCAAATAATTCAGCTCTAGATCTTTCCTTCTGTGTTAGAGGTATGTTTCATATCCAATTAAAAATCAAAATGGAAAAGTATACATAGATTCCATAGTGGCATATAGGTGGGGAACATTAAGTGAGCCAATTTGTGTCTGAAATATTAGGTTAATCGTATTTGTTATGCTTGTAAATAAGTTTTAAAAATGCTTAATTTTAAATTACATATTGATTAAAGCTCCCATGTGATTTCAAAGGATGACTATATTCAAATTTGCATAGTATACCATTCGACTGAAAACATGTTCATTTCTTTTACTCTTTGGAATGAATGTTTCCAATGGATGCTTTCAGTATGCTTAGAAGTTAATGAGTGGTTTTTGTTTGAAAATGCCTTACATATTCTTTTACTATTTTTTTCTTAGATGTTTTCACAAGTTATTTACGAAATAAGAACAAATAGTACTTTTTAATTCCAGTGTGTGAATTTAAAATAAATGCAAGCCTTTATGAATATCTACTTTTTAGAATAACCTAGAAAGTACAAATAGCTTAGCTTTGAAACAAATGTTTTACTTTCAGGTTGACAGGAAGAAAGTGTATATTGCTACTCTTCTTTTTTAAAAAAAAAGAAATTCAAAATTACTATTAAATACGAATTCCTTTTTCAATGTCATGCTGGTGAATTGCATTGAAAATAGCTTTGTTTTTCAAAGTGTACATTCATCTTAAACAATGCCAGATTACATACCGCAGAAATCTGAATGTTGTATTGTTTTCTCATTGTGGTTAAAGATAATCAAAAGTTTTTAACAAATTTTATCTTGTCACAAAGGCATATTTTTTACTGATTGGCAATTTAACCCTGATTGAGGAATAGAATAAAGAAAACAAAACAAAACAAAAAAACCTTTCCCATGGAAAGTTTTTACTTAACAGGCAAAAATACAGTAGCAATGCTATTGGCAAGTAATGTGAGTGCAACTAACAGTCCATAAAATGTATCATATACAAAAGGTATATTCTGAGCCAAATTCAGTCTTGTAATTTAGGAATTACAGTATATGATTCCTGATAATTAATATAATACTTAGAGTGACAGTATTTTTTTGAAATTATTTATTAGGAATCCCATTGATGTCATACTGTGGTGTTCATAATTAATAATTTATGTAATGATTCAACACTAACCATGGAACTTCATCAGGCAAAATCCATAACAATATTGTCTAAATCAGAATATGTCAGAGTAAAGACTGAATGGAATTGTGGTGTGCCAGGGAACGTGAAAGAGTATCTATTTTGTTATTGTGCTGGAATATGTAAGATGCTGGGAACATAGGATCATGGAAGACATTGCTTGAGAGCAACAAATACAATAACAAACATCGACTATATACTTCATTCTTTTTGTCTTAAAATCAAAGGAAAAAGTTCTTGAAGACATTACTTACAGCTGGATCAAGATAATGCTTAACTTTGTGCCTGAATTTTATCCACTCTAAGATTTTGTCTTCCAGTTTCAGAACCATTTGCAGTTGCATTTTTAGTTTTATCATTACAACATGATGTAACTTCTGGTAGGACCTGTGTGGCAGGCAGGGGATCAGTGACAATGGGAAATGTGAACTTCTCTTAATGGAGTGAGAGTACTAAGTTTGAACTTGGTAATATTTCTGCATATTGTCTGTCTATTGAGATGTTACTTAATTAGAATTGTGAGTCACTTCTTGAAAATGGTACCGCCCCTATATATTTACAAGTGTTATATTTTTTTTTAAAGAAAATGAGAACAAATGTTTTTGCTTTAATAAATCACGATCCAATTCAGTTTAACTTTATAACTTATCATTAACCATCTCAGTACTCATCCTTCAGTTGTTTTCCTAGAAGTGATGTTGCTTTTTAAAAATCAAACTCTTTATAGTACTTATAAGTTGTCCTTTATTTCGACCTTTACTTTGATAATTCAAAGAAAGATTGGAGAAAGACTAGAAATGCAAGGAAAGTAATTTAAAATTATTTTTAAAAAACCCTGTCATTTTTACTAGATATGTAAAAAAAATCGATTACAAATCTGTCACAAAAATTACTTGCTTTTAAAGCTAGTATTTAATGAACAATATTATATATTATTAGTTGTTTAGACTGATTAGTTTAAACTGATGCAGATATGCTTCTGGCAATATTTTGGAAAAAAAATAGAGCTCCTCTAGTCTCACCATTCTCAGCTTTTTTTGCTTAGGGTATTCATATGAACCAATTGAGTTAGTAAGGATCTGAACTGGTATGAAATGAAATGGGGAAAATATTTTGCTTTTCCTGAAAGGTTCCTGATTTGGAAGCCTGAATAGCATTTTCATTTGGTGATTTCCAGTGGATTGATGATTTTATTTGTTTGTCTTTAAAACTTTATTTTTAATACTGCTTTTGTTAAGTATATGTAAATGTCATATAGTGAATCCCTACTTAAAAATAGGCTACTTTACTTTCAGTTAAATTTTATATGTATTTTAAATGCCTCATTTAAATTTCAAATATGAATTTAGTAAAATACAATATTCTCCTTATTATTGTTAGATTATTAATTAGTGTGGATTATATTCTTATTTATATACATATAAATATATACAGTTAGAAATGAATACAGATGCATTTCCCTTTTGAGAGCTCTAGAGTTTCCATTCTGAATGGCTTCTTTAAACCTCTAACACATTTTTAAAACCTTTTATTAATAAAAAGAGATTTAAAAACCCTAGAGATCTGTAGGGAAGTGTTCTTTATTCTTACATGGATTTGGTCTATAGGCATCTCATAGTGAACATAGTGTAAGTAGTGAGGAATGCATTCTTTTCAGAAAAAAAGAGAGAGTTCTTGAGTATTTAAAATGCATTCTAAAATAATTGCAGATACCAATTTCATGTGGTTAATTTGGCATTATTCAACTTCTCTTCAAACTAGTTTTTTAAAAGTCACAAGTATTAATCTGTAAATGTGCAAGATTTGAACAGTTTTCTTACGTAGTTCTATGAATATATATCTGTCTATCCACAGTAAAGTGAACTTACGGTCTAATTTTTCTGTATGGTGTATTTCTGGATGACCTAGAAAGCTTTTATTTGTAATACCAGCGTATTAATGTACTCACGGAGTTGAATTAAAACATACATATTAACCTTTAAAACTCTGATGTTTTAAACATACATGTAAGGTTTAGTGGAATACACTAAAGTTTTATTGGAAGAGAAGAAGCTCAAATAAAAAAAGTGCAAGTGAGGCTGGACCTACATGTGTACTTGATACTATTTATCTTAAAGATAAATAACAAGTGTTCTTGTAGAAGTCTCTCTGCAAGCTCCAAGGAATACCACAGTGCTTCCCAAGAACACAAATGCGTGTTTTTAGAGAGTTTCTGACCCTTAACAAAACTTTAGGGATTAACTGCTGTAAACATCCACCCACCTCCCCAACCCAATAACAATAAACAATTGTTGGTGCAAGATTTCACTCACTGTTTTGGTGTTTTGTGCCATCACTTCCGTCCTCCTCATCAGCCAAAAGTGAAACCTTTCTTAAGCCCCCAGAACCCACGTGAGGTAAAGTTGGGTAAAACATGAAAAGACTTCCTAAAGAGGTGGATTTTAAAAATGTATTTTTTAAAGGAATATGAAGTACAAATTTTGCTTGGCAGATAAAAAATAAAGAAGGCTTGGCCAGTGAGCATATGAGTGAGGAATGTGTTTATGCTTATTCATTTTAAAATCTGGCTATCCTTATCAACATCTGCCACAAATCTAATAACTAACTGTTTTTTGTAATTTCTGACGAGATTCCAGGTTGTGGGACATGGCACTGAATTGCCAAATTTCATCACAGTTGTGATAGGAGTGTTCAGTAGAGTCTAAACCAAGATTTTGTGTGTGTGTGTGATCAAATTGAGGTATTTGGAACCAAATATATATGAATTGAAAAGCCTTTGTACCAAACTACTAAACCAACTGATCTCCAGCAGGAAAAAGAACAAAGTTATTTATAGGTTGTCGTGCTAACCAATATGTCAACATGAAACCCAGGCTGAATTTTTACTGAATAACTATTATAAGCTGTTCTTTTAATCCCATAGTTACTAGATGGGTACTCAGCAGGAAAGAGCATGTTTATGTAGAAGTATTCAGAGCACCTGCTGGCTCTCAGCCAGCTGGGAGTTAGTAGAGGTACAAGAGAGCTGGGACTAGGTAAAATGGAATAGATAAGATAGGAAAAGAGAAGTAATTAGGGAAGAGGAGTAGAACTTACATTAGTTGGAGCAAAAAGGGAGAAGAAGCAATACAGATTGCATCCGAAAATTTCTATAAACTCCTTCTGGAGAAACCAGAGCTTGGCTGGTTTTGGCTGTCCACAGAAAAACTTGGTTATTTTATCACAAAAAATTTAGCACTTTCTGTATCTCTCTTAGGAAGTTAATCAGATAAATAACAAATGAAGTTTTTAATTCTCAGATAGATGTCTGTCTATTTCTGTGGATATACATCCCTAGCATATTCTGGTAAGCGTTGGAGATTAAATTCCTTTGTTGCTGAAAGGAGACTCAGTCTTGTGCCTTTAGATTTTCTTGCCATTTCTCCATACTTCCTTCTGAACACATTAAAACAAATCAAGTTTTCTTTTTCACCTTCATAAAAATTATCTTTGTAACATATAGTTGCTTCTGAAGTTGTAGTAAGAAGTATGTGTGTAAAAATCCTTCATAACCTGTATTGCCTTTCTGAGCCTGTGTAATACAACTAGCCAGCCAGTGTCCTTAAGGTACAGCTGAGTTGTAATAAATGGGGCAGTCCAATCCTCTTAAGGCTACTGCTCTTAAACTACTTTGCTGAAGTAAAAAACCTGCATTCTTAGGTGTAGAGAAGCTAGTAATACAATCTAGATTTGATTACTGTCAAACTTTCCAGCTGTAGATTCACTATGAACTTTATTTTTACATTATTGTCTTCTGGCACATGTGTGTCAAGATTTTGCTTTCTCTCTTGCTTTTGGTGGGTTGCTGTATGAAAAGACTGGTAACTTAGTCCTCCTAATTTACTTGGGTTCGTTGCATAGTGTGGGTGGATCTCAGAACCTCCTGATAGACTTTGTGTATTTCTTAATACTATAATTTCCACTTGAAATGTGAGATCTCTTTTAAAAAAATATAAAAGATGTAAAGATTTGGAAATGTAGATAATCTTCCATACCTGTCAACAGTTGGTACTAAGAGGTGATTTATTTTCATTATTTAGAAATAAAGAAATGTGACTTTTATATGAATATAGCCAAATAATAGCATTCTATAATTGGATTCCAAAATAATTTTTTCTGCTAAATTAAACAGCTGTCAACTCTAAAGTATCTCAAGCCTTATAGATACTTACAGTTGGTTAGCAAGTTATCTCTTAACCCTTTGTTATATAAATGAACTGGATTATAGTTCTAATATTTCTATTTGAGAGGTACATTTTAGCTGTGTGAGGCTCAGTTGAGTTATACTGAGAAAGATGGGCCCATCTGTTTGATTGATATTTTCCATTGTATCAAGGCTGAGGTCATCTGAAAAAAATTAGTCTCTGATTTACAATGGAAATAATAAATTTGGGACAATAAAAGTTCTTCAGAGAACTTACATTGTCTGACAATTTTCCACTTGGAATTTTCAAGATCTGCGTATTTAAACAGTTTTAATCCATGTAATGTAGAGTATTGATTTTGTATGGTGCTTGAAAATGCCATGCAAGATCAAATCTTATAGCAATGTAAGTGTACTGTGACAGTGCAAGTTAGTGTTATTAGCCAAACTTGTTGTAGCATAAAAAAATATTATTGAGTTTAGGTGACAAGGCTTAAAAGTGAATGAATTATGCTATAATTTCTTAATTGTTTACTGCTCAACCTTTCTAGAATTTATAAGACGTCAGTCTACTTGTAGTTTCTCAGGTTTGATCTTCATAAATACAAACACCACAGTGAGTTTTTGTAATTCTCTTGATCTTGTGGAGTATTTCAAGATTTGTTAAAATCCTGCATTAATGTTTCAGTGAATTTCTTTTGCATTAATTACTCTCCACTGGCTCTAATACTTTTGGGGTATAAATGATCTCTCTGGATTTTAATGAGACATCGTCCTTTTCCCCAATCTAAGATTTGCTAAATGCTTATTCTTTCCCAAATACATTCTAAGAATTGGTCGTTATTTTCTTAAGCCCTCCTAATGGTTGTGTATTTTTGTTAACACTTCTTGGTTTTCCTCTTATTTATATGCCTTTCTGTGTTGTATTGACCTTGGCTGGACACGAGGTGCCCATCAAAGCCACTCCATCATTCTTCTCCTCAGCTGGACAGGGCAGAGATAAAGACAATGAAAGACTCAAGTGTTGAGATAAAGGCAGGGAGAGATCATTCACAAATTACTGTCATAGGTAATTTAGTTTATTACCAATCAAAATCAGAGTAGGATAATGAAGAAAAAACCCTAACAACCTAAATCTTAAAACAGCTTCCCTCCACCCCTACTTCTTCCTGGTCTTAACTGTACTTCCAAATTCTCTACCTCTTTCCCTCCAGCAGCACGTGAGGATGAGGAATGGGGGATTGCGGTCAGTTCATCACAGATTTTCTCTGCCACTTCTTCCTCTTCAGGGGGAGGACTCCTCATGCTCTTCCTCTGCTCCAAAGTGGGATCCATCCCATGGGAGGCAGTCCTCCACAACCTTTTCCAGTGTTGAGTCCTTTGCGTGGGCTGGAGTTCCTCAAGAACTGCTCCAGCTCAGGTCTCTTCCACGGGGTGTAATCCCTCAGGAATAGACTGCTTGAGTGTGGGTCCCTCGAGGGATCACAAGTCCTGACAGAAAACCTGCTCCAGCATTGTCTTCTCTTTCCATGGGGCCACAGGTCCTTCCATGAGCCTGCTCTAGCATGGGCTTCCCATGGGGTCGCAGCCTTCTTCAGGCATCCACCTGCTCCATCATGGGGTCCTCCGTGGGCTGCAGCGGAATATCTGCTTTGACTCCTTTAGCACCTCCTCCCCCTCCTCCTTCACTGGTCTGGGTGCCTGCACAGTTGGTCCTCTCACGTATTCTCACTCGTCTCTCTGGCTGCCATTTCCGTTATGCAGCAACCTTTTCCCTTTCTTAAATCTGTTATTCCAGAGGTGGTACCGCTATCGCTGATGGGCTCAGCCTTGCCCAGTGGCAGGTCCATCCTGGAGCCGGCTGTTTTGGCCTCATCAGATGAAGGGACAGCTTCTAGCATTTTCTCCCCGAAGCCACCCCTGTAGCACCCCCCCGCTACCAAAACCTCGCCATGCAAATCCAGTACACTGTTTTTGCTAAAAACCTTGGCTTTAGGGATCTGAGTGGTGTATAGCTCAGAGACTGCACTTGCAGCATTACTAATGGAGCTTTGTTACCTGCTTAGAAATCAAATATGAAGTGTTCACACTATTTTAACGAACACATCCAGCTTTTATATGCTGTCTTTTCTGACCTGTAGTCTACAGATATTTCCCTAAAAGTACGAATAGGACTGGGGCCCCTGAGATTAAGTGAAGCAATGGCAGAAAAACACATGATTTAACCAAACTTCTGTTGACAATAACACAGGTTTTGTTAATTAACTTTATGTTTTGGGAAGGTAGTTATACTTTCAGCTGTTTTTTAAGTGCCATGGCACAGTATACAAAAAAAAATTAAACTCTCTCATGCTCTACGTTCACTTGGTAAGGAATTTATGGCCTTCAGACATGGATGTGTCATTAGTATGAGGGATATCACTGTAAATGTTGAATTCTGAACTGATTTATTGCCAGGCTCCTTAGCTTGACTATGCTGTAATTCTGCTAGAGGTGAAGCAAATTATACCTGATTGCTTCATAAGATGAGTGTCCAGCAGTGAAAAATCACTTTTGGTCCAAATTTGCACTGTTTGGATGTTGCTCCACCTCTCTGACCCAAGAGATTTTATTCCTCTATTATTTCATGATAATTTTCATAGGTGTTTTTTATTTGTCAAAGGCAATTCAGGATACTGAGTGCAATTTATTTAAAATATGACAAATACAGAGGAAAGAGAGGCCTTATTTTACCAAAAATAGTGTTATTTTTTCAAAGTAGCTGAATATTATATTTTGAATATTCAGGGTTTTTTTACTTGGTTTTCTGTGATTTATTTATGAGTGAATTTTTAAATTAAAGTGATTTAAAATCAGATGAATAGGCTTCTAAGTATAATTGTGACCATATCATCCCATTGAAAAGACTAGAAAATCTCCAAACATGTAACAATTTATCTGATGAACTTACAAGGTATTGCCTTACCAAACATGCTTCCTGCAAGTGCCTGCTTATGTTTTAGATCTCATATAATCATTTCCATAATTTTCCACTTGAGAATAAGGCAAATGATACTCAGTAGCACTTATTAGGCTGAAAATGGTGAGTTGAATTATTATGCAGATGGCAGTTTCAGATACACAAAATATTAGAAACAAAGACCTAATGATTGATATAAAAATACAATCCTGTTCTGAAACATGTACCAGCACAGAACTTGCTTTTTTATTATTTTAGTATTTTAGAATTAAGAACGATATTGTGACATACTGCCTCTAAATGACACCACAGAGTACCTACAGAACACCATGTTGAATATTTTTTTCAATAAAGCAGAAGTCTGCCTGAATTTTTCTGACTAATTAATTTGTGTGTATCAAAATGTTATCTTCACAGTAGGCAAATTAGAAGTATACAATTGATTCCTGTTAGAATATAAATGTTCTTTCAAACATACTCAAGTTTTTAATTCTAATACCAAATGTATTACATAAATGTTTAAAACTAACCCTCTGTGTTGAAGATGAGTCCTGAGAGCCATGGAAGATTGAATTCTTTGGGGCTTGTTGGAAATTAAACCTCTATAATTTTAATTGTGTAAACTTTTACATTAAAATTACTTCTGTGTTTAAAGAAGGTGAATCTCTTTAGGCTTTCTTAATGACTGTTAGAAATGATGAGGGTCTGACACTACCTTTTATTGCAATCTCATTTTTGCACAGTACAGCAAGCTCAACTAATTTAATAAGGATTTTGGAAAGTGATTATTTCTTAGAAGTTCTGTTTTTGAACAGTGTGTTTATAGCCATACAAAATGCTACATGTGCATAGCATTTTTGACTGCATGGTATATCTGGAGCCAAATTTTTTTTCCCATTACTGTGTCCTCTCTTAGTGAGCTAAATGGTTAGACACTGATTATGATACATTCGTACTTCAGTATCTTCTGTAACCACAAAGTACGTGTTACTAATCAAAAAGACATTCATTAGTTTTAGAATTTTTAAATTATTCTTTTAGAAGTGGGAACATTGACAATATAATAATTTTAAAATCTAATTGCTTTCACCTGTTAAAATAAGTAAAATACATGGTGGTGGAAAATATGTGTGCCTTATAATGGAAAATAGTTGCACACATACCCTGAAGTATAGGACTTCTCTTTTTCTTTTCTTCTTTCTTTTTTTTTTTTTCCTTCCCTGTCTGAGAGAAGTCTCTGTCTGTTTTGTACTGCTAAGTCTTCTCAAAAGTCTGTGTGGCTTTTGAAAGTCAACAATTCTGCAATGTACAATATTTCAGGCTAGCAGCTACTGCTGAGTAATGAGGCATGGGAGCAGCTGGTATTGGTTTATTTCAGAAGCTTTGTGTCTGATTCTATTAGCCTACCTACAGATATAACTGCTTTTTCCACTGTGATCTAAACATAGGACAAATAATTCGTAATTTTAAAATAGTTAAATCATAATTTTTACATTTTTTGGAAGTTTACTGCGTGAGGCTAATCAATGGTGAAGTAAACTGTGAATTGCTACTAAAAACTAAGGCAATTCTTAACTAAGCAAAAGAACAGGAACTTTTATAGAAAGAAAAGATGAATGTTTGTCACTGAACCCTACTTAATCTAAACAAAGAAAAAGATTACCTAATAGTCTTGCAATGCATTTGAAGTACAGTCTGCTATTTGTTTGGGGGGTTGAATGGAATATATGTCTTAAAATATTTCAGTAGCAGAAGTGGTGTTTTCCACTGGGTAGATCTTAACATTACTAAATTACTGTATCTTTTTTCCCTAGTTAAGACCCATTATTGTGCTGTAAGGCAAAAATAATTGAAGCTTTTTTTACTTGCCTGCGATGCATTTTAGAGCTAATTTGTACTAATGATTAATTGCCTTGTAGGGGATTTTAAGCGGGTTTATTATTATTTGTATATTTTCTGCCCAGTTTGTGTTAGTGAAGGGAGTAATAATACTATCTTTAAAACTTAATTCACATTTTAATTATAAAGACTCAGTGTCAAAGAGCTGAGCTGTACGGACAGTCAAATTTCACAAAACAAATTTTACCCCAAGCACAAAATAAGTAATTAAAGATGAGAATTGAAAATACTATACTTTCCTTATGCTAAAGTGTATTTTTGGTATTCCAATTGCACAGTTGTTCTCTGTAGGTTTTGGGTGCTTTTTTATCTCCAAAAGTGGGTACTGAGTGGACACAATAGGGTGGACCTAACAGTTTTTATACATTAGCACAACATGAAAGTGGTACTTTTCCTAAAGCTGGAAGGCATTATAACTGAGGCTGTTTATTTTTTTAATTACTGTTTCCCTATTGCTGCCATCTAAAAATTACTTTTAAAAAGTCATATTTATGGTCCATTTGAACTCAGATGAATTGCATATACCAATTAATAGAATAGAGTATATGATACTTAATTAATATACAGTTTAAGATTTAAATATATCTACTTGCAATACTTATGCATACTACTTTTTAAGACTATTTCTCCTGTAGTTTTAGTTTTTCAGATACATATGTTAACCTGACTAGTTTTAAGGTGGAAATGTATCAGTTCGTAGAGGAATATATATAGATAACATGGTTGCCTATGATAACAGGAGGTTTGAAGGGTTAGATAATCCTTACTATTCTATGTCCATAGCACTTTGACTTTAGGATAACAAACTACTATTTCCAATTACTAATATGTGAAATCAGTGCTATCTTGCCTTAGTTTTGGTAAAAAGTAACAAATTGCCTTTTTCAAATCAATTAAGCAGGGCAGTTACATGTACTGTTAATTTAGTTTTCAGTTGGAATGCTGTCACAGGATAATACAACCTTGAGTACACAGAAAATCAACAACTGTCAACACTTTCTGTTCAAGGAGTTAATCTGAGTAATTTCAGAGAATTTTGTTCAGCTTACTGTACCCAACTAGCACTTTCAGAGTTTAAATTTCTCTCTATGATGTTTTGCTTGTGGTCTTAGTGACCTCTAGTTTCAGGTTCTTAGCCCTAAGTCTGGTCATCCGGTGTTGATTGGTTTTGGCCTCATTCCACTGTAGGTGGTTTCAATAAATTCTCTCAGGCTTTATGACAAAAATTGTTCATAAAGTAATTGGGAGATTTCCTCAGAGCACTCTACATCAAAGGATGCTTAATTGTCCCGGCCATGCAAGAAGAAAAACAAGATGTGAAGTGCTCAGTTTAATTAGGCCACAACTTTATTAACTCAACTGGGAACACTAGCCAGCAATAAATGCAGGTCATTGTTCTTTCCTTGATCATTCCTGGTTTTGGAGGACTGCTGTTCCCTTTCTTTTGTCAGGCCCAGTGATGGGACCTTATGGCTCTTCTCTTATATGTGGACGAAGTTAGGGAATATATGAAATAGGAATTTGTCCCTTTGATATTGCATATCAATAAGTCATGCAGCTTTCCCCTGCCTGTCCAGTGACTTTCTCATAACTCCTTATTTAAAACAAATATTCAGGGAAAAAACCCTATTCAGGAAGAAAAAATCAACTAATATTATTTTGAAAAGGATATTAATGTAATAAAAAAAATAAATGAAGTGCTATTTTAAGAGCATGAAGATGGGCATTAAAAGTGCTCCCATGTGTCTCTGCTGTTTTCTGCAGTGTGTCTTAAAAGCAGTACTTTGCTGCTTTTCCTCAAGATACTATAAGCAATTTAAGTGATTTTATACATGACAGATGTAGCTACAGCTCCAGTGCAAGGTAAGGCTGTTTTTTGCAATACATAGAGCAATGCAGTGTATGAGCTGAGTTTCTCCAGCCATGGAGAATGAGGCAACTGATACTTCTGGGAAGAAAGCACCTGCTTAGGAAGACTCGGGTGATACAAAGGGCCTGTATGGGACTTGAGTTTTCAGCTTCTAAGTTGGCTCATGGTAAATGTCTCAGCAGGTTTTACTACTTACCTAAAGCGAAATAATTTGTATTTTTACAATTAGCAAAGCTCTTCCACCGTGCAAAGACAAATTTCTCCTATTCCTAACAAGGATACAAAAAATAAATGCCAATACTTTCTGAAGAGATTTCTGAGTCCTTTAAATAGACAAAGTACACTCTCTGAAGAGGTACAGATATGCCCTTAGCATGCAAGGAACTTTCCATTCTACTTTTAATAAACAATCAAACTTTTAGACCAAACATTTTCTACAAACCCACATTTTCTAATTAAAAGTTTGTTTTGTGGAAGGAACTCCAGGTGGTATAATTAGTGAAATATATTTTAATGATAAATCTTCCTTGTCCTATTTTTTTTTTAATAACAAAAAACGTCCTATGCATTTGAGATGCTCCCTATGGGTTGTATATAAGAGCTTGGTTAATTAGCTAATCAACTTACCCACCTTACCTTTTTAAATGTGTCCTGTTTCACAGGTGTAATCTCAAATTTTATTTGGGATAGAGGAGATAAATAAAGCATTCAGTGCTCACCCTAACCTGCCTAAAAGAAGAGATTTTGAGCTGTCCTCTGAATGTCAGTTTCTCAAGGGGAACATCAGTCATGGCTCTCAGCCTCTGGTCAATCTGCTTACCTTCAAACTACCCCTGTGTCTCTTACATTGGACCATTTTGAAGGAGAATAGACCAGATGCTATAGCATGACTAAAATATTGTTAACCCTCAGTGTGTTTCTAAAAAAGCCCAACAACTTGTGGCCTCTTAAGACTCCTTTTCTTCACCTGTGATTTATTTGGTTTTCTCTTTTTTCTTTTTTACTTTTTTTTTTTTTTTAAGTTTCAACCAGTATATGAGTGCTATAGTACTGGTTTTCTGCCTTTATCTTCCTTTGCTTTATTTTGGCTCTATAGTTCCAGATGTTTTGAAGTTTTCATTCTAATATGTGGTTAGCACTGACCAAACTCACAAGTGTTCCATGCTCTTCATTTTCTGTGTTCTGTCTAAAAAGATCTTCAGTTTCCGTTCTAAGTGGTTGATGTTAGATAGTATTTCTTTCAAGGAAGGTAACCAGTGACTGAGCATTTGGATCCAGTCTTAGATGTACTGAAGTTGCTCCAAGCATTGATAAGTGAGGGATTATTCTAGAACTTGTCAGCATAGTTCAGGTTCTGGAAACATGTTTCAAAGAGAAAGCGAACAAATGGTAACTGCGCAAAGACATATCTGAGAGTAAGTGTTGTGTGGTCACTGTTGGTCATACGAGATAGATGTTAATTATGTGCCCCTTTCAGCCTGCTCAGATTTCTTCCCCTCCTCCTTATTATCCAGTATAATATCAAAGTCCCTCCTGTAGACAGGTTTCTCTGAAAACCCAGAGCAGTGTAACGCTGACCAGCATTATTGCCCTTCTGCCTATTTTTCCCACCGTGCTGTCCTATTGACTTCATTCTCCTGAGATCCTAAATCATGCATTTTAATCCAAGATTTCTAGCATCCCTGTCATCTAGGAAAAACAACAAAATCAGTTGTAAAATCAGTTTAATCACCACCTTGAGTTTCTAGCTGCTTTTGAATTTTATGAGGTTAATAATCTGTGAGTATTCTGCAGTATGTGTATAGCTTACAAGATATTTGTGGCTACTTTTACTCAAATCCTTAATATTGACTCACTGGGTTCAATGCAATTACAAAAGGTAGCATTTTGTATTTTATTTTGTGCTAATCTTCTGTGAATAAAGTATATGCATTGCTCTGTGTTGCAGAGCAGTACATATTTTTCTGGAGGCTTTATTTCTCCTCCGGATATGCACTAGCTTTATTTTTTCTGACTGGGAGAAGAGCTTCTGTCCCTTTTAACACTGTTGGCATGAATGGAGTTATGGCTATTCCTGTCATATCTGGTATTCCCAATTTCCCGTATGCTTCACTGGTTTATGAAGAATTCTACCAGCTGCTTTGGCAGGAAAAAACCCCACCACACAATGAAAAAGTATATCTATAAAGGAGGATGTAGATAGGTGAATGCTCTTCTTGTAGAGTATCTATGCAAGATAAAGACCCTCAAAAATTTGTGAAAAAGTGAAAAGACTTCTTAAGTTATTATCCAGAGAGGAAAGAAGAAAGCAAACCCATTGCTAATTAGGAAACCTCACATGAGGCTGAAGTGTAACAATGAGTTTGAATGTACAGTTATCAGTGTAGAAGATGTGCTGTATAAATGGTTTTTTACACCTTGATATTATTAGGAGTTGGTAGTGGTCACTCTGTGGTAGGTGTGAGAACGGTTCTTGTGTTTTTAGTTTCACATTGATGTACAGACTTAGAACCTCTGGCAGAACAAGCTCTGAGGGAACACAATCATGCTGACAGATGTGAATGTACATAAAGAAACCTGAGGATTTGAGTGGTGTGGGGGAAAAAACAAGGAGAATTTTCAGTGCGATGCGCTCTTGGAGGAGTAATACATATTTCCCAGTATATTCTTCCTATGCACCCACACTTCTTTTGGAGTCTCTTGCAAATACGCTATTTGCTCTTCTGTTTCCCGCTCCCTAAAGTTCAGATGAGGAAACAGTCTCCTCCCGTACTTTTTCATGGATTGGCCAAGAGTGCACTAACTCTTAAGGTCCCTGCCCATGAATCCTGTCAGTATTTGTTCCAGGGGGACAAACCCCAGCAACAATGGTTGTTATTCCAACAGCATCTCTCAACCAGTGGTGGTATAGCATTTCTCTTCCCCTCCTCTGTTTTGTAATATCAGTCTAACTGCTTTTCCTGGTCTGGATAAAGATAAGATGCTTTCCCTCTTATTTATCCCCTAATATTCTTTTCTGACAGTAACAGAGTCGTGGAAGATAAGGAAAACATGTTACCTCATAGGTTTTCCTTAGGGTGAGAGATGTTATAACTCAGGCAGAAAGAGACCTCTCTCTTTTCTTCAGTCCTGCATCGATGCTGTTGAGCCCCTTAGAGTTGTCAAACACTACTTGTAGTAGCAAATACATACATTGCCCACAACAGAGAAGCTTTAGTTTAAAATGAGTGTCTAAAAAAGTCCCTGTTAAATGAAAAATCTCTACAGCTGGCTCTGCCATTATATAACATTGCTGAAAAACCATGACAGTGCTGAAATCTCATTGTCTTCAGTCACTGCCACTTTTAGGTAAAGCTTTCAAGATGAAACTCAAGTTCAAGGGGGATGTCACTTTTCTACAAAAACAGTTCATTTGAGCAGCTTCTATATGGGGCTATGTCAGACATATATAGAGCAGTTTCTATTTTCAATGCATACAATTTTTAATACTTTTTTAGTGGTGGTGTCTAGCTGACAAACCTGAATGCACCTTGAATAAGGTTCAGCACTCAGACTGAAGTGCCTGCATATACATGCCCAGTCATAGGTGTCTGTGCTTGCAGTAGGTGCCAGAGTTTCAATTTGTAGTGAATCGAGCTCCCACTTAAATCAATGCAGACAACTGAGTCTGGGGAGTGATTTTGCTTGCCCTTAAGAAGGTGTCTAGAATGGGATTTATTTGCCTAAACAAACATTTCTAGTGTCACTAGAGATGCTTGAGATATCTGAGATGTCCACAGTAGATTAGCAGATCTAACGGGAGATCTCTGCCCTCCTGGACTGACAGCTAAAAATTGGGCATGATATCCTAGGTCATCTGAAATAATAACATTTTACATTTAATTGAATAAGAACCCTTGTGAATGGGCAGTTTCATTTCTCTGTAAGCTCCATGGACTGTACAGACTGTAGAAGAAAGAATGGATTTTTCTGGATTGTAATAAATTATTAGAAACTGAACATACATATTAGCACGTAAATTTTAATGCTTTAATGTGACACTAAATTCTGCTTTTGTACTTCTCTTTGGAAATACAAAGTCCAAATACTGCAGACAGGTTTTGTTTTTTTTTCCTGTGGCATATAAGAGTATTTTAAGTCTAAATTAGTTATGTCAAAACTGTCATAACCCATCAGAGATGTTTCTTCATGATGCAAGACTAAGATTTATCTACAAAAAATAAATCAAAAAGATGCAACTCAGGTATCAATTTTTATTGTGGTAAAGTAAGAAAATGTTAAGGAACAAAGCACTGTCTTTTTTTTTTGTCCCAGTTGTAATGAAAAGTGGTGCAATCTCAGATTGAATTTTTAGGTAACTGCTGAGAAATACTAAGTTTTAAAGACAATCCCTGGACTCTGCTTACCTTTGGTAGGGTCACTGGTGAAGTTCTTTAAAGCCAGCATAAAGAAAGCTTCTATATCACCTCATCTAGACTTTTTCTTAGATAAGTTCCTGACCTTTCTCTCCTATTTTAAAGGAATTGAGATGATCATGTGTGTTCTTAATCTCAATGGCCAGCTTCAGTGCATTGCCATATACAGTAAGAAAAAGGGATGTTTCCTGTTCCTTTTTGATTTTGTAAGATTTTATTTGCCTTTTCCTATTACAAAAAATGTGGATTGTAAGCAGTTTAAGTTATTTTAGAATCTGTGCAGGAAGCAAATAAATAATGGCAGGGAGAGTGAAAGGAAAAAGGAGTACGACTCCTAGTACATAGCTACCACATTGGCCAATCCATTTTAAGATGCTTTATTTTAATCTTTTAGTATATATTCTCTTTAGATTGTAGCATTAGGCAAGAATAATTTGGGGGTTGTGATAGCAATACAGTGTTCTAGAATGGTGGTTTCACGCTTTTGTTCATATAATTTCTAATTCTAAAGAAGGAAGGTTCCATTATTACCAGTTTGCAAATTAAGAAACATGACTTCATTTAGCTGGAATTACATGCTAGCCACGTCACTTCTCCCCTGTTTGAAAAGCACCTGGCACAGTGTTTGCATTCAGGTGTAAGTAATTTTGTAATTTATAATCAACACTGTATGGAATCTTTGACTCTGGTTCTACGCAGGGGTAGCAGCTTAATGATACTTAGTATAGTTTGGTAGCCTCCCCCCAAAAACAGAAATTCCAGTTAATATATTCAGTCAATAAATTACCTACTAAAGGAATATATTCTGGTGACATATCTAGGAATTGTGACCACTAATACAGATACTAGGTTCATTTGTATGTAAGTTAATATCAGAAGCTTATAAATTATTTCAAAATAAGAAAACACTGTCCTTCAATCTGTGTTAGCAAAGAGGGCATTTACCAATATAACAGCATTAATTTGGTCAGAAGAGAGGACACATTTGTTTTAATCAACTGGATACCACACTGTCCTTCAGGATGGGCCAAATGCCATTCAGATTGCTTTCTCTGAGGTACACGTTAAGATGCTAGATTCAGTTAGATCAGCCGTGTGTTAGGTCTTGCGTTTTCACAACTTTTTGAAAACATTACTGATTGGCTTATTTAAAGATGCACAGATTTTGAAGAAAACCTGCTCCAGCATGGGCTTCCCTCTCCTCGGGCTGCAGGTCTCTGGCAGGACCCTGCTCCGTCTTGGGCCTCCCACGGGGTCACAGACTCCTTTGAATATCCACCTGCTCCAGCATGGGCTGCTCCATGGGCTGCAGGTGGGTCTCTGCACCCCGATGGTCCTCCCTGGGCTGCA
>JAWMRA010000041.1:24685590-24687626 GCA_035584735.1 Pseudotriccus pelzelni | reverse complement strand
AAAAAATCCAATGCGCAGGCTGGAAGGTGTAAAGACCTTCCCCGGTTCTTCGTTCGCGAAGACTGGCCATTACTAAATTGGTGAATACCATTACTAAACCACAACAATATGACAGAGGATTTTTGAATTCAGTCATCAGTTCAGGATGGTATAGAATGTCTGCGTTTTGTTCTCTAAGATCTAAATGGTATCTTTTGATATGACTTTTTTAAAAGTACTATTCATGTCTTTGTTAATTTGATGGAATAAACCTTGAAAGTCTCAAGTGTTTATTTTACTTGGAGAAAATGAGTTGGGGTACTAACAGGATTTTTGTAAATGAAATATTTTTATTAAATGGTTATGAAGAACAACCAGTCAACTAATCAATGGGTTGTAAATAGTGAGTTGAAACTTGCTTTTCTTCTTTGTTGTATCTCTACATCTACAGCTGTCATAAGTGCCTCCTGGTAAACACACACTGACCTCTTGTTACGGGGGGCGGGGGGGGATCTAAAGCAGAGATGTAGACACCTCTCTCCCTCTAACCTGTTCTAGTTTGTTTTATTGCCAAAATCTTGCAGAGGTTCACAAATACCCTAGATCAAGAACATATTTGTAGTTTATTACAAACAGAGGCTTTAAGGAATATATTTGCCTGCCTTGCTGTTTTTAATCTAGTATCTTTGGTCACATGCTGTAAGTAAAAACTTTTATTAACCAGTTGGTGCCTGACCATCTGTGTGTTGTAGTGTGATGGCAACTTACTGTTTGCAACAAAACATGATCCATCAGGGACAGAGAGATTTGTATCCAGAACGGTTAATTAAAGAATGGTCAAGCAATTAACCATTTTTACTGGCTCAATTTTTAAAAAATAATAATAAATTGATGCAGTATAAATATTAAATTCCTGGTAAGTTGTATAATTTTTCCCCAGATAAGTTTGTAACACATTTTTTAACCTTCTGAGGAAGAAAAAGAGGTAAGTGTTGACATAGTGTCAACAATTAAGGACTTTGGGGTTTGAGTGGAATGAACCATAATCATCACTGGAAACCACAGACTTTTTTAAAGTATTCATGAGGCACAAGATGTTTTTAGTAAAACCCATGCGTGTGAACTGTACGTGTGACACACATCGGCTGCCTGGCTTATTCTCTGTTTTCTGCTGGGGTTCTGGTCATCCTCACTGTATCTGTGCCAGTTTTCACCCAGGCTTTCTCCTGAAGCTTTTTCCCCCAGCTTGGCAGCAGATAGGATTGTTCACCCTTGGATTCACTCCAGCCAGACTGACTCCCTTTACCCCGGACAATTCTTCAAGGCAAGTCTTTTGTCCTTGCTTGCCCTCACATGTCCCTGTGCCATGCTGAGGGGCACACAACTCACACCACTGTCAAGATCACATACTGCTGATCTGTGGCCCAATCCTCTCAATATTTAGGATACTTCAAATTGAAAAATGAATGAAAAATAATAATTGTACTTTGTATCTTGTGGTCACCTAGGGTTGATGAAGAAGAAGTTGCAGACTTAGTTGTATAAATTGTGAAGGTGGTGGCTGACCTGTTGAAAGGGTCCCAGCCCTGAACAGTGCGTATGTGCATCAGTCCTCACCAGTGCTGTTGTGGAGGGTTTCCTTCACCATGGTGTTTTCACAGAAATTATAGCTGTAGGCCCCAGAGTCACTGTACATTTTCCCAAGTGTATTCCTATACTGCCCTGGTGGGATGGCAGCAGCAGTGAAATCGTCTTCAATACAGAGAGAGCTTGGGTTTCCTCAGTGCCGTTCCACTTCTACCAGAGACTGCCAGTCTTTAATAAAGCCTTCGAAAGTGAAAACCCATCTACAACAAGCTTTCAAGAGTTTATGTGTTATTCACTTCATGTCTGCACATAGCAAACAGTAGATGTTATTGGAAAACTGGGAAATGGGAAACTTGGAGGGCAAATAGTCAATCCTTCCTCTTCCCTGTGCATGCTTATAATTGCTACCAATGTTAATCACCCTTAATTGAGTAAGTTGGGGGAAAAAAAAAAGCCTGCTAAGCAAGCTT
>JAWMRA010000041.1:24665590-24675590 GCA_035584735.1 Pseudotriccus pelzelni | reverse complement strand
CACTCTAGCAGGCTTTTGCCACTATCCTATGTGTACGGTACAGATCTTACAATACTGTACAGATTACTCGTATAGATAACACTGGTCTTCATAGGGATTATTTTTTTCCTAGCAGGTGAAAATAAATAGCAGGTGGAAAGTAATTAAACCTTCCTTGCTCTTTTAGGAAGTGAACTAACTGTTGTTCAATAATCAGACGAGTGTGACAACATACTCCTGAATTTTAGAAAGCAGATAAATTATTGTGCCCCAAACTGACCTACTATTTTTATTAGTCCAGAAGAATTGAGATGGTGTGAAAGGAAAAGATACAGCCTTTAAAGTGCAGGATAGCTTTTAGTTAAGATTGAAGGTGATATTCTACCTTCAGTACCTTTATCTGACTATTGGTGCCAGTCAGCTAAAAGGATATTCATTTAAACATATGATAGATAAACCATAGTACACAGGCAGTGGGAAAAATTGTGCTTATACTAGAGAGAGAAATATTTTAGGCAACGCTTGTTTTTTTCAGCTGCAGTTTAGCACAAGTCAATTGATCTGATTTCCTAATGCCTTCTCACGCCAGCCGAGTGCACCTGTTAAGGTAACGCTGCAGGAAGGATGCGTGTTTTGTTTACCTGGTACTGTATGTGGGTGAAGATGGGAGGGGTGTTGAACTGCTGGTTCTTGTCCCAAGTAAATAAATCTCATCTGTGGTTATTTGCAAAAATGCAGTTGTCAGTTTTATAGTAAGTCTCTGTTCAAAAACGGCCTTCAGAGACCCACCAGATGAGTGCCCACTTAAAAGTTTATTACAGCTTGAATTCTTCAGAATATCAGTGCTTTCTGTGTTATATCGAGACTCTGTTGTCCCATTGTTGCTTTTTATCCATTTTCGAACTGTTACTTTACTCACAACTGCCATCTTCACTAGTGAGAATATTCTAAATAGAAAAATTATTATCTGGCTTTTAATAGATGATTTTTTTTACCATGAAAACTCTATTTTTTTCGTGAAGGATGCTGATTTTGCTCACTGATGCAGATGATAAATATTCTTTCTGATTATTCTAAGATACGTCCTGTATCTTCCACAACTGGAAGCTCCATTTTCCTGGAAGACCTTTCAGCACAAGGTGTTTGAGCATCCTTTACATTTTTACAGGGAGGTCTTGAGTACGTAGTAATGTATTAAACCTACTAATATAAATACTTTATTTTTCATCTACTAATATAGATACTTTATTTTACGGTATTTCAATAGTGTTTGACCTAATTAGAGTATTTATTATTTATATATTATATCTATATAGAATATATTTATATATTATTTATTATTTAAACATAATTTAAGTACAGATTTAAAAATATGCAGTGACTTATGTCTCTGCTTAACTCAAGATTTGAAAGCTAAATGTTTTAGATAAAGTGGAACAAAACTCCCAAAGCTTTACAAATATTCTCTTAGCTTTCCCAGTTTTTTGTTCTTACACATTCAGCTATGTCCTTCATATTTGGCATTTTGATTTATTAAGCAATCTTAAGTATTAAAGACTTTTTGCGTACCAGCAAGACTTCAGATGCACTGTGCCTAGTGTCAATGATGAATGAATTCCAGCACTGCACAAAAGTTACTATTATTTAAGCGTAGCTGCTGACCTCTGCTTTTACATCACAGTCCAGTTTGAAAAGGCTGCAGGTTAGGCTGTGTCTTAAGGAGGGAAGCGAGGCAAGTGCATGGCCGTTTGGGGAATCTCAGGTCTGCGGTATTGAGCAGCGTGTGCTGTGGGTCTGTCCAGTCTGTGGATCAGCGGACATGGGCACCTGGATGTCAGCACAAGACTACGGTTCTGGGGGTGTCGCGGTGGCGGTGGGCCGTGGTGGCAGCTGTAGGCTCCGGATGTCCAGCCCGGAGGGGCAGCAGGCAGTGCGGGCTCGGCTGTGTCGCGGCGCACGGACCGAGCTCGGGGGGCCGGCCGGGCCCTCGCCCGCGCCTCGCCCGGCACGTGGCACCCACACGTCGAGGGCCGCGGGGCGGGGCCGCTGCCGGCCCCGCGAGCCCCCTGGCGGCAGCTCGGGTGCTGCGCAGCTGCTCCCGCTGCCCGCTGCCCGCCGCCCGCTCCGCGCTCCCCGCTCCCCGCTCCCCGCTCCCCGCCGCCCGCCGCCCGCTCCGCGCTCCGCGCTCCCCGCTCCCCGCTCCCCGCTGCCCGCTCCGCGCTCTCCGGTCCCCGCTCCCGCCGGGCGGTGGCGCGGGCGGGGCCCGGGGCGGGCGGAAGCGGAGCCCTCGGCGCCGGGCCCGGGCCGCAAGCACGGCCTGGGCCTGGCAGGGCACGGCCCGGCCCGCGAGGCTGGCGTGCCATACACCCTATCATAAAGTGAGGAGGTCTAATTGCGCTAAGGCGCGCTATCCTGCTATTTGTACAAATAAAAGACCCCGTCTTGATGCAAAATAAACACAAAAGCACTGTTGTGACTATAACAGGGAGTCATATACTAATTTATATAATAAGTGGTTGTGCACGCTTTATTCAAGATTATGGCTGCAAGAAATGGCATGAATTGCTGGGTGTGTTTAATGCTGGATTATAGCAATTTGAAACATGTCAAACACATGGCTAATGCCTCATGCTTCACTCATTCTTGCGTAAACCTGCATAGCCACCATCCATTATACCCTTGGTAACAACACAATTCTGCAAGTAAATATTGTTACACTAAGTAACCTTTCAATTCAAGTTGTTTAGGAAGAGAAAATGCAATCTTGTGCAGTCAGTTCCAGTGTCAGTTTAATGTTTCAAAAGGGAAGTGGTGTAGAGAATAAGTATCTGTACAGTGACTTGCTGGCTTAAAACATACATGCGTGCACGTGCGTGCACACGCACACACAAAAAATGTGCAGTTTGCTTCAGGGGAGAAAAGTAAAAATGTAGCTTCTAACTTCACAGGAGGAGTATTTCTTTTTTCAGTATGGGTGATAGCATAGTTACCCTGATAGTATTAGGCATTCAACCTGCTGTGCAGCCACGCGCTAAAATAGTCTACAATTTCACTCTCTTGTGCGGAGAACAGCAAATATTTTTCCTGTACTTTAGTTCAAAATACCAGGTAGCAGAGCTTATATCTCACCTTTGGGGCCCAGAGTTACGGAATTTCAGAAGTAGGTGCTGGTGAATGTTTGTGTCTGTGAATGTGGGTGCATGTGTGCCTGTGTAGGAACGCTCATGACTGACAGCAAGTGTGACAGCAAGAGAAAAAGAGAAGGATTAGAAAGTATGAATGTGTATAAATGTATGTAAAGAGGGACCTATATATTTTTTCTTGTCCTATTGGAATTATTAAACTTTCAGCCTTAGTATCTGGCAGTCATCGTATTTCCTTTCTATTTATTTATGATTATTATGCTAACAACCTCCACTGCTGTTGTAAAAGCAAGAAAAAAAGTACATTAGTTTGCTTAGTGAGATGTTGCAGATTCAAATTATTATGCCACCAAATAACTCAAATTACTGATACATAGATTTCAGAAATTATCCTTGTTTAAGTATTTTCACTACTTCAGTTTCGAGGGTTTAGAGTTGATAATACGTACACACACAAGTGCATAGATTCATGTGTATGCATGTGTGTGTATGCAAGAGAAAAGAAGGGAAAAGAAAAAGATTCTATTCTCTTACTTTCTCCAGGAGCCCTTTTTCAGTTGCTGGCCGGGGGGGTGGGGGTGGCTGTGTGCAACCAACACAGAACATTACTCAAGCCAAAGTTTGTGTTGTTTTTAAAAATAACCTTTTACAATTAGAAAAAAACCCACACTTTATTTTTAACATAGAACTATAGGGATTCTTTCTTCTTCATATAAATACTTCAGTATTTCTTCACTTCGAAATAAATTACCCTTTCTAGTATTGTTATTCTATAGTTTCCTTCTGTCTGTACACAGCTCTTGGGTCAAATTTGTTGTTTTCTATTGCCAGAACAGTGTTACTGGTCATGTTACGTTAAAGCAGATTCTGCTGGCTCACAGACATTTTAACTTAAAATGCAGAGCCCGAACTACACTCTGGGGCTTTGCAAGGATGCAAAATCCACAAGACATAAAACCCTTTGGTTAATATGAATTGGAAGATATTTAACCCTTCTCTTCTAATTGTAATGAAAGATTCAGAAATTTAGGAAATTTCTGGGTGTTTTCTAGTGTTTTGATTATCTAACGTTTACACCCCTTTGCCCTTTTAATGCGCTTGGCTAAATGTACCACTGTTATTGTCTAATGTTCGAATTTGTAAGATGAACCTGTCTGTTGGTTAAATCTTTGTTTGACTAAAAGGGGATTAATGTTTGAGTTTCCAAATTTCAAAGTCCTTGTAACGATACAGCTGATGAAGTGTTTTAAATAAATTTCCACTCTGATATACATGTCTTTTTATTGAAAGTAAATATTGTAAAAATCGGAAAGGGCTGTCTGCTTCCACAGTTGTGGCATACCCACATTAGAATTTTCATATAACTACTAAGGGCAATCAGACCCTTTTCTCTGAATATTTTAAACATTGTACATGTAAAATTTATGCCTAATTTGAATACTTATTAGCTGCCTAATCTCAGAAAAGAGTATTAGCTTTGTTTTTGCCTTGTAAAATTCATCACTGCATGTATCATATTTTCCATTTCTATTATTTTTCTTCACTGATGTTCATAAGTGTTTAAGAAGGGCTGTTTGTTCATAAACACATCTGGGACTGCTGTTGTTTACTGGGCTATAACAGCTGCCCTCCTTTTTGTTAACTGTGTTTGTGTTTAGGTTTTTTGCATCCTATTTTTTTTCTGACCAGACCATCCTAAATAACTCATCTTTTGCTATTTTAACATTCTTCACACACTATATACTTTATCTTGTTGGTGCTTGTTTGTGGTAACTCATAGTGCATTTTAATTAATATCCCATGCACATTGTCAAAGTTGTAATGATCCTTTTCCTGTCTTTTTTTTCTTTTATTTTTTTTTTTCCCAGGGAAAGGCAATTGCTCATACTTTGCAAGGGAACAAATAGCTAAGTAAAATAATTAGGCTAAGCAGCAAGCTTTGTTTCCTTTCCTGAGTTTGCCTACACATCCCTCTCCCTTCAGAGGTGTCTTTTAAAATCACAGCTCAGCCAGGTTGTTGTGAGGACTCTTGTCAGTGCATCAGGAGTGAGGACGAAGGAAAGTGAGGTCCATTCTGACCCTGCGAGAGCAGGAGAGGACTTCGGTGGCTCTGAGAAGAGACACTGACCTTTCCATATTACAGATACAAAATGCGCCTTGAAATTCTGGTTTGTAAGGGCACATTGGTTCTTTATTTACTGCAAAGATTTCAACTGATCTTGGCAGGACATCTCATTGCTATCCTGAAAGTACAGTATATTTATGCAGTGAAAATGATAAAACATTTATTACTGTAGAGAAGGTAATATGCATAATTTATGCTGTTTTTAGCACAATCATTAGTGATATTCTTGATAGATTTTATTTCCAGCTTTCATATCTAATACATGCCTGGAAAATTAATTTTATATCTTTCATTTATTTGCCTATGTTAAAATTGAGTTTTAAGTCATCTTCAAGTGAACAGTTTGATTGCTGCTCATGCATAAGCTTAATTACTTCCCAGGAAGGACAGTATTAAATGTTTTAAATGTCAGAAAAATAAATGAATATCAGCCGTTTGATTAAAAAAATAGGCAATATCTGACGTGTTTGCAGCAGGAGCTTTTTCTTAAAATGCCTCGGAGGCAAAATTTTATTTAGTCACAAAAAAGGAGAAGCCCATTATACTATTTATCATTGGTTGATACCATATGATTTGTATCACCCTTACAAAATTTTAATTTTGTATGATTAGCTGTGCATCATTAAACAACAGCCTTGCATAAGATATGCTGTAAAATTCTGACAGAATCAAGATAGTGAATATTTTAAATAAGGCTGTATAGTCATCCATGGTTGTCAAAGCTAGATAATAGGAAATATAGAGCAGTGTGTGAAATCGTGCCTTCACTTAAACTGGTTTTATAGGTAGACTTTAAAATGTAGTCGTTCATAAATGCTATTGACCATGCTTCTTGCGTGGTGTGTTATTTTGGCTGTTAAATGTAAGCACACAAAGCTTGCTTATAGAAACCATAATTCCAGTGATTAGTAGCTGTATGAAAGCAGAGTTTGCATCACATTTCTTGGTAAACGGCTCCTTGAGGCTTTTTTCTTCTTCTAAAGATGCTGTCTGTATAATTGGCAGAGAGGGACATCTTGATAATGGAAGTGTGAAGGTGTAACGCGTGTGTTAATTGATACTTCTTAATCACTTTTAGGTATTAAGTCATGATGCAGGAATCTGCGACAGAGACAATAAGCAACAGTTCAATGAATCAAAATGGAATGAGCACTCTAAGCAGCCAATTAGATGCTGGCAGCAGAGATGGAAGATCAAGTGGTGACACGAGCACTGAAGTAAGCACAGTAGAACTGCTGCATCTGCAACAACAGCAGGTAAGTTTGTTTTGTTTCCTGTTTGTTTTTAAACAAATAAAAGGGCTGTTTTCAGAGGGGCACCCTTTTGCAGACCCTCGGTGTGTGCTGAATGTGAAGTGTCGTGGAACTGAAGAGTGTGGGGCATTATTTGTTGTTGTTTTAGTGCATGTTAATGTTGAAATGCAAAGGTCCCGTTCTCGTGGTGGCAACATATTGCTGATACGGCTGCACGCCACCACACTCACCCGGTGATTAAAGTCCCACAGCGTATTTATAAAAGTTGTGCTGAAGCCTTGCAGTGTATGTTTTCAGGAACTGTTAGTTTACTGTGTGATTCGGTAGCGCAGGACATGGTGCAGGGCTTTCCACCAGAGGGCCACATTACTTGAGACTTTGCTTCGTTTGCAATGAATTGAGCCAAAGTCAGAGCTGGGCAGCGAAGGGACCTTAGTGAAGGGAGCAGTCACTTCTCACAGTAAAGATGCTTTGGTGTCGTAGGTGTAAATAAAAAATCCTGGTTATTTCAGAAGCACTGAAATAAAAGAGAGCATGTGTTGCTGCCTATGTGTGCGTGTGTGTGTGAGTGTAACATGGATGTGTGATTTTGAAAATATGGGAAAAGAGAGAAGTAGCTTTTCTGTAGGTATGTTTCCATTCTCAGTTTTAAAACATTTTTTTTAAAAGTTTATCTGTTTGTGTTCTCAACAAGTTAATGGAGAACTGCTGTTAGGTTTAAAAATGTAAAATTAAATCGTCCTCTGGATGCTGACGCAATCTAATTATGAGATGCAATCCATTAATTTTTGTCACTGTAAGATTTCTGTTCCTTTTAAAACCTGTGCAAACATAACTCCTATTTTGCCTGCCTAAGGAGTTGCCTCCCGATCAGGGGACACAGATTGTTCTGATGCAGTGAAGCCCAAACAGTTCATTTTGTAAACAAATGAAATCTGATTCTGCAGAGTGTCCAATACCAGCTTCGAACTCCTGAAGTCTTTGGTGTCTCGTCCTCTCATCTGCTGAGGCCATTCAGCACCTTTGGAGTTCAAACCCTTGATTTTAAATACTGAAGCTTTTCATTACAATGTCAGGTATTGCACTAATGGAAGGAAAGTTGTCTCCTGTAAGATAGAATATTATAAACCTGCTGTTTTATAGAAACATGTTTTAACATGATAGATAAATTGCATGTATATGGGCCTCTGAAATAACAGGTCATAATAGCTCTTAAAATTGAATCATTTTTAGTGCTGAATTAAGCAGTGTACACTAGCTACATTTATAGTTAAATATTTTAAATGGTGACAGAAAATGTGGAGAACTGAAATAGTTGTAGATTGAAATATGAGCGGTTGTTAAGGCTTAAATCTGTGCCTTGCTTCAAATCTGAGTGTATTGGATTTTAACAATTGAGCACTTACAGTGTTACAGCCTGAAGAAATACAGGTTTCAGTGTCTTCATTAAGTTCTTAGCAGGTTTGCACCCCTCTCTATATATACACTATTATCCATATATGTAGTTTGTGTTTTTATACTATTTTCATAAATTGTATGCATATACATATAGATATAAAAATTTAATACTGTTTTCGTTGAAAATCATGCCATCATCTTTATTCGGGTGTTCAGATTATAACAACAGTTTAAAATTTTTATCGAGAAAGAGTGTATTTAATTGGTGAAAATTTTTAGAAAACTAAATTTAAGTGAAACACTTGAAAATACAAAAATGCCACTTACATGTTTCTCAAAGTAGCAGTCCTAGGCATGTGTAGCCAATTTGTCCATACAGTCACAGATTCCAGTAGATTGCATTTGCAAAGACCACAGAGAATTACAACTGAAGATGAAAATATCCAGTTGAGTACTAATAACAGACAGGTTCTGAGGGGACAGGCTTAGAAGTGACAATCTTTTCTTCAAAACTGTGATTAGATCTTAAATAAGCAGACTGGCAAAGTAAAACCATGGGTACAGTTAATAGGACTCAAGAGGCATTTTATGGTAGGGTCTGCACCGTAGGATTTAAATACTGCTTGAGTTAGGCATATAAATCCTTCTATAAAATATGTTGATGTGAAACATAAACACTAGTAAACATGCAGTAGGATGTCCTTTAAGTAACGGGCACAGCTTTGTGCTACTTTTGTTCTTCTTCCTCTCTCTGTTTCTTTTTTTTTTTTCCCCTGTTTTTTACCAGGTGCCTTTTGAAATATGAATTAAGAGGAAAATGATGGCTGGTTTTATTATTGTCAGAGTAGTAACTCTCTAACATGTTATTTTTAATATGCAACTTGTCTAACAAACTTTGAGAAGTAGAAAACCAAAGTAAACCCCATTGTGCCTGCAGTTATTATTCTTAAGATTTATTGTTTAAGTATGTACAAGGTATAACATACTCATCTCATAGTTTAACATTCTGATTTTGGCTTCCCTGAGTTATTTTATTGTGGCCCTTCACATAAACAAATCAAGTTTGTTACAGCTTTTTCTAAAGGAAGCAAGATAAATGATCACTGATTTTAATAATTTCTTTCAACTGGGCAGCTGCATAAAGTAATGCTAATGCTTAAAAATAGGTATATCAGATGAGTAAAATCACAAAATAAGTGTTCACTAAAGTGGCACGAATATTTACTCGGGAAAGTTAATCATGAGCAATTTTAGAATATATACAAAGAGCAACTGGGTAAGTTAAATTTATTAAGTTACATACGTGGTGGATTTATAGAAAGTAAATAAGCTAAGTTAGACTTCGTTAGGTTCTTATAAGCAATTAATGTAGAGTTTGGACAGTTCTGTTGTTTGCTTGATGGACTATGTTGTTGTGATCTTTATAGAAATGGGAAGTTTTACTTAAATCAGGGAGTTATTTCTCATCCATGTATCAAGACAGAATGACAGTATTCTAAAATATATTGTAATATATACTTGGTGATAAATGGATTGGGTGCTGTCACAAGTCATCAGGTCGGCTTTGAAGATGTATGACTAGAACGTAAGCAACTTTTTATCTTACTGTCGATATTTATGAATTTATAAATGTTACTAAATGAATATAGATTTTTACTATTAAAATATGATGGAAACTGTAATCTGCTCAGATTTGTTTCTTCTGCTTTTTTTGGTCTTACGGTGAGTATTCTCTCTTGTAGGTGTACCTTTGTATAATTCTGACGTTTTCGTTTTCATTTTTTTCCCTTGTATGTTAAAATCAGTGTTTCATACTGGAATGTATAATGCATGGAAAAAGCATATCCTTTATTAAATACATTGACAGATTATTCTGCATTAGATGTAGAATTTTATTTTTATATTAAGTTTGTAGAATTAATTGTTTGTGTCACTAAGGTCAAAATAGTTGCTAAAAAACCATGATTGCTTTACAGGGTAGATTTGAGCTTGCATTTTGAGTATTCATTAAGTCAGTGCAACAAAGATAATCTTTTTTAAAATGTTTTATGGGAATTTATTGCTTAGAAGCTGTTTCAGTTGACTGTGTATAAAATTATTTT
>JAWMRA010000041.1:24633090-24660590 GCA_035584735.1 Pseudotriccus pelzelni | reverse complement strand
TGATGTACTTGTGCTACTTTTTCATCAACATGAATGCAGACACTAGAGTATTCTGCATGTTTTGGTCTCGTAAAAGCCAAGAATAGGGTTGAGGAGTATGTAGCATTTACTGTTGTTGTTTAAAGCTAGAGAAGGCAAAGGTGTGAAGATAGCTTCAGAAAGGGTGAGGCCAAAGAACCCTTCTCTGGACCTAGTTCAGCATCTATTAACTTCAAAGTAGTTGTAAAAACATTTACAGATGTGAGAATTATGTGAAGGGACTAAAAGTTCACGGTCAAAGATGATAAAATGGACGATCAGGATAAATAGATAGAAGCGTAGCTGAAGGGAGATAAGTGGTGCAGTTATATCTGAGGGGTCTCTCTTTGCCTGTGAGAAGCATTTCTCACTTTCAGTCAGGTAAAAGAAAGATATAAATAACATTAACCAAAACAGAAACACTGGCTAGGAACATTAGCAGTGCTGAAAGATCTAGGTTATTGAAAATAATTTGATTTAAATGTTCTCTTTGAGGACAATACTGAAGCTAAGGTCACAAAAAAGAATATTAAAGAAAGCTGAACTTCTTAGGAAGTTCCATGGTGGGAAATCTCTTGATAATGAGAAAGAAGTAGCATCATATAGTGGTCATCATATTGACCAGTGAAGCTTTAAGTTATAGCAACATAACATACAGCACCAGTACACTGATGCAGTGGAATTCTATGAGTAACAGAAGCCATATAATTAATGCACTGGAAGATGAGGGAGATGATGCAACAGGAAACAAAAATGTTCCCTAACCAAACATATGTGTATTTACAAATATATATGATTTTATCTGAAATATTAAATTGATTTTAGCGTGAAATTAGTTTGGTTAAGTGTATCAAAGGAGAAACAGTTATTTTAAATTGATGGTTTTAATGTTAGAATGACACCAGTCACAACTGACAGCTATTTGGTACAAGAGGTATTTCTGTCTTAATTTATTTGTTTCCATAAAGAATTGTTTCTATCTGCATAGAGAGTGCAATCAGTATAATTTGTTTTTTCTCTTTCTTTAGGGATCTCAGAACACAAAGAGGCAGAACTTGTATAAATGTAAATGTCTAAAGAGGGCCCTACTAAGTCTGTAACTAATTTTTAGGAAGTATACTGGGTCACCAATCCTTCATAGTGGACATCAAACTAATCTACAAAGAAACAGTCAATTGTATTGAAAATTTAAAATATCTTGCAGTATGCTAGTCAGTCAAAGAAACAAATACCCTGTACATCCTCTCCAACACAATTGTGCAAATATTTTAAGCTATCAGAATACAATCTGAAGATCCTTTTGAAGCTAAGTGTGATTTGTAGGAATTAGATTGGGCAGCTGCTCTTTGTAAGAGAATCTGAATAGGTGGATTTTACATTTCTGAGTGCGCATATTAGGCTTGAAATTACTTTGTAGTCACTTTGCATTACTTTGTGTAGAGCCTTTGCAGCCATGGGGCTGTTTAAGCTTGAACAGAACATTTATTATTATTATGATATTTCATGGTATGAATTGTTTATATACTGCCAGTTATAATAATTCAAGTTTGATGTTGGATTTAGAAAAAAATTAGCAAAACTAATATGACCTGTCTTTCAGGGATAATGGCAATAAAGCGTTGTGCAGAGTAGGCTGCTTTAAATAAGAGTCTAGAGATGCTTCTAGTACTGACCTCGAAATTACTATTTGTTTTATTAATTTGGGGATTTCTTTTATATCTGTACACTGATTATCTCTTTTTATTCCCAGTGAATCCCTACACCTGCTGGCTTTGACTCTTCCTCCATGGGGTCTTCTTTCCCTCACACTTTCTTCTGGCTTTGTCATTGTTGGCTCAGTTTCTTTTCATTGTGCTACTTTCACCTCTACCCTTTCTCATCTGTCTGTCTGGGCCACACAAGCTTCTGCTTCTGTCTCTTTTTCTCAAAAAAGCTTGAAGCCTGTGCATACCAATCTTTTGTTTAACAAAGTACATCTCTCTGTGGCTGTTGTAGTTTATATAGGAAATGTTTTGAGAAGTTGGATGTTTTGATCCTAGAATAGTATGTAATTATGTACAAAATACTTGGAAATGCAGTCATAAGAGATAGAATTAGCATGCAGTCCCAATCCCAGTGAAGTTCTTACTAACTTAAGTCACAGATAGCTAGCAAACAATTTTGTAAAGGCCAAATATTCCCACTGGAGTCTGTACTATTAAACTGTGCCTGAAAAATCTAGGGATAAGAGGAATGATGAGTTGCTACCCAAATCCAAGGAGCTCAGTAGTATATCATGTTCCATCGAAGCGGGTATGTGTCTACTCAAAATCAGAGATTGAATAAGGTTGGAATGGCACTATTAAGTCATTTCCAGCAGGAACTTCAACACAAAAACTCTGAAATTAGATTGAGCCAAGAAAGAAATTTACTTTAAGCCTAAAATATAGGTTGCGATGTAAAGCCAGTCTTGTTCCTTGGGTTGCTTTGAAGGGATACAGTCGTAGTCGAATAAAGAGATGTAACTTCCTTGTGAAGCTTGGTTTAGCTCAGCTAACTTGAAATTAGCTTTTGTTTGTGCTGTTAGTGTTGTATCTACAATGTTGTAGAGCACAGTAAAATCTCAACTGCCTGAATATTTACCCAGATTCTTTGACTTGTGTAGTTTGCCCTGAGCTATGTTAATCGCTACCAGCAGTATCCACTAACTTAGTTAAAACTTAGCTCAGATATGTCTCTCTGCTTGCGCTGCAGTCACAGCAATGGGTGCATTGTAGATGTGTTCCCTTATATAGGCTAGAGTTGCTATTTCTTCTGTGTTGTATTTGTTGTGCAATTCCCTATATTTTGCACCTGATCAAAGTCGTTCAAAATGTTAGATCTTTACGATGTTACTGTATTGTACAACGTATTTTGCAACATGCATACGTGATATCGATGCATATGAGTAGGACATATGTACATGTGATTTTAAAATATGCTACTTTTATAAATCAAACCCAAAACATTTAGCTGTGTTGATACACAGATCAGTTCCAGGAGAATCCATGCATTTTTTGTTTGCTGATTTCTTTAGGCTATATGATCTTTTTATATACTTACATTCTTAAAATCCATCAGTTGCCTTTCTCCAAACTGTGCTTCAAACTGTGCTACCAGTTTTCACATTTAAAAGTCTTCACACTGTAAAGTTAATTTGTTTTCTAAGAGTACTCTTCCATTGAAATTCTTTTATCAAAATGAAAAAAAGAAGGAAAGACTGCTCTTCCCTGTATGCCATATCTCCATGTGTTCTGTAAATAATAAACAGTGTTTTATTTTATTACTACTTTTAATTGTATCCTAAAATACAGAAAATTATAGCAAAGCTCTCCAGTAAGTAAGAAGTCTTTCCTTTGACAAATTATTCTTCCAGGTACAGCACCAGTCCATCCTTTGGTGCACTCCAGACCTGTGCATCTTAATATTTTTTTGTACTGCAGACCTCCTGCAATCCTCAGAAACTTTTGGTTGTTGTTTGGGTTTTGTTTGCTTGTTTTTGTTTGTTTGTCTGTTTGGAGTTTTTGTTTAATTTTTTTGGGGGGGCAGCTAAAAATTGTTTTTCTTAAGTGGTTTTACATTTTCAGTCCTCTTCTTCATTCTTCTGTAGATTGTTCTGTGGAAGCAGAAACTGTTCATCTTGTGTTGATCTTTAAGGTTTTGCTATCACTTTCCACAGAGGGAATAGTAAAGAACAGCCTATCTTCTCTTTCTCTTAAATCATACAGGCCGTAAGGAACCATTCAGTCCCAGACTTCAAGATTTAGCTTTGCAAGTAAATAAAGTTAATGATAGAACCTATGATCTGATACAGACGCAACCAGAGGTCTTCTGTTCGTGACCTGACCTGTGGATCAGGTATACTGAATGTTCTATTGAAAATTATACTGATTTCTATCTGGATTGTTTCTAATAGTCCTTCATCTCAGTTAGCTTTAGGACAGTAATGGTAAAAAAAAAAAAGAAAATCATAGAAAACAAGCTGCATGTAACATGAAAAATTGTCAGGGTTACTGTGAAACACTGCCTTGGACAAGATACTATCTATCTGGTTTATATAGTGAACTTAGAAAGGAGTAGGAACACCAGCGTGCTTGAGCTGTCATTTCAAACAGTGAAGAAAAACTCAGTTTGAATGCAATTATCTAATGTTGTAATGCAAAGATCTTACAAGTGAGTGTGTGTATTTGTCCTAAGTTGGAATATCTCCCAAGTGCTTTCAGATGTGGAAGAGCTAACACATTATGAAACGGAAATCCTTCGGAAGTAAGAATGTATTTTCCACCAGTCCCTTTCATAACAGAAGAGTATCTCTAGCATCCTGAATACATAGTGTTCACCTTCTGTGTTTTGACATGACAACAGTCATGTTAGGAAATTGTCATCATAATCTGAAACATAGAATAGATCCCATGTAAGATTTGCTGCTCTTTACTTTCTTCATAGCCTGGACTTTCAGGGGAGTGACTGGCAGTGCTTCAGAAGTGAGTGCAGCTCCAGCTGGGGAGGTGAATATCATCTTATTCCGTATCCTTGGAATAACTGATGTGCAGTAAATACACCATTAATATTAATCCTGTGAAGTTTAAGTGTTTTTTTAATCATATCTGAAGTATTTATCAAAAGTCCTAGGAAAATTGGAACATTTATGGATTTAATGGAATTTCAAGCAGTGTACACAAAAAATAAGTGAAACTTCATAAAACAGTTACTTTTGGGATTCATGAAATTTGGCAAACAGCTACAGTCCTATCATTGCTTGTGAGAACATGAGGAAGGTGATAGAATAAATCTAAATTATGTGCAGTAATGGGATATACAAAGAATGTTATTCTCCTTTCAGAAATATATTTAAGATTAGCCTTTATCTACTTGCAGTCTTACAGGTTTCTCAAAGTTTTGTTTTATGATGATACAAGAATTAGAAACATGCTGCCATACTCACAGATGTCTTTTGAAGTTTCAAAGACAGAACAAACTCTGAAATGTTAAATGAAATCTGTCCTACAGAATATATTCTAAAGCATTAACAACAATGAAAACCAAGGAAAGTGTTTCTTAAATTTGTTTTAGATGTTCAATGCATCATAAAATGTCCAGGTTTTAAACTGTTTTCTGTAACTGACGTATAAAGAAAGAATAGGATTCCTGTATTCAGAAGCAAAAGAGAAGGCAGCAGTGGGTTATTGGAAAGGAGTTATTAATTATACTGGAGGCTCAACTAGGCAGAGTTTAGAGAAGTAAGGTGGATTGTGGAGTGGAAACTGAAGGTTAAATAACTCTAGAGCCCTTGGAACAGAAGAAACTTGCAATAGGAGCATCCACACTTGTAAGCAGAGCAGCCTTTGCAATCTGCGATGCATCCAAGGCAGCTGATCCCACGAATGGTGCTCTGTCTCCATTCCATTTCTTGGATCTTTTCCACATTACATGGTGTTCTCTCTTAAATGAATCTCCCCACTTCTTTCAGCCCCCACCTATCCATCCCTCTTGAACACACTGCTTTTACAGATCCAGCTTTCCAGTTCACAGCCTTGATGTCTGTTGATGCTTATCTTATTCTTTTGGCTGCCTCTGACCACTGGCACCTGTCTTTGCTCATTGCAGCTGCAGGCCACTTCACAGAAGGAGAAAGTAACTTGTTTTTTGGCATTGTATAGATACTGCACTTACCAAATTATCTGAAAAAAATTGTGTGCTACTGTGCCTGTCTTTCCTATTATTCTGAATGAACCAAAAGGGATCAAATAAGCATAGGAGATTGAGAACAAAATTCTACTTGCTCAAATTTAGTCCTAATGCCTAACCAAAACACTCTTATTTTTAAAAGCTATGTCAATCAATATTAAGATCAAAAAATATAGTTTAGAAAGCATTTTCTGTGTTATTTCTGTTGTGACAGAACTCTGAGAAATGCAAAATAGGGAAAGTCAAATTTTAGCAAGTCCAGAAATGCATACTAAATGTGGAATTTTAATTTGTGTGTTATTTAAGCTCTGTGATATAGATTATGTGAAGTGCTTGCATTAAAAAAAATGTGAACAGTGCTCTCAGATGTAAAAAACTGCATTTTACATTTTTTAAGGATTCAATTGTGGATAACATTGTACAAAATGAAAGTGAAAATATATTTAAGATAAATAGCTTGGCACTATGGAATTGTTTTGCATTTGTCCAGTAATCTCTAAGATTAGAGTTGGGTAGCTAATGTCATCTAACACTAAATGTTACAACACATTTGGGACTCTGCCATACAGCAGAAACACTAGGAGATGCATAGAAGTAGAAACAAGAAAAACATAAATTTAACACAATAAATTTACATTGGAAGTTCTTCAGGGAGCAAGCCTACTTAATTGAAGAAGCCATAAGCACGTGCTTAGCTGCTGTGTTTAATAGAGAATGTGCAACACATTCCTAGAAAAAAGCATATACTTAAAGAGTTTAACTGTCATAAAGGTAACTTAACAGAAGTCATGGAATAAAAGCCTGTGTATTTCTGAAATATATAACTTAAGGATCATTTTTTACAGGCATAAAAAGTGCAAGCTCATACTGAAGACAAATGTCATGTGTAACATGTGGCATTGTTGCTCCAAATGCCCAAGCAATAAATTCAGTTAACTTCTTTCAGTTTTTTTGCCCTCATCCTGGCATCCTTAGTTACACAAATGGTTTATTTAAGGGTTACAAGACTGATCAGTCAATAGTTAAACTCATTAGTAAGATTTGTAGTTTTTCATCATGTACTTTTTCTGGGCTACGAAACAGTAGAATGATTAAAACCATCACCACTCAATGCTGCTGCGTTTTTTAAAGTTATGACCTTTAACATATCTCAGGCTTTAGATATCCAGACTTCAAGATGAGTTGGATCCAAAGCAATACTAAATGAAATAATGTATACTTTAAAATTCTGATTTAAGTTCTTTACATCGGAATGGATTTCTTTTTAAAAATACCCCAAATTAAATTTAACATTTAAATTGTGAAAATACTTCCATACACTTAAATCTGCTGCAGCCTATTATAAGAAATAAATTAGACATTCAGACCTGTTGCATCAGTGAATTATCTTCAAATTTCAATGAAACAAAAGCTAGGCTTTTTTAATTGCTGTCAGAATCAAAGGAAGACATGCTGAATTTCTCAGTTTAGTCATTCTGTGTGAAAATGTTGCCATGTCATTCATTTAAGTGTATATCATTAATTTGTTTTTAATTAGAGTGAATGCTAGTACTTACCTGTTTTTCACTGCAGAAATATATTTCTGCTTCACAGGAGCATGTTTCTGTTGTCCCTCAATGTACATGCTAATTCAAGGCTGAAAAGTCCAGTGATAACTAATAAGTCAATCTAACTTGTTTTCATAGAATACTCTGAGTCGGAAGGGACCCACAAGGGACCCATCAAGTCCAACTCTCAAGGGAATGGCCCACACAGGGATTGAACCCACAAACTTGGCATTATTAGCACCAAGTTTTAACCAACTGAACTAGTCTCAGGGTTCTTTTTACAGATTGTTTTCCTGCAGTCAGGCATCTACTTCATTTTAGAAAATGTAGAAGAATGTTTCTTTATGTGCCTGTATGTGTCTTCAGCCACTTTAGAAAAGAAATCTCTGCTTACCAGAAATTATTGACCAGTTCATTCACTAGAACAAAATAGTCCTTGTGTAATAAATGGCTAAACTTTAGATACTTCAATAATCTAATAAATACAGATCAGTTTTAAAATACTATTTCGAATCTAATTCTACTTTCTGTCTCAGTGCAGTCTTGCAAGATAAAAAAATAAAGCAATATTATTTTCTAAACAAGAAATTAATTCAACTTAATTAAATGTAAAAAAAAGAAAGAATTTAAATTTGCATTACAGAATAGCAAAAATAGACAACTAATTTAATGTAAGAGATCGTGCTTTATTTAGTAGTAGCCTAGCCTAATGGTTCAGTGAACCAGTGAAAAAGAACTTCTGCTTAGGCAAATACAAAACAAGGTTTAAAATCTACTATTTAAATCAAGGGTTCCTGCTTGCTGGTTTAAATTGTCATTAAAACTGGTGATTTAAATAATTTAATTTGAATCAATCCATCCTGTTAAATGGCCAAATAAGAGAAAAATATAAAATGCGTAGCCAAGGGACTAGAACAACCCTCTTGGAGCTTCCTCCCCACCCCTGATCCTTTTGATAAATGTATCACAAGGCTTTAAAAGTATGTTATCTTTACCTGACACAAATATATTATGATAAAAAAGAGCTGACTCTCCCCTCCACATTTTTCAGTGAATGTGATAGCTAAGTATTTGTTTAGGGATTAAAGAAAACACAGAGTAAGTTGGACAGGTAACAGACTGGTCTGGATACTGCTGCTACTTATCCTCAGAAATGTGAATTGGTTTACCTCGTGATGGAATGGAAGAACTCTCTTTATATTTGCTCTGTTATTTTGGTGTGACAAATGAGTCTTCGTTTCTGAGGTTTATCTGATCTCTGGGTCATTGAACACTGATAAGTGAAGTTTCAGATATTTTTATCTTGGGGAGATATTTCCGAAGGCCACGCACTCTTCAAGGAGCCAGCTCCCACAGGCTCACTCCTTGGAGAGAAGTAGACTTCTATGGTCTTGCATGCAGCTGGGAACATGGAGCATATTGTGATCCTCTGGTTAGCCACAGAGCCAACAAACCTCAAGCGATTTGTTTTTAGCACAAAGAATGGTCAGCCTGAAGCTGTAGGATGAGTACATGGCTCCTGCAAAGATCCCCTGTGGTGGGAGTCCTTCCAGCCATCGAACATGGTGAACCTGAGGAGCAGTGAGCTGCCCTAGCATATCTCACCAGCACATCATGCTGCACTCACTCAGCTACAGGGCAGTGCTGTGAAGTGGCTGCACCTCTCATCCATGACCTCAGTGGCTGTAAGGGGTGTGGGAAGTTAAAACAAGGCTGTGGGACCGTTGTCTGGATGGCGGGTTGGTGAGGGGTGACCTAAAGGGAAGAAGAGGCAGAGGATTTGGGCAAGGACAAAAGGACTTGGAGGGAAGCAACTGCAAAATGGGAGAGGCTGGAGGATGGAATAGATTTGGGCAGTGAGCAGCAGACCTGGAAGAAGGGAAGGATATAAGGTGAGTGGAAAGAGAAGGGGAAAATATGTGGCCTGGATCATGTTTTCTGAAGTGCTTTTTCATTATTACAGTCTTTCAGCATCCTCCCAGTGGTAACTTCATTTTCCTCTGAAAATATACTCAGTTTATTAAGAAATAGACATTATGCCAATAATGCGTTTGCCCAAATACATCGTAAAAATATTTACAGTCACAGTATATATGTGATAGCAAATTGAGTATTTTTTTTCGATTGCCATTCTTCAGCACTATATGGTTTATTACTGTGGTTCTTTGCCTGCATGAGGTTAATGCCTCTGTGGTAGAAGCTGTGAACATTGTCACAGGAGCTGTGCAAATCAGTGTAAAACTTCATGTCATGCAGCTATGATACTGTAATGCCTCTCAGATGTATGATCTCTCATAATTTGAACAACCTGTAGTAATTTGAATGTAGAATCCCCTCAGGACTGAGATGGGGTAGTGCTGCATGGATTGGTTGTCCTCCATCCTTCCCGTATGGGGGAGTTATCAGGTGTTCAGTTGGAGTTATTCATAGACAGAAAAAACTGCAGCAACAAACCTGAGGTGATAAAATTCAGACTGAAACATTAGTATAGAAATGCATATGTTGCTGGCATCCTGACTCATACCAAGAGACTCTGATATTTTATATACTGTGGGTAAAATCTTGTCCCTGTTTGATATATGAACCATAAATCCAAAAGAAATATTTACAATACTTAAAAGGCAAACAAGGCAAAAAAACCTCTTCATGTGTCAAGTATTTAAATAATCAAGTAATTAAATAATTATTGGTAGATAATTTGTTTATTATACTTTTTGATTTTACGGAGATTGTGTAGTCTTACATAAATACTGGGAAATCCTTACACTACCAGTGCCTTCCAGTGCGTATGCTGTCCTACCTTATGAAGTCATAGGAGTCAATTACAAGGCAATTTTTGATACCTGTGCACATCAAATTTATAGAACAGCGTCTCATCAAATTAAAATTAAAGTAATGCTTCTGCTCTGAAGCCACTCAAAAAAAGAGGTGGATTTTAATACATTAGCTCTGCCATCTGTAAGAATTTGTAATAGCAATCCAAAATTAAAACAGATAGAAAGGGGGAAAGGGGTTAAAATGAAAAGCTGTAATGCATTACACTCCATCTGATTTCACCTGTTTCAGCTCAAACACAAAATAGGTGTTTTTTTAAAAATATTCTTATTAATCTCTGAAAATGACAGGTGTCAAGAGTCTTTTGTAATACACATACAAAAAAGTTGCGGTCAAGAGGTCATATCACTGCAATGTATTAGGCAGTAGCCTTCTCTCTTGTGGTATTTTCCTTGTTTGAAGTGTTTCCAGTAAAAGATGCTTGCTGTAATGCACATCAGTAAAATGATCTATTTGGGAACAGCTTTACATGGTAAAGGAAGCTGTGAGAATACTTTGGTATTGTGTATGTCTCCTCTCTTAACAGTTGCATGTTCAGAACTCTCTGGGATGCTGTAAAGCACACAAAGGATATATGGCTTACAGGAACATATGTGTTTTGGGATTGAATTTTGTAAATCTTATTCTCGTAGTGAAAACAATTTTATAAATATTATTCTTCACGTAGTGAAAGCATTTTTTTTTTCTTTACATTCTTTAAAGAGAGTTCTGATGCCCTGGACATGAGGCTCTGTATTTCTCTAGACTGTTTTTCAGTATTTTCTTCATGTTTTCTTCACTGGCCTTGAACACCACAATCCATTAAAAAATATAAATGCAGTGTGCAAAATAAGGTGCTTACACACCCACACAGAGAAAACAAAACTGGAATAGTTTGAAAACTTTCTTTCTCATGCTCATAGTAAAGACAGGTTTTATTTTAAGCCACAGTATATAGGGCCAGTTTCAGAGTCTCTCCTTGACCTCTGTGAGCTAAATGGACAAAGTCTTACAGCTTCACTTTGTCTTTGGGCACATCAAAGCTTGGGCACTATACCTATGGGGGCAGGTATTTTGACCCAAATTATTCAATATGCCACAAAGCCATTAAGAAAAAAACACAAAACAATAATGGTGAAGACTTTGAACATTTACATATAAAGTACAATTTTGAAAATATATCTTTTTTGGACACACTGGTCTCCAGAGTGGTTTGACCCAGAACGTTTTGAATGAGTTGTTTGATGTGGTGATGCTGCTAGAGACAGTTTGTTTTCCATTTTTGTTCAGTTGTTTTGGGTAGAGGTGGAGAGGGCAGGTTAGTGACAAAATTACGATACATTTTAAACCAGCTTTAAACCCATATCAAAGTAGGATTCCTAATTAGGGATTTAGGAAAGGTGGATTATGAACATGGGAGCCAGTTGGTTGTTCCTAAAGTGCCCTGAGGGGAGGAGGAAGGGCTCGCTCAGCTCTTCTGTGCCCCAGCATCACGCATGGGAAGGACTGGGAAACTCACGGAGTGTATGCTTTTGAAAAGCGAAGTGAGATGGGGAGTGGGGTTTTTTTCTGTCTCTAGGAGAAGAAGCTTTATTGTGTTCCTTTGGATCCTGATGACGAGCACTACTGCTTGCATCATGTGGGCTTCTATGCAGGAAAGTTCTGCAGTATTTACATTGCAGATTGGTAGGAAATGATATTTTGATTTTAAAAATAATGTTCATAATTTTCTTTTGCTTCTGAATGGCCTTGTACAGTGTGTTTACATGTATAGGCAATTAAGAATTTAAAAATAGTTGCCTGCTAGTCTTTATTGAATTCAGAGAAGGGAGTGGAGAAGGCAAGAGGAGTCCAGGAAAGACTTGGGAGAAAGACATTGCTTTTTGTTTGAAATTCCTTAAAGCCACTAAATTTTTATGAGATTCGTAGCACACCACAGAGGCAGGATCGGCTACTGCATGTACAGGAGGAACAAGAGGAATTCTCAGGAAATAGGGGATATAGTTACAAGAGAATAGGAAGGCAGCAAATACAGAAAGAATGGAAGAAAGGGTATTGAGTGTAATGAAGTGTAGAGGAATCTACATCCCTAGGAAACTTTACAGACAGTATTAAAAAAAATAAAATACAGTTTTCTTTATTCTTCTCAACATTCTGCTTCCACTCCACAATTTACTGAAAGCTCTGTTTTCAGTAGTTTGAGCAACAGAGACTAATAACGAATATTAAAAGGAAAAATGGAAGATGTTATCTGGGAATGGACGTTTTAGGGATTCCGCTGAGTTTCTGATTGCTGTATAAAGCATGTTTCTCATGTTATCTCATTTTATGGTATTCCCCAGAATGCACAAAATGTTAGATGTCAAGATCATAGTGGTGAAATAGAGATGTTACGAACTTTTATTCCTACTTAAACAGTCTATCTCTAACAGTCTGCTGAAAATTGTTATTTTGATGCATTTTTATGTATGGTGATCTTTAGGGGTAAAACTAGAGGGCTAGCTGTTATAGCTAGGATGGGATGGGAATGAAAATTAGAGTTTACCTTTGTATTTCATGAGGATGAGCAATTTGGAGAATAGGCCAATTCTGAAATTCAGGTGTAATATCTGCCAGCATTAAATGTGTGATCACTGCTTTGGTAGCTGCAATGGGAAGAGGAGAGGTTACATACAGAAATGATAGTTGCATTTTTTTTTCAGCTCTAGCTGTTTTTAAATAGCAAAGGATCAGAACCCGTGTGCAACAAGATAATGAAAAACCCCAAACCATAAGGATTGACTTTGGGAGTTGCTAAAAGAAAGGCAATGCAGAAAGAAGGACAAAGGAGTACACAGAAACAAAAAGGGATAAGCAGAAACAGGAGAAAAGAACTTGCAGAAGACAGAATAAGAAATTATCTTGGAAATGATAAAATTATCCAGTCTGGGAGAGGATAAATGTGACAGTATGATACTGAACAACTTTGAGCAACAACTACAAATGTATTAAATACATAGATACAGTATTCTAACTTCAGACATTCTGAAAACTTCCCCTGACATTATCTGTTATGATACTAGGTTGAGGTAACCAGTCTTCAGACTGTTTTTGTTCTGACAGCCCAGCAGTCTGTGCACAGCTTCTAATGTCAAGGCATTAAATAATTAAGGCCAAAGTTACTGTCTTTTAGCACATCTTGGAAATGTGTTTAATTATTTTTTATAAAGCTGAAATAATCCTTTCTAAGATAGAGAAATAAAAACCTGAATAAATGTGTTAAGTAAAATTTATCATCCAAAATACTGAAAGCTCTTAAAACGCAAGATATCGTGGAAGATGAAGCGTTCAGTACTTCTGAGGACGGCACCCTAGATCATTAATGTGAGACAGAGAGGTGTGCAGCTTTCTCATAAGTGGACATTAGTGAGATCCAAGTAGATTTTGGTTCTTGCCCCAACTGTGCTGTAACTGTTTTCAGTAACTTTTATGTTTATTCATTACTTTGGATGTTCATGATGTGTTCCTCCATTCTGCAGAAAGTAGGAGACTGTTTCTGTTTACCAACATGTTTATTCTGATTATTGATTTATATACAGTCAAAGTTGAACATGCACATTGAATCGAGGTTTTAAAATCATGACTCAATAAACTCAATATTCTCGAGATTTTGGGAAATTTTTTTTTGTACCAATTTTCTGAAGGGTTATAAAACAGTGATAAATTAAATTTACTTAAGTGGCTTATATGAGAAGACAAAAGGCAGGCAGGTAGGTCCAGTTTGGTGTAACTAAAGTGCATTAAAGACTGGATAAAAAACTGGAAGACAATCTAATAATGTAACTCAAAGGAAAAAAAAAAAAAAGAAAAGGTAATACTCTCTTATCTTTTTTTTTTTTAAGTTTAAGTAATTAGGTTTCTGATTTTATCATACTCTGAGCTGTTAATTTTTTCATGGATAAATATACCCAAATTTTCATAAACAGGCTAATTTTTTGGCAGCACTGATTATTATTTTACTGATGTTTTTCATTCACAAATGTGAGTCAAACAGCCAGTGACAAATTTAAAATTAGGCATACTGCCCAATTTTAGAAAAAATACCCCTGCCAGAGAACAGTATCCAGTTTATTTTTAGATGAAAATTATCTTAAAATCTTTAAAAGGATGACTTCATATTTTTTTTAATATTATGTCTAAAAGAAAACCAAATAAGATTGGCATATTTTACAGTCTTCCTTCGTACCATTCTCACTCAAGATGAAAACTGAAACATTTTGTGTTACAGGTTTCCTTTTAAAGTATGATGAACATTTCTGCCCATTAGCAGAATTGGAGGATTTTTTAATAGTTTTGTAATATCCCCTAAAAAAAAATTATATGTCTAGTTGCTACAGCCAATACATATATTCCCTTAGGCATTTCTAAGCAAATATCTAGCATTGCATTGTGATTCAAAGAAACGATGCTGTAGGAAAGAGTCAAATAAAAAAAGAGTAATTTACAACAGATCAACTGCATAATATTTTAATAGTGATGCATTCATCTGCATGATCCCGCATCTTTTTGATTGTTGATCAGATAAATTGGTATCTGCTCAGGCTTCTCTTCCTGTCATCCAGTTCTGTGTTAACGGAGGCTTCATTTTGTTGGGGCGAATCTTTGTCTGTGGCTATCTTGGCAGGAAAGATTTATGCTTCATTTTTGCGTCTTGGGTGATGTCAACCAATTGTATTCAGGGATGAATACAGACCATTGATTTTAGAGGGCTATGTGTCTCCTCAGCACATGTTAATAGTCTCTAATTTGGGTGCCTTAGGTTTAGGCACCTGAATTTGAAAACAGTGCCTTAGACACATTTGCAAAAAAGGGCTTGATGGTATTGGTTTTTAGTTAATGCAAGACAAAAGTTGATTCGATGCTGAGCTGTTATATGCAAGCAAAACAGGCAAAGTGATTATCACTTAAGCATAACTGCAGTACAGGATCCCAGAAAACTATATCCTATGTTTTTATCAAAAGACTAAATTTTGTCAAAATTTCACTCAAGAAAAATGAACCCTGTCTTAAAAAGTAACTCTGGGGTATTTCTTCCTGTGGCATTGAAACATAATCCAGACTTGGCAATCAGTTTCAGGTTTCCCTTTATGTAACGCCATAATTCCTACATAGAACTTTTTTGGGAATAATGATAATTCAGAAGTGATACATAAACTCTCATGGCTAATTATGTATTTTACTGTGATGTGCTGTGGCTCATTGATAGGCAGGACTGGAAACAAGTTTGTTTTGCTTTTATTTATAAAGAAGTTATTACATCATGCATGGTGATAAATTATATTACCCTTTTGTCTAAGATTTGATACACAAAAGCAGTTTAGGGTAGAGCTGGGATTAGATTTCACAAGTCAATTTAGTTTGTAGATGAGCCTGCCTCTGACTGATAGGAAAACTTAATCAGCATGTTATCTGGAGATACAAGGACATAGTTTTACTTTATCCAAGTCCATGTGTGATTCTTGACTTATGCTTACTATGCTTGTCCAAATTTGATTAGCACACCTATGGCTTAAATCTTGAAAACAGCAGTGCCAGGTGTGTTCATATTCCATGAGTGTTTCACAGTAAACTTAAATTAAATGAGCTTTTCGGAGAAAAAGTCACGCCAAATAGCTTCATCAAATGAGTACTTGTACAAAAAAATGCATGCATATTTACCCCAGACTATAGCCGTTGTGTTGAAGGGTATTTGTACTTAATGTGACCCAAGCAGCACTATAAATTTCTGAATTAATGCCTTCAAATATCTTTAAAAAGTGGTCTTGTTAAAATCCTGTAATGTTTCTCAATTGTAGTCTTTGAGAGAAATAAAGAAGACAAGTTATGCTCAACTTCATAGTTTCCCCTCCAAATACTTGTCACTTTCAGAAGTCTGTGTGCTGAGTCTGTTAATATTTTTCTGGCTTGTACAGGGTTTGCTTTATTCAATCTGTTAGTTCATAGCAGCTACCAAGCAGTGACCAGAAACATTGCAGCTGCAGTTATGCTTAAGTGATGAGAATCACTTTGCCTGTTTTGCCTGGATATAACAGCTCCAGCAACAATTCATCTTTGTCTTGCATTAACTAAAAACCAGTACCATCAAGCCCTTACTGCAAATGTGTCTAGGACACTGTTTTCAAACTTGGATGCCTAAACCTGCAGCTGTTGACTCTTTCAGTGGCAGGGAGGCCCTGCAGAGAGAGACCCAGACAATTAGAGGACTGGGCAATCACCAGCCAGATGAAGTTCAACAAGGGAAAGTGCTGGATTCTGCATCTGGGATGGGGCAGCCCTGGCTGTTTATACAGACTGGGGAATGAGATGCTGGAAAGCCTTGGAAAGGAACCTGGGAGTCCTGGTTGGTGGCAAGTTGAATATGAGCCAACAATACCCTGGCAGCCAGGAGGGCCAACCGTGTCCTGGGGGGCATCAGGCAAAGCAATCCCCAGATTGTCCCGCTCTGCTCTGCACTGGGGTGGCCTCGCCTTGAATATAGTGTGCAATTTTCAGCACTGCAATATAAGAAAGATGTAAACCTGCTAGAGAGTGTCCAAACAAAGATGGTGGGGAAACCTCATGAGGAGCAGCTGAGATCACTTGGCCTGTTTAGCCTGGAGAAGAGGAGACTGAGGGGAGACCTCATTGCGGTCTACAGCTTGGTCATGAGGGGAAGTGGAGGGACAGACAGCGATCTCCTGTCTGTTGTGAGCAGTGACAGAACCCAAGGGAATGGCCTGAAGCTTTTTCTCAAAGAGGTTTAGGTTGGATATTAGAAAGAGGTGGGTGGTTGAGCACTGGAACAGGCTCCCCAGGGAAGTGGTCATAGCACCAAACCTGACAGAGGTCAAGAACTGTTTCAACAATACTCTCAGGCACATGGTGTGACTCTTGATGATGGTTCTATACAGGGCTGAGAGTTGGACACAACGATCCTTGTGGGTTCCTTCCAACTCAGGATATTCTGTGATTCTGTGATTACTAATACAAGGAGAACTTTTCAACTGGTTATTAAATATTGAAATGTGCCGAAGAGATTATGTGAAATTAAATATTTAATTTTGCATGATATCTTCACAGAAATGTTTCAGCTGTTTTATATTTTGGAAATATACTAAGATGTATTATCTCAATATTGTATTACCGAATAGCTTAACAAATTTCATAAATGCTATTTAAGGCATATGCAATCTCTATACTTTGCTGTATGAGTATGGAACTAATGGACTGGAAGTGATCTCCTTGGTTGTGAAGTCATCTCTTTTCAAGTGGAAATCAGAAGTTTGTCAAACTCCACATAAATTTATCCGCGTAAGTTACTCCATATATGTTTACCTAGATGCATGCGTGCACTCAGAGTCTGGATTCTCAGGGCTAACAAAACTTGTGATTGGGGAAAGAAATAATAGACAAAAAAATATAATAAACAAATTATTAGGAAATTAATTAAGGAGCTGTTAAGGAGTAACTTATCCCATGGAAAACAAAACAAAACAAAGCAAACGGCCAAAAAGCAAACCACACCAAAATAATTAAGCTACAAACAAAAAATCCTAACCACCACAACATTGTACACAAAAGCTTCACTTCAAAGCCTGTAGGTACATTTTTTCCTTAAGTTTCAATGAAGCTCAAATTTCATCTCATGCTCTCACTACGAGCAGATGAGCCACAATACTAAACAATATTGAACTAGACTAAGTTAACTCTCTTGTTTTCTATAAATCAAAGATGTTCACATAAACAATTACCAATTTGTGGCAGACTGCCAAGTGTTTATTTCTTCCTGTAACTACCAGTGATCATCATGGGGATTTTCATTCTTTTCCCTCTTGGATTGCACATTCCAGAGTAATTGTGCTAAGAGGTTATTCACAGATTGTTAAATCATATTTGATTCAGGGAAATATTTGAGTAAAACAGGATGTTACTTAATAAACTCAGCAGACAATCAGTTCTTCACTGCTATGGTAATAGATTTATTCAGCTTTATTTGGGAAAGTGGCTTGGGTTAAAGGCTGTCTGTGGCTGAACCATCATTAAAAACATTGGAAATGGTACATTGAATGATAGAATCATAGACTGCCTTGGGTTGGAAGGGACCTCAAGGATCATTTAGTTCCAAACACCCTGCTGCAGGCAGGGACACTTTCCACTAGACCAGATTGCTCAAAGCCGCATCCAACCTGGCCTTGAACACTTCCAGGAATGGAGCATCCACAGCCTCTCTGGACAACCTCACAGTAAAGAATTTCTTCTGTATAGGTAACCTAAACCTACTGTCTCTCAGTTTGAAGCCACTCCCCCTTGTCTTGTCACTACATGCCCTTGTAAATAGTCTCTCTCCATCTTTCATGTAGATTCTCTTCAGGTACTAGGAAGTCACAGTTAGGTCACCTTGAAGACTTATCCAGCGTGAATAATCCCAATTCTTTTAGCCTTTCCTCATAGGAGAGGTGCTCCATCCCTCTAATCATCTTGGTGGCGTTCACTCAATGAAACGATTGAGAGAGACTGTATCTTTTATCTTCCTTGCCTTTAATAGCTGTAAGATCTTTCTCTTCTCCCTTTCACCACTACAGATCCATTGATTTTTGTGAGACTTTGGTAATAGTATTGCAAATTAGTGTCAGGCACTTGAATTGTTTCCTTTTTGGTATTAATGAGCATTATGACACAAATGTTCTATTTGATACCTCAATTAGTATTTTAGATTGGATCCATAAAACCTCCTAAGTAACCATCCTCTGTCTATCAAGGGAAAAGTAAAACATATACAAGAGGTTAGCACAACCGGTGGTGTGATTGACTAAATGCTTCCTTGCTGATCAGCTGTTGCCTAAACGGTAAGTGGTTCTTTGGGTTCAGGATTCTTGTGGGATCCCTTCTTGCCCGTTCTGGTTACAAGGCAAAGTGAATCTCAAAATCTTAGCTTGTCCCTCTTTATTCATAATCCCTTTTAAGTAGCTGTACGTATGCTTTGACCTTGTGTAGCTCTCTTGTCGGAAAACTCTTGTTAAAAGTATAAATTTATGATCAGACACAAGCATTTCTTAATCTAACCACAAACATAAGGTAACACATGAGAAGAAAAGTATCAATCAGCTCTTTATTTCTAATACTAAGAGGTACAGCCATATTCAAACAAGTTTGCATTTTTAAAATTAGTAATCTTTCTTATATCTATGCCATTAAGACCTTTAGGTTCCTCTATGTTTCTGCCCAGTACTGGCAAACAGTTTTATAGGTGATGACCCCTGTTGGGGTTGGAAGTTGATTTTGTGTATAGAAAGCATTGCTAAAAATTTTGTCGAGATGTCCAATGTTTTTAGTAACTGAAGGTGAACTATTTTTAATAGGTGCCTGAGAGCCTGGTTTGATGTAATTAGTAATTCATGCTTAAATATTTTATTATGATGCTATTAATCATAATCCCTAAATGTTCTACACCATTTCTTTCCAAAGGAGCCACAGCACTTTGCAGGGTCAAGCAATAGTAAGTGGTGATGGCTGCTAATAGCTCAGTGCAAAAGGCGCTGTCAGTGGAACAACAGAAGTGGAAATTTAGAGCCTTCTTTTGCATCATCTTTGAATCCAAAACACTCACTGAAATAAAAAATCAGCGACAGATGTAGGTCAAGATATTTAGGTCACTTTAAAACAAGAAGGGTAGATGTTCATCTCCTCTTGAATTGACAACATCCTTTATTTTGGGGGGATCATTTTGTTTTGTGTGTAAAGGAAACAACATAATTTCAGACCAGCTATCCAAATTAGAGCAGTCCAGGGCATGACTGTTGATTGATTTCCTATTTGATTATGAGTGAACCAAAAAATACAGAACACTTTTTTAAAAATGGGCCCTTTGAAACCCTATTGAAGAGGGTCAAGGAACGAGAAGCATTAGGGATATAGCGGTGGTGCCTTGATCTGCCTCATTAGTTCAATGGGATTTCAAAAGTGCAGTTTTTAAAATATTGTTCCCACACATTTTTTGAATTCTAGTCAAAAGGTAGATCGATCAGCCATAATATCTTGGATATAAAGCCTGCCGTTTAAATAGCTAGCCAGAAATTGCCCATACTTTCCTTGATGTATCTTTTAAACAATTGCTGTATGATGGGGTAGCAATCATTGCAAGGATAAGGGAACCTAAAAATATATTTCTTTCGGAGTCATAACAATAAAATATAGTTTCATTTGTACTTTTTGGAAATAAAACTGATTTAATGTAAAAAAACCCTCAGAGTGGTTTCATCTTGGGTCTTATTTTTGCTTAAGAAATCAGCTTGCAAATTGCACTTGGCAAAGCATTAAGGCTGTCATCATTAACCAGTACCCATCACAGAAAATAGGCTTTTGTGCCTACTAGTATATATTTTGGATAATACAAAGTCGCATCAATATGCAAAAATTACTGAAAAAGATTTTATGCTGTAAATAAAGAATATTGATTATTGTGAATAATATACACATTTTTTCAGTAGCATTTTAACAGTTAGAAGGATTAGAGAAGTTAGGCTATAAAGTACTGGTTTTGATTAGTTACCTTTTAATTTATGAAAAAATGGGTGATCAATTTTTAGCATTTTTCTAATTAAATCTAGTCAAATAAAAGAGTAAGCATGCATGTGAATGCAAATTTTTGGGCCTAATTTTATCAATAGTTGTATTCTTAGATAGTAGAAATAATAAAAATATTAGTATGAGATTCTGTTAAGAATGACATGGTATATTATTTCCTCTAATACTAAAGAATTTTATTAAAGAAAACTTTTGATCTCACAGGTCTTTCAGACAGGTACTTTGTCTTTGAAATATGCTTTACAGTAGCTAGCTCACTGCTGATGTTAAGGGATCTAAACAGGAATAAAGATCAGTAAGTTATCAGAGAATTCTGAGCTGAAATACATTGAGTATTTGGATCACCATCATATCATGCACGTGTAATGTCTACAGCTTTTTGGACAGAAAATACCCTATTACAACCATACTGAGAACTACCTCAATATTTCCTTTCCTTTCCTTTGAGTTCCATTCTATTCTGTTCCATTCCATTCCATTCCGTTCCATTCCGTTATTTTTCCTTTACCTTTCTTTTATTTCTCTTTCTTTCCCTTTTGCTTTTCTATTTCCCTCAAAATTGTCATGCAGTTTATACTTGAAAAACTAACTTTTTGGTTAAAATCTTAGTAATGTGAGAAAGTAAAAAACTGACCAACTAAAAAAATCCCACAAAAACAAACAAATCAAAATAACCCACCACCACCAAACCCCCACAAACAAACATAAAAGTGAAAAAAAAAAAACCAACAAAACACAAAAGCTAGTTTGTACGGTACCTGATTCTGCTTGGGATGGAAGATTAGTCTTTGCCTACTTTTTATCAGCCTGTGTCTGTCTCAACATGTGTGCCTCCGTAATTCTTCTAACCACAATTTTGCAGGATTGTTAATACAAGAGGGTAGAATACATTTTAGCAGGCATCAATGAAAAGGTTGATAATCCTGCTCTTTGTGATTCCAGTTAGAGTACCTATCACCTCAAAGGAAACCATATTAAAAAAAAAGTGAATTTATTTAAAAGCTACATACATTTGCTGCTTTAAATTAACTACTTAAAATGGATGTGCTTGCAGTTTTATATGCAGTAAGATGCATACTACTGGATTCTAACTATTTCTTAGGAAGAGATATGAGAGATCATAATCTTTCTTAATACATATGGACATATTTAAATGCTCAAGACCACGTAAAAAAATTTAAATAAAATAAAAGCAGGAAGGGAAGTTCTGTGATATGAGGATTTTGAAGGTTCATGTACAACTGAGTAGAATGTTGCAGTCCTTCTCAGATGTAGATACAAACAGTACTTTGAATTGCTTGAATGTGATGTGCTATTGTCACTATTTGTATTATTGGGCCTTAAAAACTTGATTCAAGTTCATGATCCCTATTGTGCAAGGTATTATAGCAGTACAATGAAAAAACAGTTTGTTTCCTAAAGAGGCAAGAACGTTGTGTCTTTGAAGAGGTTTTGGTAGTAATAGAAAAAACAACTTCGGATACTCTCCAGTATAACTGAATAATATTCAGCATCTGTAGTGTCATCTACATTACAGTAGTGTTCTTTACACCACAGAGGGTTTTTCTGGGGTAAGTCAAAACAATGATGTAAATCTCTAAAATTGTATCTATTGCTAGTCAAGATAACCTTACAGTACTGCGTCTATCTGGATATGTTTTTATCACAACTGCAGTGCTAAAAAGTGCTCTGTTATTAGAACTTTCTGTGTGGCTTTCAGCTTGTTTGTCTTGGGAAGGTTCCTCACTTTGCCATTAGATTGCTCTGAGCATGCAGGAGAAAACTATGACTACACCCGCTAGTTTATTTAGAGGACAACATTTTGACAATAATATGGACAACTCAGATTGTGTTTCCTTTCTGTCAACTTCTTGCCCCCTTTCCTTCACGTAGTGGTTGAGGCATTATGTAAGAGGCTGTGGCTGCTATGCTGTCAGAGCTGTTAGGAGCCCTGTCTCTGTGCCTCAGCTTACAGATTTGCTTTCACATTTACCTTTTTCTTTTTCTTTTTTTTTTTTCTTTTTTTTTAGTTCTTCTGTTCTAAGCAGCCCTATCCATTCTCCTTCCTGGACACTGACCAACCTTTGATGGCTCAGTCTTTTCTCTGGCTTGAGGGAACTTTTCTTCCAAGCAGATGATAATAAAAACATCCATCCTCTTGCCTAGCCTGGAACTGAAAACTGGAAAAGCAGTCCCTTTTTCTCCAATAGGGTAATCTGCTGTTAGAGAATATAACACTTTCTATACTGTTCAGGAAAAAAAGATACACCTTCTTCTCTGTAACATGGGAAATGGGATTTATGCACCTATCCTGGTTATGCTCTCCTCCGTCTTTCAAAGAGGATAAAAGGAGCTCTTGCAGGTGGACAAAAAAAAAAAATTTAAGAGAGAAGTATTTCTTCTTCCATCTTAGATTCTCAAAGAAGTCCTCATCTTCAAAATTGCTGATGTATGTGGGGGAGTTTTGTTTTGTTTTGTTTTTATTTGATAAATGAACCCCAAATTCATTGCACTTGGGGCCATGGTTTAGTGTTGAACATGGCAGCGCTAGGTTAGTTGTTCAATGATCTTAGGAGGTCTTTTCCGACCTTGATGATTCTATGGTTCACTGACCTCTAAAAAATGTTGTGGTTTTGTTCATCTATTCAGCAGGTAGATGGGTATATTACTCTTGATCAAAAATTTAATTTAAAATTGATCACTGACTTGTGTTTTATGATCAGAAATATTTTTAAATTGAATAGGAAATAACAATGAAGAGTCCTCCAGTTTCAAGAGGGTTAGAAGTTGTGGCTTTTCGTACCTGCTGGTTGTTCCTGCCACTCCTCCCTGTTGGTTATATGATGATTTTTTATTTTTAAATTATAGTATATTCTCTTAATATTCCAAAAGATTTACAGTCATCTTCTCTGCAAACTTAGGGAAACACACTATGTATCTGATAAACTCTGCACCTTTTTTTCTGAACTAACAAAACATCTTAATGTACTCATAGTTTATGCATTCTTTGTTGCAGAACTGCACATCATTGAAGCTTGGAGGGATTTTTTTTCCCCCTGAAAATGTAAACAATGACAAAAAGATTCCCAGTTCTCTAACGGTTGCCTGTAAATAGTGTTTCTAAATCTCCTACCTACAGTCCCACTTAGTCAGGGGTTGAGCAGCTCCTATTTCCACTCCTTTCCATTTTAAATCAGCAGTATAAGCAATCCTTAAAGTAGCATTTGCATTTGCTGAGTGCTCCAGCACCCTGATGATTTCATTAAGTTCTGTCTGAGGCTGAGGAAAGAGAATGGGGTTTTGTTTTACTTTTAACAGACCTAATGTTGAGTTTGAAGTGCACATACCATCTAAAATGTACTTAGATTAATATGCATAAAACCAGGATGGCTGACTGCTAGTGGAAGATACAGATTAATATATTAAAAAAGGTTGTATGCCATCAAAAAACCCGAACCTCACAACTATGGTTAGTGCTTCATTACATGCATAGTGTTAACCTTCACCCATGTTCCTGGATTTTTTTCTCCTAACTTTGAAGAATTCAAACTATTTCTTATCTCTGAAACACCTTGTTCTTCAAGGAGTATTTTGGTCACTTCTGTATTTTTTCCAGGTTCTCTTGTTACTGGGGATGCAGGAATTTCAGGTGATTTTTCAAATAGCATTACATAAGGCTAGTCGAGGTAGCAAGGCTCATGGCTTGCGGCTTAAGGGGGGAAATTGCTTCATTAGAGCACCAGTGCTTCTTGCACGTACTACTAAAGGGAAGGGAACATCCTGAGAGCTATCTCAACTATGCATTGACAAGCCCAGTTGTGCTTGTTCAGGAAAAGCCTCTTTTTGTGGAGTAGCTTTCTGCCAGCCACCAAAGAAAGAGTTACCGTCTTCCTTACAAGTCACTTCAAGGCAAGGCAACAGCATACTGGTTCTGCTCAGGGTCTACAGGATATAACATCACAAACCAGCCAGGAGCAAATAAATTTCAGAGACATTTTCAAGCCCTACTAACTGCTAAAAGGGTATTTCAGATATTATTCATATTTTTTCAGATGCCATTAGGTTCTGTGTGAAAAATCACTTCTGTAACGCAGCTGCCCATTTTACTTGTTTAAATGATGACTGGCAGGTTTTTGAAACTGGGTTCAGAGAATAAGGGAACAAATTGCATACCTTGCTCACCAGGCATTCAGCCTGTAAATTATGTGAGGTAGGTACACTTTTTAAAATCAATACCAAAAAGTATACACAACTTGATTAAATAATAGTGTATATGCATTAATGCTGGTTTCTGTGGCTGAAAGCCTTCCTACCGGAGTTCACAACAAAAATGTTTGTTTGAATCCTGATTATTTTGTGATTCTTTTCCCATTTCTAATTAATGAAATCAATTACTGTTGTGATGCTGTGTTTTATTTCACAGTAGAAAAATGAATTACTTACACTCTCACAGCAGTATTTGCTGTTTCTCCTTTGTTGCTTCTTATTTAAGCTAAAAAGTTTTAGTCTCTCAGTCTTTCAACCAGGGAGTGAAGGCAATATTAAATGATTTAAATGACCAGTCACAAAACACAAATGTCTAATAAATTATCTGAGAAACAATTCAGCAAATACTCTGTAGGCTGGAATTTGTTTTCTTAAACTATCTGGAAAATCTTTGGTAATGGCTTATTTATTATTGGACTAGATGAGCAGTTTTTGCTCATCAGATAGCATTAAAACGTAAATAACTGAACAGTGTTAAAACAGATTCATAGTGAATGTTATAATTATTTATCTCTGATTTTTATTTTTAATTAAAAATACAAATATCAAACTATGTGTGCATTGCCAGCAGCCCTACCAGATCTTAAATGTTTTCTGAAAACAAAACTGCTTCATTTTATGTCAGTGTGTAAAGCAGTAATGCATATTCACTCACATAAATGGTGTTTTATTCACATAACAGAGAAAAGCAAAAGCACATTTAGGCCAGTAACTGTCTGGGTGACATTTCCATGGGCCTGCCTTCTTCCAACAGCCCTTCTGCTTTAGATATGGCTCCCCATCCTTGTGATGGTTATCATATTTTGGTACTGGTGCTTTTAACGGGGTACAGGTTATCAGAGATGTTGTTTATACACGTGAACAAAAGGCAACGTGAAACCTATGCCTCAGATTTCACTTGCTGTTAGAACTGAATGCAGCCATTAGGGAGGTTGTTACACACTGTACCTTTTGCTGAGGATTTGGGGAGTTGAGATGGGCTCTTGCTGATAATCAACACACAAAATAAAATTGACCATGCATTTTCAATCTTATTTACAGTGTCTCCTCTAGCCTCAGTCTTTTCTGTCATAATGATCTCTTAATTTATTTTATAACCATTTAGGTCCACCTTCTCCCGTGTAATCAGTTAGATCTTTCTTCATGTTTTTCTTTGTTTGTAGCATCAATGACCTCTTGTCTGATAATCATCAATGACAGTTTTGATAGTTACTTCAGAAGCTTTGCTCTTTCCAGTCTTAGCACTGTCCTTTGTTTGAATTTAAATCTTAAACCTTATACTCATCAGTTTTCCTTCAGACAGCTTTGGCTTTGTTCCCTTACCTTGTTTGTAGCTAGTCAGTTCACTTCCAAGGAGAACTGTGTGTTCTTCCAACTGCATATTATTTGGAGGACCCTCCCCCATATACCCAAACTTGCCTTTAAAGCTTACTGTATCAGATCACCACTGCTCTCCCTTCTTGTAAAGATTTTACCCTACAGGATGAAATTGTTAGTGCTTTTTATCATGCCAGTTTCATAGCAGCTTCTGGTACTATTTGTTAGTATTTTTTGAAGCTTCACTTAAAATATTATGGGCCTAAAATCATGTGTACTTCAGTATTACATCAGTCTAACCACTGATAAATTTGTGACACAGGGAGTTGGAATGAGTATTTTAGAAGTCTCTGTTCTGTGTAACTGTATCAGCCTTGTAATTTCCTTTAAATTTATTTTGTAATTGAAAAAATCATTTTAGAATTATGGAAAAAATACGGTTGCTGTTTGTACAATTTCATAAACATTTTAAAATCAGCACAGAAGACATTCTCTGCTTTGAAAAGAAGAGGTTGTTTGTTTTTTGGTTTGTTTGGGTTTTTTTTGTTTTTTTTTAATGTGAATACTAGCCTGGTTGTATTTAGACTGCAATTGTAGATATGTTTCCTACTTGGCAATGAGCAGTAGAAGATTTGCTCATTTGTTTGTAACTGCATGTATGTAGGGTATGCACACTGTTTGCTAACACCTTTCCTGACAGCAGCGATAAGCTGCCTAGGCTGGCAAGAGAGTTCACCTAGCAGAGGGTGGAAAGATGAAAGGTCATTTTATGAAATGCAAACTGAGAAGCTAAAACATAAACAGAACTGCTCTCACAGAAATACTGGTTTCTGCCTACATCTACACAAGTTTATACTTTTAGGCTGCAGTCCACACTTTGCACAAATAATCACTCCGTTTCCATCTGAGCATGAACAGCTGAGAGGGACTTGAGTCCTGGTTTCCCAAAGGTCCATTCTGCCCAGTAATTAGGTCACATCTCCATCATCTTTTATCTGTGTTAAACGAAAAGTGAGCCCTGGTTTCAGAAGTCTGATAAAAGCTGTGGGATTTTCATTATTGAATATTCCATAGTTTTCTGGTGTGGGACATCAAGTGAAACGTATGTTTCCATTTAACTGGTGTTGGGCTGCGTTTAGGAAGTAAGTAAGTAAATGGCCAGTCTTCGCGAACGAAGATCCAGGGAAGGTCTTTACACCTTCCAGCCTGCGCATTGGATTTTTTAGGTGA
>JAWMRA010000041.1:24570333-24632990 GCA_035584735.1 Pseudotriccus pelzelni | reverse complement strand
TACAGGGCTAACGAGCTCCACCTGCCCGGGGAGTATCCCTGGCTGGGAATCGAACCCTTGGCCTCGGCGGTGAAGGTGCTGCAATCTAACCACTAGGCCACCAGGGGCTCCCAGTTTAGGAAGTAGCGAACAGCAATTGCTGTGATCCCAAATAGTAGAAAAGTAAATATTTTAAGCACAAATTCGTGGGATGCTGTCGTTTTTCGATTCTAAATGAGAAAAACAAAATTTCAAATCTTCAATACTGAGAAGCATAATGTGATTTCAAACATCCATGTGGTAAAAATAATGGTAAAGTGGCAGACCCTAAAAGTTTCTACCATGTTGTCAGTTGTTACTGTTTCTAAAAAGTAAACAGTTTATTTCTGATCTATACAAGAATAACAAGGGAATTAAATCTCTTTGATTTCAAATATCTTAATGTTTCACTTTTTTTCCTAGTCTGCAATGAAAATCCTTTATTCTTGGTGGGTATTGCAGTAGAAGAACTGGAAGCTTGGTTGAAACTGGTGAAGATCTCTGAAAATCAGCATTACCGTCCCAAATCTGATTTCTCCTTTTCTCTCATCTCTCCAGTGTTCCTTCCATCCCCTTCTAATCACAAGTCTCAGACTGAACAGCTATCTAATACATAGTCATCCCTTTTTTGTTCCTATTATCTACAGTATTTTCATGACTTCCAAAAGACCACAATAACTCCAATCATCCTTCATCTCTCATCTCTGCTTCTGTTTCTTTTGTGATTCTGTTACACCTCGTGTGACTTGAGTCTTTTCTTTCTTGTGCATTTACTCCTTGTCTGTAATAGGGAAGGATTTTGGACTTCTTACAAGTTGCCAGTATTTCCATGTCTTCCTTCTCCCTTTCTATAATTTCTTCTCCTGGATGATTTTACCAAACTCATGACTTTAATTTCCACTCTGCTATTAATGCCATCCTTCATTGCTGATTAGTCCATTTTTTGTTCAGCCATCTTCATGGTTTTTTCCCATGCTGCTCCATAAAAACCTGTAAATCCACTATGGCTGCTGCTGTCCCTGAAGGTCTTGTCCATGTGGTGTGTACAGCAAGCTCAGCACTGGCTAAAGCACGGGTGGACTGAAACTTGCATTTATAGTAGCAAGAACACTTTCTTTGTCCTTGCCTTTTGCTCTTTCCTGCTGTGTGTTTGCCTGATCTTTTTGTGACACACATGCGCAGTGTCAAATCTAATGGGACCCTAATTTAGGCATCTACATGTTACTGTTATTAATTAATAACTCCATCCTTTGCTGATTTTGACAACTGCTAGGACACTGAAGGGCAATTGCATTACTAACCATTTGTATAAATGCAAAACTGCAAGAGATTGAAGACTGCACACGGAGGGCAGGTTCTGCAGACTGGTGTGTTAGCACATAGCTGGTCTGCAGTATTTAGACATTCATGATTCCCTAACAGACATAGCTTCTGGTTTAGGGACAACAAAAATAGTGGGTTTATAATGACAAGAAGTACCAGAAACCTTTGAAAACATGTTTCTGGTCATCAGCTAAAGGATAGTGAAGCAGGAAAGCCAACTCAGTGTTCAGGGCAGTAAAGCAGGAGAGTTCTTTCTGTACTGAGTAAGAAAGAGGGGAGAGCATGTCTGAGCCTTTCTCCATGTACAAGGGGAAGAGTAAGTGGGCCTTTGACTTCAGTGACAGGCTCCCTTATTCTCTGGCTCTATGTTCATATTTGTGAACTTTCTGGATTCCTTCTATGGAGTCACACACAATGAGTTTTCTTACTAAAACAAAATAGAAGAATGTAAATTTCTGTCATCTAAATAAACATTTTTTTTTCATTTAGATTACCCAATTTAGATTGGATTGGATTAATCCAGTGAGTTGATACATAGTAGTATTCACATATTAAACCAAACTGATGTAATACCTGGTAAACCAAAAAGACTTGACTAATTTGTCTGGCACAGGTAAAAATGCAAAGCTGTTGTAATTAAAGGCATTAGGAAATTTTAAATATCAGAACACTAAGACAGAATATATTGTTGGCTTTAAGTGTAAGAGAGGGATTTAGCAGAGCAAATGCAAGTAATCTTATTTCTTTTTATTTGTACCTTAACAATGTATTTCCTTTTTGTTAGACAATATAAAAAACCCCTGTAGCTCATCTTACATTGATTCATGCCCTAATTATCCATCAACGTTTTCTAAGCTCTTCACATAACTCAGTAAAAGTTTACCATTTTTTCTAATTTTTCATGGCAACCTGGTTCCAATGGCATGATTGAGTACATCAATAAGAACTTCATTCTTCTCCTTCAGAGACATATTTAGATATAGACAATGGTTGGGATGGTATACCAAGATCGCTGACTGTTATGCTGACAATGTTGCTTCATTGTCTCTTTTTAATTTCCCCTCTGTCTGTTCTGCATCTATTCATGTATTTCACCTGTCTTGTCCTTGCTGGGTAACCTTTGAGGAGTAGAGATTGCCAATTTCTTTAGTATTTGCACAGTAATAACACAATAGCTTTCTAGTCTGTGACTCAGGCATTCTCACAATAAAATAATTACAGAATTGTTTAGATTCTTAGTTACAAAGTGTTAACAAAATTTGGTTGTGTTATGTGAATAACTTTTACCAGAAAGCATGCCAGAAATGAAATTAGAATTTAGAATTTTAAAATTTAGATATTTCTATACAAGACCAAAAAATAATTAAACCTTCTTTTCACCGTGGTAAGGCAGAAAGTTGTCCTTTTTAGCATATGAGATAAAAGGCCTGTGGAACTGGACTTGCATTTCCAAAATGTATGAGGAAGCTTCTACAGAGCTTAAAAAATAACTAATAACTTTAAGATGCCCTATTTATATACTTAGGCTTTGATTTCATTATAGTTAGATTTGAGAGTGCACAAAAGCTTCAAATTCATCTAGCGGCTAAAATAAGAGTGTATAAAAATAAGACAACTTTGTTTCTTTTCCAAAGGAAAGACTTATTTTAGGATAAAGTAAATAAATCAGTCATAGTGAAAAATAAGCCACATTCTGTCAGAGATGAGGATTACCACATCAATGATGCAATAATCTTTACATTTCCTTGTTTGGTAAGAGTCATTTAATTGTGATTGCCTTGCCTTGAGTTAGTTAAAGGGACCATTCCTTTGCCACATTTATCAATCCTTTTATTCTTTCACTTCCATAAATGCATATGGCAACTCACTACAAGAGGCAACTGAGTGAGCTTACAGTGATAAATTTTTCTTGTTAGGAGAAATTACATTCACTAACTTGAGCTACTTCAGCATGAAATTGAAAAAGAATCATTTTGTCTTAATTTACATTCTTGATTCAATGAGAAAAATGTAGATTAGGCCAAGAAAACTATGTAGACATTGCTTTAAAAACCAAAGGTATACCGAGCTGTTCGTCTAGCTGTTCATTGGAAGTTCGTCAGATAAAACATCTCCTGTATTTATGATGCTGGATTGAATTAATTCCTGTGATTCACTTTAAAATATATACATTTTTGGTCTTTCAGATCCGTTTACTGTTTCAGTTACATCTTTATCAGCAGTGGTATGCATTTTTCATTTCCCACCTAAGCTGTCCACATCGTTCCTTAATCAAAATCACTGGGATAGTGCTGCGGTTCACTAGCCTTAGGAGCTGCTATTTGCCTTGAATAAATTACGTGAAAACATGTTGATTGATAGATGTTGCATGTCAGAAAAGAAGATAACTGTATCTTCTTCAGCTTACTAAAAGGTCATGCACACAGCATAATAGGAACAGCCACAGACAACTTTGAGATAAAGTGTATCATGAAAAGGTGTGCAATCTCATAACCAGTGAAACATGGAGTACAAGCTATTGTCTTCTGAAACACGAGTGATTTATCCACTTAAATTCGAGTTAAGATGAAAAACAATTTACCTTCATGTGTATTTGAATTCTATTTTCAAATGCTTAAAAAAAATCTGTTCAAGTGTTTTAAATTCTTCTGTCTTTCAGTTCTTTGGCAATGGAGTGTTGTTTTTGAAACAAATGCACTTTCGTAGCAGAATTTTCAACTGCCTGTTGCAAAGAAAATAAATCTTTTAAGATATTACATAATGCTGAATTAATATGTTTACCTCCACTGAAATATCTCTAAGTACATTGTGATAAAATGGGAATTGTAGATTGCTATGTAGTTAAGGAAAAGAGTTGTTTATCTACATCTAATGATTTTTTTTCCCATGAAGTTGTATGAAGTACTCTGTTTTCCTTTGATTTTCATGTCAGTTGAAGCTGTTTGCTGGTTTTGTAGAACCCCAAAGTTTCTGTCCAATATTGAGTGCCTAAGTTATCCATTAATGGAAATAATTAAATTTATTATTTTAGTATTCGTTTATAGTGGACGTGGTAAAGTTGTCTGTAAAAAAATACCTCCTTGTTGTGCTGTCTTTGACATTCACGTTTGTGCAGCACTGTAGAGATATGTCAGATTCATATGAAATATTCAGTTTATTAGAATAAGCTCAAGTATTCAGTAGGTCTGGAGATGTAATTTGGTTTGAGATTTTTACTGCGTGAATGTGTTAAAAACTTGACTATGCTTTCTTTGCTGCCTGGCATTTAAAGACTTCCTAAGGTATTTCTCTTATATCTTGTTAACATACATAATTATTTGCATGCATGTATATATAGAAATTCACCTTATTTCAAGCAGCTAATACAAGAAGGAAAAACAAAAGCCAGGCACTGCTAAAAAAAATGTGGCTTTTAAAAATGGGCCAGCGTGTTTTAGGTAGAACAAACCTGGCCAGGTTCTTATCTACCCCAAACTTTGTTCTCCACAGAGCTGCCAAACTGTCAAACTGTCCAGCTTCAGCATGTAACAAAGATTCTGTTGTATTGCAAAGATATTCATAACAATTTTTATAGGAGGCTCTGAGTGTATACGTTCACAGTTGTAGCGATAACACAGCACTCTGCACTGTTTGGCTTGTTTATATTGGCAGGGATCCCCGAAGTGGAAGCAAAAGAGTCCTGCAGAAATCTGGTATTTGAGCTGAAATTTACACACTTTAAGTGATGAACTAAACAGGCTGGTGTTTTCTTTTTCTTACTCAAAAAGTGCAAGGTTACACAATACAGACGGTTTTCATCTTTTCCCATAAATGCACAGATTCCTGGGATATAAATGACTGAATTCATCACCAATTCATCAGGGACGCTGAGCTATGCAGTTCTGTTTACAGTGGCAGAAAGTTAATATAAATTTTCATCAGAAGGGGAAGTTTACACATATGATTCTATTTGTCCTTCATTATTAGCACCTGAGTCTAGGCTGGAACGCATAATTGTCTACAGGCACAGGCCAAATAGATGCAAGGGAAAGGCAAATAAGCACACCAAAAATAATTTTATGGTTGTCTGTTACAATTCTCTCACTGGGATTCTTAATCTAGAAAATCAATAAACAACAGGAGTGAAACTCTTTTCCTCTGTTCAGGCATGGCATAGGCAGAAGTAACAGACAGAAAGCCATTGTACCCTTGTATTTTTTGTATTTCACAGAAAATCCAACTGAGGTAATTTCTGTATGAAACAAAATTGTTATTTGTTTTTTTATTTAATACAGTTTATAATTACTTCATGCTATATTTAAATATTGCAATATAAAAATGCGTCAGCCCTGCCAGCATTATTTAAAGTTGCTGTTCCAAAGTGTCTTCTTTTTTTTTTTTTCAAATAACATAGGTTTGTTACATATTCACATTCATCAAATAAAGTAAAAAGACATGCAGAGAACTTAGTTCTAAAGGAGTAATTGTAAAATGTAAGGATGAGGTAACTAATTTTTTAAAAATTTTTTGCAACAAATTCTCTCTGGTTATTGGTATGTTTTTGTTTTGTTTTGTTTTTTTTAATTGAAATCACATTGCGGATTTGAAGGAAGTATTGTGACCACTCTCTGCATTTTTTTTCTGAATGGTTCTGAGCTATAAACCCAAGTTGAGAGGCAGTGTTGGTGCTGTGGGACTCCTGTACGCTGAGCATCCTCTACTCTGATGCATCAGTACTTTGAATGTTTTTACCCCATGGAGAATAAATTCAAAATTTGGCCATACCCGATTAATATTTTTTATCCTTTGTACGTAGATATAAATGTCCAAATAAAACTCATTATAATCATGGCAACAAAAGTTTTTAGACTATAACTCAACGGTACAGTGAGCATGAATTGGCACACCTGTGGTAGCTTAGTTTATTATTGGTGGCAGTAGCAGAGAAGGTGCATGCACCAGCACTTGGACCATCACTCCTGATCTGTGAGATTAGAAAGATGGTCCTTCCCTGAATCTTGAGCTCGGCACTTGTGCCTTCTGCATTAGCCAGCCCTTATGGCATCAGGAGATGCCTCGGTGGCCTGCCCATGTTTCTGGGAATCTTGTAGCAAAGCCTCAGCAGAAAGGCAATTAAACATAAAGCTGATGATTGGGATAGGGAAGGCAAGGATCTGAGAGGTGGTGAAGTACAGGTATATGGAAATCAGAGAGTTAAATGAGTGGATAGAAAGTAAGCTGAAAAAAATAAGGGCCACCTGATTATTATAGGAGTGGTATATGCAGTTCTCCATTTAAAATGTGTTGAAGTTTTTGCACATTATAGCTAGGATTTAAATATATCATATTCTTCCCTGCATTAACTGCATGAACATAGAATTAATTGTTTGAGAATTTAAAATGTGAATTGGCTCATGATTTCTAATTTTAAAATTAATTTCAAATTAATTCTTTTGATAATCCTGTCAAGCATTTTAGTCCTGCATGATTTTCCAGTAGTCACAGCCTGTTTTCTGCCACTTTTTTTTATTTTTGAAACTTACTGAAACGGTGTCTGTACTACAGCTGGAGGCATTCAAAAAACATGTGTCTTCTGGCTGTGACTCATTTTTCCTCACAAACCATGAGGTTTTGTTTTGCTAGCATGGCTAGCTCAACATACTCTGTCGAGGAAATTTCCACATCTAAAGGCTATCTTGCAGAATGGATGACGTTTCATTATTCTCGGTGGAACTGAAGTCATAATTTAGGTGATATTTTCTTCCTAGTATGCAAGCCATGTTGGGAGACAGGAGCTCTCCTGTTAAGGCTCAGATCACAGGCTGTTTTTAAAGATGACAGCTGGCTCCCCTTGCATGGTGTAGGGGCTATTTTCAGAGCACCTTTGCCTGGTTTAGATGATGTTCTCTGTAATACTAGAAAAATGATCTGTATGCATTTCATTGATTAGAAGAATTTGAAAGAAGAAACAAAAGGCAAGGAGCATAGGAGGGAGAAAAACTTCTGGTCTCTGCATGTACATGAGTAAATAGAGTAAAAGAACAGAGAAGGAACCACTATGGGAGGGTTGAGGAGGAAGCCATGGAGTTTCAGGGATGTACGTTTGAGAGCAAAGAGAACTGCAAAAAAAGAACAGTAAAAGCTCATCTGGTGTTGCAAAAAGATCTGAGTGACCAATATCCTTTTTTTGCTGCTTCAGAGCAATTCTAATTACATGACTGCTGTTTGATGCTGTGGCTGTTGGATGACATTACTGCAGATAATGAAAGATGTTAGGCTATCCTCTTTTGTTCCATCCATTAGCAGACTTACAATCCTGCTTTCTTCACCATAACTTCCTTTTTTTTCTGTTGGCACTGATAACTTAAGGATAATTTTTTAAAAAATTGTATTATCCTAGGTTGCTACTTTGCATTCTTAACTTAAATTCATGTAATTTTTATTTGGGCAAGCACATGGAACAGTTTATAAACCAGTGGGTCAGCAGTCAGTCCCCTGTGTTGCTTGGGAAAAAAAGCAGACTAAAAATAAAAAGCACATTATATATAATGATAATAACATTCAGAAGTATGAATCTGAGGGGAAAAAATATGGAATACTCGAAATCTATACCAGAACTTGTGAGCATCTTTGAAGCATGAGTACTGTGTATCAGCCTACACTAACCTCATTTTGCTGGTGATGCACAGACCCATTTACCTATCTGGGTAGTAATCCTCTCAGGTGCTAAAGCATCCCAGAATGTAAATTAGCACGTATCTGCATACAACAAAGTGGCCAGCACACTCCAGCTTTGCTACTGTGTGGATTCTTGCTATTAAAACCTTCTCTTAACACTTTATCCTGTTATTTTTGGGCTGCTTTTCGTAGCTTTTAAAGAAAGACAAAAAATCGGTCTTCGTACCACTTACATGAATAGACAATGTAAAATATTCTTTATTCTGTTGTTATATTTTTGAGTCACAGTGGGTGCATGAGAAACTTTACACTGCAAAACTTAATTATACTTTAATTCAGTGACCTTCATGAACATGTTTTCCAAACTATTGCAAGTTCTGTCTGTGCAATGTAGTTATTGAATGTGCATCACTATGTGCTGCAATTTCTGATTGAAGTTTTTTCTCCTTGTAAAGTGGTTTCTCTAATAATAAAAGTTTGTTAGCAAGGTCTGATAGTCCCTAATTGTTTCTGTACAATGTGATGAGAAAATACCTTACTTTATTTCTTCCTTTTTGTGATTAACCGTGGTGAGTGTCCTAAGGGCTCCTCTTGTCCTTCCTGATCTTACAGGCCCTGCTACCTGAGGCTTAATAGAGAAACTTCAGTCTGAAGGAGAAGAGGGGTTTTTTACCAATATAAGAGAATGCCCCAAAATATCAAATATTTTTTTACACATAGACCAATGATCAGACAAGTGTTGTAAGAACAAACTGTAACTTCCAGCAGTACCTGTGATGTGAATGAGATGTGAAAGATTCCTCAAGGCAGAAAGTGCCTTTTTTTCATTTCTCCTTTCCCAGGGATGACCACTAATTGCTGCATCTCCTCCTACTGCTACTAGTTGGAAATACTTGCAGAATGATAATAGAGTCCATTTTTGTCCATAACTTTGTTGTTCTCAATCAATCCCTCCTGCTTCCTATGCTGGGCTCCAAACTTTCGTTAGATCCTCAGACAGTATCTTCATGTTTTTCAAAATGTGCAGGGTGCATCAAGGATACAGTTTCAGTCTCTGACTCCTGGTGCTGTGCCAGGATATTGTGTCTCTTTGTCAGTGCAGTCGGTGACTTCCTAGCTGGAAGCCACAGCCTTTGGTGCACTGCAAGTGCACAACCAGGGTTAAGTGCCTGGAGCTAGCTAAGCCCTTCAGAAATATTTCTCAAAGCCAAAACCCAGTTTTATAAGATGAAAACTGCTCTGAGAGGCCAAGTGTTAAATCTAAAATGCCCAGCAAGTCCAGGAATATCCTCAGTTCCTCCTCAGAGAATGGTAACATGACTTACTGAAGTAACAGGCAGTCCTTTCAGCAGAATTATTGTAATTTATCAACACTATTATCCAATACTGGTACGTGCAAAAAGAGTATGAAGGAGCAACTTTTAACTCTGTATTTTAAATTCATTTATTAATTTTAATTCTCAAAATCCGGTGAGAAATTTGTGCATTCCAAATGGCTCAAAAAAGCCCAACAGAAAACCATTGATGGAACTTGATAAATATGATGCAGAAGAGTCAGATAAAATGTGCAAAATCAAAGTAGGAAGCTTCCTTCAATTCTAAATCCAAGGGTGGGGTTTTTTAAAAGGTGTGGAAAACAGAGCTATCCACTTATATGTGTTGTTTCCTAAATAGTAAGAGACAAATGATAGAACTAGGCTAAACGTGAGAATTGTGAGTTATATTATTTCATTTTTACTACTTTATAGGTCAGCATTTATCTTATTGTTTTAGCAGTTTGGACTTGAAAGGTAATTTGTTAGGAATTTTAAGCATTTTATGCATGCTTAGCAGTCTTCTTAAAAATGGGAGTATTATTTTGAACAAAAACTCTGTTTCAAGACTTGGATGACATACTTATGTGCCAACTGGCAGAAGTGGGCATAGCGCTATTCAAGGCTATTAATATTTATTATCAATCTGATAGTAAGTTATTAAAATCGAATCATCCTGTAACTGTAATTTTTCCTTCTTGGCCTTTGCTTTGATTGTGACAGATTTTAAGAAAGTAAAAATATTTTGGAAAGAAAACTATAAGGAGAAGAGTGTTCAGTGTGATTTTGCTCACTGCAGTTTGGGACAGAGGCAGCCATGGTCACTGTCTTAAAATCTGACCAAAATATGTATTATTTCCTTTTTCCACAGAATATTTCTTGATATCTTTGTTGAGACTTTAAATAATTTGATATGCTTTAGCTTCTTTGGTTCCATTGGGAAAAACAGGAAAGAGAACATCTACCAGAAAATTTAAGGATTCATGAAGATTGCTTTTCAGAATTTTTTGAATACAAATATTCTTTTCATTTCACTCTGCTTTCTTCTAACAGTTACTTAAGTTCTGTATATGACAGTCCAGAATCAAATACTTTTCCAAACTGTTTGCTGAATAACTCTATGATCCCAACTCCCTGTCTATTTATTAAATTTGATGATGTCTTCACCTCCCATAACCATGAGATCCATGTTACTACACTCCAGTTAATATTTCTTTATTTCTTACAGTAATATTTTTTCTTTTCTTGTTTCTTTCCCCTTTTTCTTTATTATGAAGTAAGAATTCTTATCTAAAAAAATAAAGCCCCAACATACTTCTGTGTTTGGCATATTCTTTGGAAAATTGATCTAGCTATTTTTTTCTCCAACACAGTGTAGGTTCAAGTTCCATCTATTCAGCTACTTTATTTTGGATAAGTACTTTGATATTGAGATCTTGCCTGATCTTGCCATTGAAGCTGTTCAGCTCTTGGTACTGTTGTGGCATTTCTGTTTGTAGGTCTGATAGAGGCTTAGTGTCCTCAAGTAATGCAGTTTGTATTGATCTTCACTGTTTGCTTATTGACCCAGTACCCACAAATAGAAAGATTTCTGTATTCACCTCTTTTCTATTTCTCGACTGAACTGAATAGAAGGTAAAGGTCTTCCTCTCTGTGCTGCATGTTTAGTCTAGGTGTGTCTCCACACATTCCAGGTTTGTCACTTTCACTTTTTCCCCCACGTTGCCAAAGATCTATAGAATGTGTTAGAGCACCCCCTGCCTACTGATACTTCTCTGACCACTGTGTGTTTCAAGGTCTCCTGGCAGAATAAATTGAAATGTGAGCTCTTGTGTTGAATGAACAGATTACAAGAGCTGGTGCTGTTAGCTCTCACCTGCCATCTGAGACGAATTTCATCTTGGTGAGTACTTCTCCTTTACTGTATTAAGTGGTGAAGTAAAAACTGACCACTGTGATCACTGTTTTGAGTTTCAACTGGATAGAGTAAGGAAAAGATCCTTGCAGCAATCTTGGCTAGTCGGTAGTAGCCAAGCCCCCCTGCTGGGAGCAAAAAAAGGGGCATGCTGACACACTTGTCTCCCTTTCAGTGTACAGCTCTCATCTCTGCTAATTTCTTAATGCACCAGGCAAAATATGATTGCAGGCAGAAGTTTGCAGAGCACTAGAGATTTTTCAAATGTGTTGGGTTGCCGCTTTTCTCTAGTTTAACTCTCTTTTTCCCACAGACCCTCGTTCATTTGTTAGTTCAATTTCTCACTTGCTTTGAAAAATGAATCTGTAGGACTAAGTCACATATTTACTTCCTACTAAGACGATTGGTGTGGTTTAGATGAGCTGTTGAAAGATGAGGCTGTAAAAAAATTGTCAATGCTTTTTTTTGCTTCCTGTGGGCAAAACATTTTTTGCCCAATAAGTATCATCATAGACTTTCCACTAAAATTTCCACTTACCAGTTATGGGGCTTCATACAGGAAATATGAGGAGACATGAAACTCTGTTATTGGGACTTCAGATTAAGTGATCATAATCCCTTTTTTTTTTTTCTTATCAGTCATTATAAAGCCTAACTAGAAAGGTTTCAGAAGAGTGGGCAATACTTAGTGATCAGTAACAGTGAGTTGAGAGTGTGATCCTTGCAGCATAAAGCAAGCAGTCAGACATAACAGGGAATGTAATTTTCACAAATAAAAAGATGTGTTCTGACTATAAAACTAGAAACCAGAAACTTCTAACTGTTATATTACCTTGCTGAGCAATAAAGTTTAACATGTAATAATATAAGTAAGTAAACTTGAATTTGGGATGCAATTAAGAGGTTGAAGAGATTTGAAGGTCATGCCATATTAGAATTGTCACACTTTTTTTTTTTCTTTTAATAGTGAAAGCACTAGCTGCTAACCAGGTTTCTGACAAAGGTTTGTATTTATACAAAATTTTGAAGCTGGAAGTATTACACTACAGCTTTGTTTATTATTCCACCTATTATTGCAGAGTCCTGAGTGGTGTATTGTGCGTCAAAACATATTCTGTTCTTGCAGAATTCTTAGGAAGGCAATACGATGTAATTCATTATGCCCCGAAGATAAACAGTACCTCTTGACCTTTTCAAGAAAAGTTGCAATATTTTCTTATTCCAGAATGTAATATTGTACTGAGCCGATATCAATGTGATAAGATAAATGTTTCCTTTTCTAATGTAAACCAGAGTGCACTACATTTATATAAAAGTCTTGGGGGATACCCAAAGCCTCCAGATAAAAAGGGGCAGCTTGGCTATTGTAGGTCTGCATTTTTGAATTCTCAGTCTCAAAGCACAAAGGGCAAACTGCAGCCAGTCTTGAAGACGATGGCCAGGATTTTCAGAGTGAATGGATTTTTGTGCTGCCCGATTTAGGATTCTCCTAAAGAACATTCAAGTAAAAAAAAATAAAAAAATAGAACTTGTTACCATTAGAAAACCAACCAAACAAAAACTCAAACAGAGACTTAATACGCCTTTCCTATCAGAACCAGGATTTTTTGAGATGTCCTGGTAGAAGCCTGTGAGTCAGTGCTACACAGTGTGTCATTAACTTGCTTTTTGCTATACAAAGTATTTCAGGAAATGAAAGACTAATGGGGAGTATTTTTTATCTCATTTATTTTTCTGCCTTCTCCACTGTTGTTCAGAGCATAGTTTCCTTTAACCTCTTTGCTATTCTTAATTTCTCTGTTACATTGCACATGATATGCTTCTGATTGATTAAGTCAGTTGTGTGCAAATGTGGCCACCACTGTGGACAGGGCTCTGAACATTGCACTTTCAGTTTCCCTTCTGTCTGCAAGACAATGCTCAGCTCCGAAAGAAAAAATGTGTTTGACCTCATAGAACTTTGCCCAAGTGTTAACGCAGAGTCCTAGTCTCTTCTTTCCTGCTAATGGAAGAGACCACTGGCTTCATTTACTTTTATATGTTAAAGGATTTTGTATGCAGATCGGTACTCTGCTTTATATGTGGCATGTAAAAACCCTTTGTTACTCACGTATATTCTATTTACAGAAGATAGTGGCTTTAGCTGCAGCTACTATTACATGTAAAATAACATGGTATGTTTTAAAATCCATTTTTATTACTTCTGCTCTTACTGCATTTGGAACGTCATAGATATTCTGAACAGTTACTACTGTAAGCAAAATAATACTGTTGCACTACAAAGCAGCAACATATTTCAGGTTGAAAGTAAGACTATTCCAAACATACCAATCTCAGCATATAACTTAGATTCAGCAGGAATAATACAGGAGAAAAACCAGTAAAGAACAGGAGTAAGAAGAAATTAAATATATCAATAAATCAGTCTATTTTACGTATGTATCTTGTTAATACCATTTTTCAGACTTATTGTTTATTCTTTTAATTTGTTTAAACTTTATTTAAAATGTAGAGAAAACACTTGGAAAAATTAAGGTGTGCATTAGGAATGGAACTGAAAAGAGGAAGTTTTGGGAGAAGATTGTAAGTTCTTGAATGAAACAGAAGCATGAGGGAAGGTGTAGGACAGTGTAAGGAAGCTCTTGGAAGGGCCATAAGCAGAAAAGGAAGGCTGATACTTTAGAAGAAAAAAATGAAGATGAGGTTCTTTAGGGGTCAAATTGACTAGGACTTTGAGAATAAAGAACTTCAATTTGATTTGAAAACAAATTGAATGTTTACCAAGGAACCAAGCAGAATATATAAATTAGACATTCTCCATACTGGAAAAGAAAAAAATTGCAAAGTAATGAGTTTTAAAGGCAAAGAACTTAGATTTTGTGTTAGCAGATGTGCAATCATGCGTTTTATTTAGTTACCGTTCTCTCTTCCCACATTTGAGACAGTTATACATATCTGCAGTAAAGACAGTCCCAAATTTCTTCCAGCTTAAAGACAGTTTCTAGAATATGTATTTTTTGTGTATATATATGTATTTAAGTTTATGCAGTCTGTATCCCATAGTAAAGGAGCATACTAAGGCAGGAATGGTATAAATGACTCAGCAGAGTGTTTACCACTCAGTCTGTAGCTTATCTCTTTGCTCATCGTTGGGGATAGTTAAATGATCTGTATCAAATTCGTTCTACAGCTGTCACTACCTGCAAGTAAACAGACAGGTAAGATTTCTAGAAGGCAGATGACCTCATTGCTAAAAGGACTGCTCTAATTGGCATAATCAGTACAATAAATGAAGAGTGAAAGAGCATGGAAGTAGAATTACTTTGCTATCGCTTGAAAGGAGGCAGCAATGGGCTGCATTCATTTAGTTGCTCCTGCAGCTGACTATGCTGAACTTCCTTGGAATATAGAGAAAGGGCATTTAAATCTCCAAAACTGTCTATCTGGCATCTTCCATTAAAATGAAACAGAGGGGAAAGAAAAAAAAAAAAAGAGGATGAGTGTAGTTGTTCTTCAGAAACATTTATATCTGACTGGAGGATCCTACAGAAACATTAGCCCCTGGTGGAAGGTTCCCCATTCAGGGGCACACTCCATTCCTGTGACTCAGGGCAGAATGGAGTTTGTCTGTGCCTTGAATTTCACTGTCATCTTGAATTTCTTCTTCACTAGACTGAAGTGATTAAATCTGTTTGAAATCTGTATACCTTTGCATATTGCTTGAAATGAGCTACAGTGTGAGTTGACATGAGAGACTGACAGTTGAACACATATAGTAATCAGCAAGGGCAGGATTTAATTGCAGCTAATTTGTACTGGCTGAACACCTTTCCTTATAAAAATATTTTATACTCAATTATATTTATAATGTTTTGGACAATCAACATATGGTAAAACTTAACAGTATAACCATTTAATCTAACACAGATTTGACCTGTCCCTTCTTTCTTTGCTTGTCAGAAGCTTTTATTTTTTTCTGTATGGAAAACAGTTTCAGAAATGCAAACCTGGATACAAGACAGGATATCTTTCTATCTTTGGTCCTCATAACTATTGGATTTTGAGGATGCATTTAAGGCCACCATGTGAAATGTTGATTTCCCTCTGTTCACAAAACCTTATTTTCAGTTGAGAAATTCGGGAGTCTTGCTGGAGCTGTGTTACAGTGTGGGTAAATACATATGGCTTGTGACAGGTTAGATACAACACAGTAATTTATGACTGTGTGACTGTACATTGCTGAATTCCCCTTCTTTGCTCTCAAGTGTAAATTTCCTTCTCCTTATCATTCCTTTTCAATTTTCATAAAACTATGTTGTTGAAGCTTTAGCTGTAAAGCTGTAATTGCTTTGTCTTCTTGTGACACCTAGGAAAAAACCCAAATAAAACCAGAATTCCACTATGCCAGAAATAATATGGGGTAATACATTTGCAAAATTTTAAAATATATTCTAGAACAAAAATTGCTTCTCAATAAAGAATTGCAACAGAGGCTTTTTGTTCTCAAAATTGCAGAAATGTTAAGAAAACTTTGTCTGAAAAAACCTGCAACCTGGAAAGCAAAAGCTCAAGTTGGTACCACTTGTATTTGGCAAAATTTCAGAAATCACTTCTTCCAACACTTATATTGATTGGTAAAGGTAAAAATCCCTGCAGGCATCTTACGGTTTGTTTTTTTTTTTTTTTAACTTAAGCTTTGTTGCCAAATGTCTGCTTTGGAATACTATTAATTCACAGTGTAAATAAATTTAAATGGGACTCATGATATATCTTGTCTTGCAAGATGATATAAAAGATTGAGTGAATTCCATGTGTCCAAATTTCAAAGGATGGAGCCTATTAGGTCAGGGAAAGGGCTCACTTTGTAGTTATGGTCTATCACTGCTTGTCGTAAAAGAGGCACTATCTATACTACTTAAACTGTGTCAAACTAGTCAAAGAAACACTTGCCTTGAAGATTAAGGAAGTCAGCTTAAGTAAAATTAATTTATTTTCTTGAGTAGCATAATCGTCTCTAGTCACAGAAATATGTATTCTCAATGATACTGTGCTGGCCTGATTGTTATAGTCTGATTACTATATGAGTCTTTTTTAATGCCTTCTAGTCTGGAGGAAATTTTATCTCTCTTCAACATTACTTCCATTGTTTTTATTTTGGCGCTAGTCTCTTTGTGCTTGTAAAAAAAAATTTTTAAAATTGTCTTTAATGTACAGTTCTAGTCCATGTAGTCTTTCTGTGATTCAAATTCTCTCTGTGTTATTCTAAAGAAAGGCGTGAAACCTCTAACCAGAATTTTACCAAACTTTGATGCAGAAAAATCTAAAGGAAAATGCCATGGATAGTTAAATTATCTTTAAAGAAATTCCTAGACCTTTGCATTTTCATAGTATTGTCTTCCTGATATTTTTCAGTTTCATAGTATCCTTAAAATAAACAAATAAAAGTAGTTTTAACTTTAAAAAAACCCTTAAAATGCTTGAAGTCAGACATTTTTACTCTCATCACTTGTTTCTGGGCAAATGAGACATTTTGTAGCCACTGGTGATACACCAAAGCCTTTGCAATGCTCCCTGTCATTTTTTTGCCAGAGTCAAGGTAACTTTGCTGAACAGCCTGCTTGCTTCTTTGCCGGTAGCAGAGGAGGCTCATTCCTAGCACTAAGAGCTGGGGCACTCTTGGAGCTGGTGACTAACATGAGCTCTGGAAATTACTTTCTCTAGAGATTTTGTCAAATTACATAACTCTGAATTCTCAGTCTTAAGTGCCTAAACATGAAGGTGAAAAATACCATCAACTGTATTGGAATTTACAGAAATGATTATATAGTACTATTTTTATGGGTTTGATTGATGGTAACTCTGGAAACAAATGCTTTTGGGTTTTTTTCCCCTTGCTTCTTCAATGAAAGAAATTAAGGCTTTTCATAAAACAGTGACTGTTGTCAGAATTTTGACTTTCAGAAGTAAAGCTCATCCCAGATGCATGAGGTGTCCATATAAAACTGGTACTTAAAACTCATCAGCTTAAAACACACCATGGGAGGTTCAAAATGCAATAGGTCAGAATTAAAGGAGTCTTGTCCCCACCCCCCTATTTCTTCTACTTGCCCCCTGGAGCATATGCTGTTGTTTCTGACAACAATTTGTTTTTCCAGCCTGTTGAGCTATGAAATCAAGGTCCTTTGTCACTCTCACAAGCCATCCCAAAGTCACAACCTGACTGCTTCTGCCAAGAGAGGCTCTAAAACAACATGTGGTTCAACTCTCTTGAGCACATAGCCATGATCTTCACCAGTAAATTGAAAAAATGGTTCCTGGATGCTACATTGAGCAGCTGACACAGAATGAGACTCACTTGAGCTAATAAGAATTTTAGTCCCCAAAATTAGCATGGCTTCACCCAACTCCCTAGTGAAACCGGTCTTTGGAAAAGTCAAACTGCAGAGTTGTGCCTGGGCATTGCTTGGGAGAGTTTGGAGTAGCACAGGCAAAAATGCATGCCCAGAGCTGTACTCACAGCTTGCCAGTGCGAAAATCAGATTCTCAGGCACTCTCCAGTTTTTCAGTGTAGGTGAAGCCTAAGAGAATTGGTAGAAGTGATATTGTCAGGATACCTTTTTTAATAATACACCGCCTATATTTTTCTGTAACTCTACACATGAAAGTGCTTGCAGCGTTCATGTCTTAGTGTTATTGATGAACCTGGGGATTGCTGGAGAAGAGGGCAAGAACCTCTGACATTCATCTAAAATCAAAGATTGTTTCACCTGCTGGCCACAGCTCTTTCTTCAAGTAGCAGCATAAGCCTTATGCCATAAACTGTGCTCCAGAAAGTATTTCAAAGGCATCCCAAAGTCTTCACATAAAATAGTTTCTCTCCTATTTTTATTCTTTAGTCCACTGTCCTATGGCACAAGAAGAGCCCTGGGAATTGTAGCAGACTAATATATATTATCCAGAAGGCTTTCTCATAAAAGGCAAGGCCTTTCAACTAAAACTACTATACTACTATGATGTCTGTCGTATATTTTTTTCCCAAATCTCAGAAATGAAGTTGTCTAATTTTGAAATTACCTAATTTTGTCCTTCAAAATAAAAAATACATCTCTAATAGATGAAATAGAATTTTAAAAATAATTTAAAATCTACTATACATTGTAAAGCTATGATGGTATTGAAATACCTAGACAGGAATTAATCCATGTTTTTTGTGCTATATGCAAGTCATTGCATGAAGAAGTGATGATCTAGGAAGAAAACATAGATGAATGTTCATAGAAAAGACGCACAACATTCTGTCCAGTCAAGTAAATTAAAAGGCAGTATAGTTACAGTTTGCTGAGGTTTAAAATGTAACAAGAAATAAAAAAGAAGGTATTATAGAAAGGAGAATCTGGAAAATAATTCCAGGACATGAAATCTGAACTCTGTTGTGATGTGTGAAGAGGAGTGTCTTTAGAAGAGAAGACTAGCAACTGACCTTAGACCATAGTAAGTTGATGACATGATAGAGGACTTAAAAAATAGAAGCTGAATTTCAAATTTTGATTTATGTAAAGCAAGTGTAGTTGAAAGAATATAAGGAGTAAAATTTATATCTAAACTTAATTTATAGCTTATTTTCATCATGCATCTAGGTTGCCAGTGGGTTTTTTTATGTGTATGCTAGAGTGATTGTGATTATGTAGTATGTGCTACATGGTTCAGAGAAAATTTTTACAGCCTGGTGCCAGAAGAGACTTTAACTGATGTGAAGTATTACATATGTTTGGCACCAACATAACTGGGTGTGTCTGCTTTTACAAATGTATCTGAAGATGATAATGCCCCTGAGCATATTTATAATTCCTTGATTAGCTTGCTAGTAAGGAAGATTGCTGTAGTTGCCAAGGTAGTATAATAAGGATAATTTTTTCCTGGGTGAGCTTGATGAAGTGTGATAGAAACATCTACCTTTTAATTCAAATGCCTAACCTGTTGCATTGCTCACGTATACTACTTGGGAATTCCTCACACAGTAGCTATCAGTTCTCCAGCACCTAAATGCCCTGGGAATTGCAAAATATCTCTATTCCTCTTCTGCAAAACATTTTTAATAGCTTCAGGTCTTTTCTTTTTCATCCCTGCAAGTTTCTAATCATAAAGAATATACTCCCTACCAGATCTCCTCACAAGGGCTGAAACTAGGATGAGGAGCCCGAGGACATTTGCCTGTCTGTCTTCACTTTCATTTTAGCTTAAAATTAAAGCTCTTTGCCATTTCACTCTTTTTATAATCTTCACTCTTAAAAGTCCCCAAAGTGGAGAATGCTTTCTCAGTAATGCTGTCTACATGGACTGTTAAGGCTACCCTTCAAAACATACAATTCATTTGCCAACTACAGCAAGAACCTGAAGATTGGGATTCTTCAGAGGCAGAGGTCTGCGTGTTGGATTGTGCCTGCTAGATTGTCACAAAATGCACCAAAAGAGTTAAAAGGCATATAAGCAGCCTGAGAGGAAAGCTAAAATTTTAATAATTCAAGCAGTCCAGAGTAGACTACAAGTCTCTTTCAGAGAGATACAGAGCTAACCAGCACTAATTTTGTTGGCTTTTACACAGAATATAAACATTTTCTGCAAGGAAAAAAAGTATTTAGTTTTATGTGTGTGAATACATGTGTTACTTCACACATGTATACATAAGTGATCATGCTACAGAGGTTCCTCCAGAGTCCCACAGTCCACACTTAGAAGCAGAATTTAGTGCTTTAGAAATTATTTCAAAAAGTTTAGATCACACCTTTGTGATCAGCATACTCAGAACTATTGTCTAATGGCACCACTGATAAATGTTGTGTCTAGAGATGGGCTGTTTATTTGCATAATTTACATCTTGATCTCATATCACGGTTTTTACTGGTCTGTTGTTTGTGGGTTTTTTTAAACTCCATACCAAACTCAACTTCTGTATCTACAAGATGGCTTATCAGAAACCTTGAAAGATTGCAAATAAAATGGCTGGGTTTATATTGCCCAGTTGCAGTTTTAGAAGTTTTAGAAAGCATCACAATAATATCCATAAGGAAAAATAAGAATGTGCTCAGTAGGATTTCAGTTCAGCGGATTTAGCTTTATCAATGAAGACTGATTTTTAAAGTTGAGTGGAGAGACTCAACTCTCAGCAAGACTGTGATTATGTAGTGACTTTTGATCAAACTATTTCATTAAAAACATGACTGAAATCAAGTTGTAAAATACACTTTGTAAGTTTTGATATTGTATCTTTAGATCTAATCGCACAATAAATTATAATAATGAGTCAATTTGGTCTTGCTTTCTTTATTTGTGGAGATGCTTGACTTAAGCTGATCAAGCGTGCTTTAGACCCTCTTTCTTGCCTTATTTTTCTCTTATCTTCTTAGCTCCCCCTTTTCAGCCAGGTCTCTATTGCTTCTAGTAAGAATGGTAATAATAAGAAAATCATTTTCTGCTACTGTTGTGCTCATATTTGGTGGTGAGGACACAAGAAGCCTGCTCAGATGGCTCTGACTGCGATTAGGGCAAAGAGCACCTATTTCTAAGCCATCTTCTGTTCTGTATACACTATGTCTCGGTCCAGTCCAAAATTTCAAGAATAGTCTCATAAACACAAAAGTGGTCATTTAAGGTCGGAAAATTCAAAAGAACAACTCTGTATGTGCAGTGCTTGCTGGTCCTCTGCTGTTAGCTCACCATGGAAACAAAGCATGCTGAAGCTTCATGATATTTAGTTTATGAGAACATGGTGTTATTTGAAATGTAGAAAGGTGTTAGAGATCACAGTAATCCGAACTTGGCATGCTTTCACAGGAACCACACCAACAAATAAAGTAAATCTGGAAGATGCTTCTAAAGGTCTTCTGTGTCCCAGAGCAGAATCACTGCTCTTAACTGTTCAAGATGCTTCTTGAATAGGTTCAGTGACAAAGATTTTGCAGTTTGGACACAATTTATTGTACTCAACTACCCCTTCCACTGGAAAGTTTCTTCTTCAGCTTTTGTACTTCACATACAGCAAAAGACTGATATGACCATCTTGATAATATTCCTTTCATTTCTTTCTCACTTGTTTATTTGGATATGGGTTTGTAAGGGCAGTGGTAAATCAAATTTTTGTCATTCAAATATTGGAGACCTTTCAGTCAGTGACTCATCAACAGATATGTAATTTCTCACATTTGGATTGGCTGAGAGAGTTTGATTAGTATAATTACTGCTATTTTATTTGTAATTATTTTGGTACCATGTAGATCCACAGTCTTGATGGATAGTTTTGGTTTCTAGCTTGCAGGGTGGGTGTCCAGACAAGGAATCTGAGCTTCTGATACTTTGTGTCAGTACTCCTTTACCAGTGTGTGCTGAATGGTATTAATTCAATATAAAATGTAAAGGTAGATGTATTTATTTCTGCCTTCTAAGTGGTTATGGCTATTTTAATGTAAATAATGTTTTGGCATTTGTACTTCCTCTCTTATTTTACCTCTCTGTATTACTTAACAGAACTAATCAGTCTTCACATCTGTCCTCTCAAAGTTGAGGTTCTGTTCTGGGAAACTTGCTGTTGACTAGAACAAAATGTTTGAGTGAATGTTTCCTTCTGGCTTGTATCTATCTGCCTCACTTTTCAGTTTAGTTTATATATTGATGATGATTTTTGTTAATAATTTGATCAATAATCTCTGTGATTAATTCATTGTCTTTAATTTTAAAATTTCCTTTCAGAATTCTATCAGTTAAAACGGTTGTCCTCTAACAGCCTCCTAACAGGTACAATGTTTCTCTTGATACTGTGTTTCTTTCCCCTCAAATTTGCTCTCACTTTTGATCTTAGTACAAATGGGACTACTCTTGCTTCCATTTGCATCAGTTCCTTTCCTACTTATAAATTACAGAGTCATCTGTTATTTCACTTAAGCCAACACAACTTTGTTTCAGGCTGCTTTAATTGAAAGTAGGCTTCACATCCAATAAGGTAACGTCTGCAATGGACAAGGTTGAAAGAAGGTCTTTTTTTAACCAAGTCCTTTCAAATAAAAAATATGTACACTTCCTACCGTATGTGCGTAACATTATACAAGCATAAAATAATTTTAAGGATTTTTTTTATTTCTGGATTCACACAGAGGGTATCTGTATTGATAGTTCTTCTTTCCCTGCACACTTAAATAGCTTTTAAGTATCTGTTAGCTATTTTCTTTAGAAATAGCTCATACCAGTTTTCATGTGGAAAACTGATACATGATGCCGTTGCCACATTCTGTTCATGTAAAACTAAGAGACTGGCTCTTCTGTTTGGCTTACGTGTCCCAGCTTTTTAAAAATCACACCACATGGAAGAATATAGCAGTGTCAGCTCATGTTGCTGGTGTTTTCTGTTTGCACTGGTTTTGTTTCATTGAATAAATTCAATTAGCTACTACATAATGTAAGTAGTAGGAATGAAGTAGAGTAGATTGCCTGCTCATGTGTTTACCAAAGGAAAGTTAATTTCAGACGTGTGGAATGAAAGAAAGGAGATTGTGATGTTGGAGGACAACTCTGGTACTGTGGGCCCCCATCTCTCCTAACCCTTGACATTTACATTCTTCAGCTGGTCCAAGCTTTGGAGAAAGCATTTGGGTTTGCTGTCATGGACCATGTTATGCATGGTCTGACATGTAGCCCTAATGACCAATACAGACCGATGTCTACAGGGAATAGTTCTGTTAATGCTGCCAGGAATTGAAGCAAATCACTGTTATGGGTGTTTGGTTTCTAGTTCTTGGTCAGCTAAATAATGGGCACAGAAAATGAAAGAGTTGTTTTTGAAACAGTGTTTAGAACCCATTAAACTGGGTTACAGAGAGGGAAGCTAAATTTGCTTTATAAAATGAAATATGTAAACTACTAAGTTATTAGTGCCCTGTATTTATTTAGCATCCTTCACATGGGGAAAAAGTAGGACACTCAACAAAAAAAAAAAAAAAATTGCCAAAACAATTAGAGTGAAAAAAATCTGGTAATTAACTATTATTTTTCACAAAACTAGTCTAATTACAAATCAGTCATGGTAAAATGAAAGGTCAATAACTACAGATGCATAATTTCTCTCTGATAGATTGCTGTTTGAAAATAGGTTTATGACAATTATGTGATTAATTTCCTTTTATTAAACAGCATTATGAGACTTCATGTTGCATTCATCAGTTTATTACTGTTACTTTTTCTCTTCAGTTGCAAATTAATCCTGGATAACATCAGGGCAGAACAGAACCTCAGGTAGATTGAGGATCACTTCTTCTAGGCTTGTGTGTGTTCCAGGGAACACCACAAATCTGAATCAAAATCAGAGCCGCAGTGTGCTGAAACTGGCAGTATCAGCCTAAGAAAATAAAACACACACATACACTCACCCCCGCCCCAAAACAACCAACCAACCAACCAACCAAAAAAAACAACAAAGTGTTTTTAGTCCAAGGAAACGAGGGCGAGATCCAGAGACATTCTTATGTTTCTGAGATGAAGCATTTGAGGAATGTAAGTATTTAAGTTAAACTTGGATCCAGAACAGCTTTCCCTGCTTTCCACCTAACCCTCAAAGCATTCTGTCTTTTTATCTTGAAATTCCCTGGGCACAAAGTTGCTGTCCTGGACAAACATAGAATTTTCCCAGTCTTGGAAAGCTGAGCAGCCTGAGGATCCGGGAGCCAAGCAGTCATTTGCACAAATTTCTGTAGTGTCAGTGTAGTAAATGTTTTCAAACATACTCGATGTTCACTTAATCCTGCCCTGTAGAGTTGGGCTCAGTACTACGCTTAGTGGCCACTACCACTTTTTGTCCTCCTATCTAACAGACTGATGGTAGGAGTGCTTGGGGTGGTAATGCACTGTCCAAGAATACTGACTCTTCTTCTTGAGCGTAATACACTTTCAAACATTTTGGTCTTTTCCAAGTTTGTGTTCTACTACTAGGCGAGGCAGCGGGACGCCCTGCAGTTTAGCTGCTGAGATTGTGCACATAGAAAATCATGGCTGTCTGCAGCTGCTAATCTAGATGCAGAAGACAGACAAATCTTTTTACTTGGCATACATTGATAATGGGTTAATTGAGTGAAATCCTTCTTCGTGACCATCTAGTCTTCCTGGAAAATATATTCCTTCAGATGGGTGCCAACAGCATTAGCTACCTAGTCCTTTCTTTCTACTTCTGTAGGAAAACACTCTACTAATTTTTCAGTCTAACACTCCTAGGGGAAATCAAGCGGGTTATGTGGCTTGGATTTCAGTTACATACAGGTTTTCCTTGACTTCATGGCCTTTCCAGTGTGGCACATTTGTCCTCAATTTTCCCTGCGTGCTTAAAAAAAAGGAGTGTTGTTCACTGAGGAAAATGGGAGTTGGCCTGCCCTGTTGAGTTGCCTGGAGAGACTGCTGTTGGAAAGGAGTTGGATCATCTTAAATTCCAGATTCTTTGAATAGTGCTAAATGCTTTGCTACTCCATTTGGAAAGATTATAAGCTGCCATGCTGACTGACTGTGACATTCATTAGAGAACTTTCCGGACAAATACAGTCAGTGAGAGACAAAGGTTTAGCAGTATCATTTAAATGCTATTAGGGAGTGTTGAATAGTCTTTCTGTCACCATTTTTGGAGGATTTCATATAACTATGTGTAATTCTGGGCTTCTTGTTGGGAGCCAGCCTGAGAGAGGGCCCCCAGCATGTTATAAAGGGGCAGAGGTTCTCCTCAAGTGGCTTTTATAATAAATGTAGCTATGTAATCATTTGGTTAACTTGTTATTCAACCAGTGCAGAACAGTCCTTGGCCTTAAATCCAGCTTAGCATCTTGATACGTTTCGGTTGCATAGTGCTACCAGTGAGATGATTCTCCTTTGACATATTCAGCCATTTGGAAACTTATTTTATGTTCAGAAACTTACTTGACGTTCAGCAGGAATGTTGGAGTATGCAGTCATTTGAAAAAATAAAGTAGGGATTTGAAGTTAGAAAAAGAAAAGAATCTGGTTGTCTTCTGGCAAGTTTTTGGTTCTGGTTATCTACAAAGTATACACCTCTTGTCAGTATAAATAGGGAGTGCCTATATAAACATTCTTGTTTCGCCTGTTCCACATAATAGTTTCTTGTATCATATTTCTTTTGACCTCGCTATCTGAAACCAATTACAGGAGATCCATTTGGGCTGCATCTATTTTCATAAGAAGCCTAGGCAGCAGTGTTTTTCTCAGAGATGAATATCAACATCAAATATCCTTCTGAGTGCTTTGTTATTTATGTTTCAGAGAGATTTTGTAGCCTTCAGCTCTCAAGAATGTGTCACGCTGTGCTGTTTATACATTGACGATATTAATGGGCGTAGATGTCATTTTTCATTTTAACGTCTCAAATGCAACAGGCTGATAGGTTAAACATTCCTGATTTTAAAGGAAAGATATGAGTGACATCTGTTTCCTAAAAATACACGTATATTTACTTTTTAAAAACCAAAGTAATGTTTACCATCTTTTAGTGGCAGCTTTCACTTTAGTAAAATGATAAAACCCTAAAAATAATTTAAAGTCGTAGCTTATATTAAATAAAGGGGTTTGGAAAAAAAATTAAAGCAAGTTATATCTCATAGTATTATTGCCAACAAACTGCAAAGTCTACCGCAATTTATCAACTTTAATAGGGTAAGTTATATGCAATTAATTTTATTTTTGTTCTGCTTACGTTTTAGTTATGCCAAAGCTGCGCAGTAAATATTAAGAAGTAGTGTTCCCAATAAATATTTTACTAGAAGACACAGTGAGTTCTGGAAACCATATGCCCAAATTTCCTGCTTGTATAGCCATTACTTAGAGCATTATAATGATTTTCATTTGTGTTATTAAAATAATTTCTAATCCTCAGTTCTTTTTATTGCTTTTGTCTACATTGACTTTTTTTTGGTGTAGTTTTACTAATTTAGATAACTTAATTAAGCAAAAATTGCCTGCTAAATTTGAAACAAATGTTATTGGAAATTAGATATGATTTTGACTGCCTTACAATCTGTTCCTGCTTCTCTTAACTTGAGGTAGGGCTCAACATAATTTAGATCTGCCAGATTTATAAGCATCTGTTAGTTTGTCTTAATTACATTGTTTTTAAACCACGAGTTATTATCAAATTAGTTCGTAGAATTTTATAAATGATACATAGGATGTGTGTTTACTTGAAGTTTAGATGTTTATGAATTTTGAAAGATACTTTCAAGTTGTCGATTTATTTCCTAAGATTTAATAGCAGCAAATGAACTGGTAGAACTAATGTTTTATAATTTCGTAATCTTCAGTTATGAATAATGTCAGTGATAACGCTTTGAAATTAACAGTGTGTTTCTGGGAGATTGTTTACTGAGTAGCAAAATGTAAAGTTAAGCAGCACAATGGGAGAAAAAAGTACCATATGATGACTTCTCTAAGAACAAAGGCTGACAGTGGTTTCTCCTTATGAGTTTTAAATCATCTCTGATCTCTTGAAATTGTTTTCTGTTCTTCTTCTATCTCCTGTGTTTACAATAATCTAAACTGCCACAATAAGATCACTGAAGTATTCAGGTAGTCATCATTTATAAGACATTCTGTATTAAAAGATAAGCCTTTACTCCTTTAGAGATATCCCAACCAGCACATATGAATCAAAATAGTTTAAGTAGTAGAGCCTTTTATGCAATCATATCCTGTTGTGCTGCCTTGCTTTTTCATGAAGTGTGACTCTTTTTGTAGTTAGCTGTAGGAAGTCATGCTTTTTCAGTCTGATTCCACGGAAGTATGCTACCCACAATTTGAAATCGTACTGTCTAGCTTAAGTCTAAGCTACAGCAGATTACAATTCTCTAATTTTCAAGTACTGAAAATGTACAGCTTTACCAGATGCTTGCTTGCTTGTTTTATTGTATTGACATGAGCGGACTTTGCTGCTAAGGAAGGTTAGGACACTGAAACAACTTGCCGAGTGTTCCACTTATTTGCAAGTATGCACCAGCATTATGTCATTACAATTTCTTTTCCAGATAAAGGCCATTCGATGAATTTTCTGTGACTGCCAGAAATAAAAAATTATTATCTTGATGGATTTTTTTCTATTTTCTGTAACTCCAGATCTCTTCTCTGGTTCTTCTGGCAGTATTATATCAAGCAGTGAGGTTGGTTTTCTTCTACAGTCTCCCACAAATTCAGGAGTGCAGTAGTTCTCTTGCTTGCATTCAGGTTTTCATTTCAGAGAGGTAGGAAGATTGAGAAAGATTGTAAATCTGCCACAGATCTTCTGTTCTTGCTTTTAATCTGTGTTTTGTGCTTAAACCACTGAAAGACATTGGGACCAAATCCTGGTGCCCCTGAAATCAACAATATATTTATGTCTGATCTCAGGCAAAGGAGGATTGGCCTTTAGGATATGCTCAAGAACTGGGAGTGGAGAAGAAATCATGCTATTCACATAAGAAAGAGGGCATCCAGGGGTTCCTTGGTAACAAAACATTTCAAGTGCACTTTGAAATGTGCTAACTTTTGTTTATTTTTGGTGGAGAGAAGATGGTTCTGTGCATCTCATTGCTTAGGTTCAGAGAAATGTATAGTCTTTGTAAAGCTGACCTGTAATTACTTGAGAATTTGATGAAACAATACAGGGATTGTTGTGGGAATGTCTTCAAATGTTAAAAGTCTGTTCTGCAAACTTTGTACCAGAGCCTTCTATGGGGAGATGAATCAATGTTGTTAGGAGATGGTGCTAGTGCATTCACTTTGTTTACTTTGGTTTTCTATGTCTGCCTGCCTTCTCAGAAAACTTGCTTGGAGCCAGACTGTAGCAGCCCTCTCTCTGTCTTTTCATAATTGATCAGGGGATGACTGCCTTCCCTGAGGGTTAAGACGTGGCAACTTTTTCTGTTTGCTCAGCATCTCAATGCAGTAGTTCAAACATTGTTCACACCAGCTGGCAGTGTAATGCCATATGCACATCTTGTCAAAGCAACTGTTGTCATGGATACTGGAAACTATCTTAAAAACCAGCTCATTTGAGTCTAATCAAAATAGTACCTTTCTTTATCAGTTAAGAATCTTTATTATTTTAGGGAACATTGATCAAATGGCATTTATTGCAGTATATTCCATCTACAGTGGGTTTTAAAAACATAGATAATAGTGTGATGTATTGTAAAGCTGTAACTGATATTTACTGAGCTGATTTTTTTAAGGCGGAATAAAATGAGTTCTCCAGGTAGTTTCAGTGGAAATGTTTTGAATATTTTTTATTTATAAATAAATACTACTTTATAACATTTGACATTTAAAAATAATTTTATAGGGGAAAAATAATGTAGATCAGCATTCTTTGGGTAAGTGGAATGTTTGTTTACATTTCATATGTTTAACTGTATTTTGCTGAGTTGGAATGAAAACGTAAAATAAATGAAAACATCATCTATTTTGATTGGGATGCTGTCATCCCTGAACCCGATCTGGTTGGTTGAGTAGTAATTTCTTTGTTCTCTGATTTTCCTAAGAATGCAAATTAAAACCACTCATTTTTATTTGGCATTAAAACTGCACTCTTTTTTTATCAAATGAGAGGTTTCTCCTTGAATTGTAAGTACAAAAAGTGTTTTTAATCTTCAATGAATATCCTTATTAATTCACTTTCAAGATAATCTGATGTTGATTTGTCAAATTTAATTACAGCTTCTGGTAACACTTGAAGTCTACTTGCTTTTACTTCAAATTGTAATATGAAAATGCAAATTGAATGATAATTTGCAAGGGAGTGGGCATTTTAGTTGAACACTCAAAGACAAGTTCCTTGTGGAAATGAGGCTATTGATGCAGTTTATGATTTTTCCTCTTCAAGCACTTCAAACAAATTAACTTTATTTCCTGCAGGATTTCATGTACATCCATAAATTCTAGTGAAGTCCTATATATGTACTTTCAGAATATTTTTTTTAATGTTTTAAGTAAAAAAAACCCCTGAAGTCTGAAATCTAGCAAATACAAATCAAATAGGAGGGGATGATGTTTGTTCAATTGGACTTTTGCCTAACACTAGCAATGAGTAACTCATTTCTTTCTAGGAACTGGTCAAATTTATTTGCCTTTTTTTTTTTTTTTTTTACTTTTAGGCACTCCAGGCAGCAAGGCAGCTGCTTTTACAGCAACAGACAAGTGGACTGAAATCTCCTAAGGGCAGTGAGAAACAGAGACCGCTGCAGGTTAGTAAAGAATCCTTGATTTTGGGGCCTTAATCTCAGGGAAGAGTGCTTGCTCACACGTAAGGGATGTGTGCCAATTCCTGTACTGTAATACTATGCGTGTGCTTATTCACATACTGGAGGTTACAGGATCCTTGCTGCTGACTTCACAGAAAAAATCCACTATGGGTTACAAAGGCCTTTTGTGACTGTAGATGCTTGAAAGGTCTAAGATTCAGTTCAGTTGCTGTGGTATACATTAATTCTTTATGGACACGTAACAAAATTGGTATGTGATTTTTATACATACGTGGATTAAATTGTAAAAATGTGTTAAGAATAAGAGTGAAACAGTATCTGGGGGGGAAGAAAACCCTTAATAGTTCCTTGGTGCTATATCTACGTAGCAAACAGAGAAGTGCTCAGAAACTTAACAGCACAACTACATGAAATTATGAAAGAGCTGCTTCTGACATTTTAGAAAAAAGATTATGTCATTAAGTTTCACACTAAGGTGTTGTTGGGCTTCAGATTGTGTTCACAATAGAATAGAAGTTCTGTTACTGAATAATTATTTCAAATGCATTATTAGTAAAAATGTAAAGAGAGTTTTAGTCTGGGAAAATTTTATCTGAGTGAGACTTTTTTGTAGTATTAACTCATTTATTTCTAATTCAGAGTTCTATATGAAATTGCATTCTGCTGACAAAACTTGTTCTCTCTTGCATATAGAGAAAATATGAGTGTTTAACCGCTGAATTATATTTTGTTGCAGACAGTTCTATTTTGTTCAGAAAATTAAAAAAAATCCTATCGTTCTCTTCCTCACATCTATTTTACTGGGTGAGCCTCTATTCTCTTGGGTCTTCCCCTGTTTTCTGACAGAGCTGGATTTTTTTATCTCATTTTTAGTTTTTGTCGTGCATAATGGAGGACCCCAGGCACTAGAATTTATCTTTTTCTCCACCAGGGAGATGTTGTGAAATTCGTTCACTTGTGCACTTTTTGTATGTTATTCACATTGTCTCCTTTTCTTTGTAAAACTTGGTGGAGCAATGTTGGGCACAGCAAACAGTTTCCTGATCAGCTTTCTTCAAATATACTTCTAAAGTTGTATTTATTTGCTCAGAACCAAAGAACTTAGGAATATGACTAAAAAAAGTGGAAAAAATGAAAATATCTTGTGTTGGCATCCTGCTATGCTGTAGTTTTAGTCCAGTCCAGAGGCTGAGTCCTGGGACCTTCTCAACTTTCCACTCCTCACCCTTGACTTTGCTTTGTATCAAGTATCTTCTACACTAAAGGCACACAAGAAGAGTAGCCATAAAAGCAGAAGATTATGAACTACATAGTTTTTAAAAGTTTTTAGAAGCAGAATTGATCTTGAATTGGTTGAATAGTGGAAATGATTTATTTAATAAATATTGTGAAAGTAGTTTACTCTGCTACCTCCTTGTTCTGAAAGATAACAGTGGCTGTACCAGAAGTGTACAAGATCCATCGTGCCCTACATCCTATCTCTAAACTGGATTAGACAAAACACTAAGGAGAGTATATGAAACAGGCAAAAATAGTGATATTTTCCCAGTATATATTTCCCAATGATCTTACCTTGTAAACCAGAGCAGTTCAGGAGCTACAGACTTTTCTGTTCACATTCTCCACCCATTCTTAAATCTTGTTTTCAAGGCTAAAGAAGTCTGGGGGTGCACTCTTTGTGGTAGGCGTTGATAAAAGCATAGAAAACCATGTTTAGAAACAAAAGGCAGTCATACACAGAACCCAGAAAATGATGAGATGAGGAGAGGGAGTCTTGTGCTTTCATGCTCCCAAAACAGTAACCTTGGCCTGATGCCTTTAAATGCCATGGGTTGGTGTATTGTAGAGATGTGCTGTATCACTTGTTTCCCAGGAGGAATCAGCATCTCATGAGTCACACTTGTGAGGCGGGAAGAAGAAAATAAAGAAAATAATTTTATTTTCAGAATTGTTACATGCTCTCTAAAGCCTAGATTACTGCTCATGTTTCCAAATTATTCTTCTATTATCAGTGTGTGCACAGTGCCTCTTATTGGCCTTGAACACTTCATTTGGTTCATTTTTAAAGGAGAGGGAAAATGGAATTTGCTCCCAGACTTTGGTTTATGTATCAAATACCATGTAAATTCAGGTATGAGCACAAACTCCATTTTAATTTTGTTCTTTAGTGAAAGGGATGTATAAAGGTTTTGAAAATGAGTCCTTGGAGCACTTCTGTTTCTGTCTTTTACTGTTCATTATTCATTATGTAGTAGAAATTTATGTTTTGAGCATGTTTCCTGTTTGACTAAATACTGTAATATGGGTTATAAATTTGTACAGCATTACTGATTTACTATGCCAAATTTAATGGCAGCTTTAGCCAAAATATTCTAACAGTAGGAATTGCTAAATGTGTACAAGGTTTATCGGAAAAAAATAGAGGTGTATAAGACAAAAATATTTGTGTTTGTGCTTAAGAAAACAGAGATCTCCCAATATTTTACAGTACTTTAAAATTAGTGTGTATCTAATTTCCTCTATTTCAGAGCAATTTACTAATCTGGCAACTGGAGATATGTTGGAACAGATTTATAAATCTAGTAAAAATGTAATAGAACTTTTAAAACTAGCTCACACATCTGCTGGCAAATTTGGGTATTAGGTAAGCCTTGCCATTGCATCTCTTGTGCCCTGTATTTTGATGTAAACCACTCTATTGTTCCACATGCCAACGAGAGAAAAAACCACAGTACTTATTTTAGTGGCCATCTTTTTTTTTTTTTTGGTGGGGGGAAAGTAGCATATGGTGCTTTTATGTATGTTCTCTGTGTTATTCCATAATGCGTCAAGTATTTTAGTGACTTACAGCACCTACTAGCTAATCAGCAAGTTGAAAGCTGATTGAAGAACCCTTGAAATTTGTGTCCTCAACTTTGCAAAAAAAGGGTGTTGGGTAAGTCGTCATGTTCTACTGTGCTTTACAGAGGGGATGGTTTTAGGGGAGCTGCTGGGATTTTCCTAGAATAATTTGTCTTTTGTATTCTCATGGAAAACCTTTATAAATTTACTGCTAACTATGTGATCTATTATAAAAGTGTAATGTTGTACTGGAAAATGTTTTTGTTTTACTTGCTAATGCAAAAGTTACCGTTATCTAGTAGTTATCCTATATATTCAGGGACAGGAGGTTTATATTTAGATTGCGAGTTAACAGAATACCTGCAAAAACTACAGTTTTAAATAGACACTTGTCTTGATCTACTATTACTTTGATTTGCATTTGTCTGGGTTTCACACTGCAGATGGCGTAACCATTAGCATGCCTTATGTAAAACAGAAGAAGAAAAACATCCCTTTTGACAAGCTTGAGTACCAATTGTGGTGGTGATTTTACTTTCATATATAGATATCCGAATAAATGTATTTGAAACATGTTTATATATGCCATTCATTACACTGATGCACCAATTGAATGGATCCAATCAGTACCTACATTGATTAATGACATATTGCAAAATAGCTACAGAGGGTTTGGATGAGAGTTGAGGATAATGTTAACCTGCATATGATGATGATAATAGCATTTACTTCTTTACTGTGCATCCTGCAAAACATTGCAGTAGTAAGGTTAAGATTTTTGAAGTATTGTTTTTTGTTTCAGAATATTTTTCTTTCATGGAGAATCTGTGATAGTGTTAATCCATGGTGAAGTGAACTGATTGCTTTCAAGGATTTCTCTCCTTATCACCAATTTTCCATATTAGGCATAGCTGGTAAAATGTCACTTTGGCTCTTAGAACCTGCAGATCATTCTCCTAGAGCAGAAAGTCACTGTCCTTGTGGCCACTGAAGAACTCGGTGTCATCTACCTTGAGCTTTAAAACTGGAAGCGTTATTTTCATGTTACATTTACAGTCATGAGTGAAACTTGTGGTACTTCAAGAACCTTGCAGAACACAAGCATAACCCAAAGGCAAATGCTGTCAATTTTCTGCCATGGAAGGGTGTTTGTGTACAGCATTACAATTATTTCCCTTCCAGGTAGGCAATCGATGCTTAGACTAATCTGTCCATGATACACATACTCTTGTAGTCTGGATAGCATAGTGATTTGGACACCTAGTTGTGATTTTACATGTTTGCTCTAAGAGCTATGAAAAGCCTATAGATTTGTATTCCCTGTAATGTCTCTAGAGCAGTAGCTTATTTTCATACAGTCAGGCTTCAATTAGAATAAATAGGTAATTATCTTCTGCCCCATGAATTGGTTAGTTTTTTTTCCTGTAGGCTAGGAGATTTGTTTCAACATCATACTAAGGCATTCTGTAAGAGGATGGCATGTCATGAAATCGTGACTCCTGGAATCAAAGGGTTAAGCTCAGTGTGTACCAAGCCTGTTGTATAAATATCACGCTGTATGGAGTGTTGAGTTGTTATGGTAAGCTTTGTTTATTTAGCATGAGCACTTCACTGAAGTGTAATCATTTGGTAAAATTTGGGAAAAGTAAGTATACACTTAAGTTTAATTACTTAATGTTTATTGCATTAGTGCATAATATCAGAAGGACCTCTTGCTCTTAAAGATATTGAAAATGCAAAAATTTAGCATGAAAATTAAGAATGAAAAGGTATTCATAGTCTCTTTTAACTTACTCTCCTCGCTTTACTCTCTTCTAGTTTGGTCATCTCCCTTTGGATATTGATATGGGTCTGAATTTAAAATGCATTGCACATAATAAATAAGCAACAATATAATTGTAATTTTTAGTTACTTTTTTAATCCTATGTAAAGAGCTGATGAGAGATAAGGAATAGAGAATGTGGAAAAAAAGAAGCAAAACCCACTGCTTTTAAATTATATCCTCTGATTTAGTGGACTTTAACCATGCACGTGTAATGCCAGTAAAATATTCCCATTTTAAAAACAGCAAAAAAATTGCTATGGATGTAACTTAGAGAGTTTTCTTTGCATTGCATTCAACAAAAATAGAAATAAATCTGTTCTAAAACTGTCTTTCCAAAAACTGTGTGTTACGTATTTCTGTTTATCTAACGGATGCTGCTAAGCATAAGAAGTATGAGGATTTTGTACATGGCAGAAAGCACTGATTTAGAAAGATGCAGATGCTTAATATGGAGTGATAAACAGTCTTTCTCCCTCTTGAGTATAATTCTGGAGGAAATGTGTGGCCTACATATAAGCAAATATTGAGGCTTGGGGTAAATTAAATTTGGAAGATAGCTGCCTGAAAATCGTAAGTCCCATTTTCCCTCGTAAGTCTGTTAGGAAGAATATGCAGTTATCCTCTAAGGTGCAGAAATTTGCATCAGTGATACCCACTCTAAAGAGAAAGTTAACGCCAAGAGAGGGAGAGAAGGCAAGGAGTTATTTTTAGGTAAGGTGTAGGGGGAAGGGAAAGGAGAAATAGGCATGTTCAAGCTTACATAGTGTAGGAAACAGGAGTTCCACTAAGGTAATAAATACGGTAATAAATAAAAAAAACTTGAAAGTTTTTTCTTTCATTTACAATGGAAGTGTCAGTATTACAAACTTACTAGGAAGTCTTATTTATGTAGATAGAAGTCTGCTCCCAAGACTTATGTCCTGTCTTTGATAACGTCTTTTACTTGTGAAAAACCCATATTTTGCATCACATCCCATTCGCTGTAAAATCTTTCACTGATAGATTTACTATAAGTCACATTTTACTCTTGAAAACTTCCAGTATTAAAAAAGTGCATCTATTAAGAAAGTGGCACTAGTTAATATGGTTTACTTTGTAATTTAAAGTTTGTATCAGTCACCTTGGGTTGTTGTCTTTTATTGTAATTTTCAGGTGTAGAAAATATTACAGCTAATCTTATGTATGATCTTTGTAACATGTGGGAAAATGTTTACTAGCAACTTCTAGCAGAAGTTATCACATAGTGATATTGTGCAAGTTCTGTTTACAGGTATTGAACATGCAGAATACTAATTAGTATTATTATGTGATCGGGGATTTCAGGAGGCAGTTTAATTTAAACATATGTCTGTGAAGAGTCTGATGTGTCACTCTATTACTGTGACTGTCCAGGAACTGTCATCCACACCACCATCACATCAAATGATGTGATCTCTCTTGTTGATTCTAGTACTTCTAGAGGACTGCGAGGAAAGGGAGAACACACACTTCTTCACTTGGATTTAGAAAGGCAAACCTTCAGAGAGAATGCCTTGGTCTTTTCACAGCAGCTTTTACACGGCAGACCAGCAGACTCACCTTTGCCTCATGGTAGAATGCCTGTCTGACACCAGGAAATAGTGCTGTGCGTGGGATAAGTGGTTGGGATTTAATATACTGAACTATAGGAATCTCCAGGCGCTACTGAGAAGTTTATTTGCCTTGCTTGAGCAGCTTGAAAGCTCTGTCCCCACCAGCCCTCCTGGTGCAACCAGCACACGTGGTTGCGCTTGCTCCTCTTTGGGCTGTGTGAGTGGTTCCACTGCGATGCTGGGAAGTGTAGGTTTCCTGGAGCCGCTTCTCCAGGCTCTTGCAACAGGTCGGATCAGCCTGATTCTCTTTCTTAGCAGCTGGCTCATTGCCCAGAAAAGCTTGTGAAGAGCTGAGAGGGAATGTGTGAATGGTTCACCACTCAGTGTGCGGCTCTATTAAAGCGTCTGCTCCCAGGCAGGGCCCTAATTGTGCCAGTTTAGGATCTCACCACTCACACAAGAGTCTCCTGATACTCTTGAATTTGAAAAACGCGTTAGTGTACGTTGATTTAGAAATTACAAAAGCAGGAAAAGCAACTGAAAAAAATATTCTGTGAATGCTCTAGATGGGTGTAGATTTTTATAAGTTGTATCTAGTTAATTTATTATTAAGGAAAGTCTCTGTTTTTTTCCAGCCAGAAGGTTTTTCATTTCATCAGGCAATTATAAAAGTTAAGGAAATTTTCTGACAAAACCAAAGTTCTGTGACTAAATAATGAAGGTTCTTCAGTCAATTTTCACATGCAACTTTGCACTGAAAATTCAGTCTCTCTCCGTGGCCATTCAAGGAAATCCTTGAGCAGATTACTTCCCATACTTTTCAGATTAATTTTTGCCTTGTGAATTGATTTCTTTACTTGACATTTTCTAATTGTTAGACATTTTGTAGTTTGTGTCATAATTGTCCAGTTGCTTTACCAAGCAGTCTGACTTTCCTGAGGGTGTGAGGAGCAGGCTAATCTGAATGTATGCCAAGATCAACATGGGTGTTAATTTTAGTTTGCCTTCACTTGGGATGTATACATGCAAAATTGTATTAAAAACTGTTAAAGTAATCCAAATGATCATCGAGTTCACTGTAATGCTATAGAAGAAAATTGTTACTATGTGTGCTGCTGAAAAAGCAGTCACACAGTGCAGTGGAAAAGCATAACAGGCCATGTGAAAGGGGGTTGTCCAGCAATCACCACTTTGATATTCTAAGTCTTTTTATGCCTTCTTATGTTCCTAATATGATTTTCTTCAGACAAACAGATGAAGGTGTTATGGAATAGAATTAATGGTAAAAAATTTACTAAACACTACTTCAGTGCTTTACTACTTGATTATGTGAAGCTTTGAAAAGCAATCGTATAATAATATATGTACAAAGGGAACTGTACAGTGTGTCAGCAATATCAGTATGCTTCAAGGATCTTACCAAGAACCTGAAGTATAAATGAAGAATGAGATTTTTCCCTAAGTGTTCACAGTAAATCCATTTATTCAATAAATATGCTTTCAGTCTTACAGGAAAGACAGCCTCCACAGTATTGAGGAGAATGAATGTAGTAACCCAACGTCAGAAAAAAAAAAATCAAAATCAACTCTGTGCTTGTAGAAGTGATTTCTAAATTGATGCAGCTGTACTATACTACACAGATAGCTATGGGCTGGATGCTTATGAAAAATCAAATTACCAAATTAAAGTAAAATATTTCCTGATAGAATATGTGGTGTGAACTTATAGGCAAAAAAATGTTTTTGTTTTAAGAACAGGGTGGGATACCAGGAAGAGCATCACTTTGAGAGCATAGTATCTGAAGGGGAGTTAATAATGGGAATTTAGATGCAAATGGTGATTGACGTTGGCATATACAAAAAAATATCTCTTGATTGGTAAGGACTGAACCCATACTCCCGGTGAGGAAGAAAAAATGCCAAACTTCAATCCTTCTGTAATAACAGGGGTCATGTATTTCACCCATGGAAAAGAAAATGGGAGGATAGGGTTGGGCTGTTGTATGAGATAGATGTCTTTCAAAAATGTAATTTAAAAAGCTAATTCTAATAAATATTAGGAAATACAGCAAAAATCATGGTCACGGTTGAAGAACTTGGAAATTTTTTTCCTTAGTCTTATGTCCATCACCTAAATGAAGAAGGAAGAGAAGCTCAGTATTTTGGTCATGGTATGACTGAATGACCAGTGATGTAACATAGGTGAGAAAAAAGAACATACAATCCTAAATAATTTTTAAAAAGGTGTTTTCAATTAAAATAGGGAAATGTTAATTCCAGATTTTGAGACCTTGTCTGGAATAGTGAAGATATGCAAAGCAACTAATTTCTGCTGCCTAATTAGTATGTTAGAAATGTACTCCATATAGGTTCTTTTGAAAGATTCAGGGTTCTAGTACTGATGCCTTGAATTTCCATGGAGTGAAGGTATCTCAGCTTTTTGACTATGTTAGCTTGGCATGCTTGCTTTACACCTACAATGAGGCTGTGTAAATTCTGTGTACATTTTTATGGCATAGAAGTCCCAGAAAGTTTCCTCCAGACTAGATGTATAGGCTGAAACTTTGCGATTGCTCTATGCAGTTAGGGTCAAAAAGCAAACTTTAGGAATGAAAACGCATCTTTTATATTCCTTTAAAACAGTTTAGTACCATGTAGCTAAGATAAACATGAATGAACTATGAGAAAGAAAGCTTGCCACTATGCAGAGGAGAGAGTTTCTGGAATACTGTTCTAGTAGAAGTGCTGGCACCAATAGCCACCTGCCATACACACCGCCTACTTAAGGATACAGCTTGACCAGCATAGAAATGAATTTACATGATGTAAATGAGAGTAATTAAGAAAAAAACCAAAAGTCAGAAAGTATCTTCTAGTCTTGTTGTATTGTGGGATTTTTGTTGTTGCTGTTTTCTTAAAAAAGGTAAGGAATCATTGAAGCCATTAGCAAAATTCTAGGGAACAGAATACTGGGCTGATCTTTCAATAAGCATGGTGCACCATATCAACCGATTATTTTAAAGGGAGTTTAATGTCTTCTTAAAATTATAAAATTTAGATGAAATACCTTGAAGAACATGATAGTTTATTATTTTTTTCAAAAGGTAATTTTATTGTCTGTATGGCCTGCATCATGAATAGAAAACACTGAAGACTAGATGATAACTGGCAATAGTAAAATACAGGTAGCATACTAAGTTCACAATATTTCATCTATTTAAATTCACTTTCATTGTATGACCATTTCGGTTATTTTAATCCTCACTTGTTAGATTACAAAAAAGATAGTGATTTCTATGAGCATAATCTAAGTAGCTGTAGCTTTCACATCATTTTATGTAGTCTGGATTTTTTCAGGCTGTTAGATACAAAATTGTATTGACTTCATAATTATCAGTAAGACTTGTAAGAAATACCATTGACTTACTAAATATGGGCATTTTTAATAGGAAGGCCTTAATTCTAAAACTAATTTGCTTTTCACAGCAAATGAAACAAGAGTCAGAATTAATTTAAAAAAAAACCAAAACCAACTTTTAAAATATTTTTTTCTTCCAAAAATACCTACTTTCATAATGTTTTAGAGTGTTTTTAGTGTTGAGGTGGTTGTCTCACACTGCCTGAAAATAAAGTGAATTAGTCTAACAGCCCACTTATGAGATCATTATTATTGCAACCATTTTAGGGCCTGACATATAATATGACCCAATAAGTCTCAGAGTCAAGATTAAGAGAGGGAACTCTTTTCCACATTAAGAAAAGTCATGGTACTTTAGCATCTTGCATAGTAGTTTAGTCTAGGAAAATGTTTTGTTTTGTTCTGGTTTCTTTTTTTTTTTTTTTTTTCTAGGTGGAGAATACTTGCTTACAGTTCTTTGAGTGAGTATTCAAATATTGTAATTGGACTGGGGTGGTACAGTTTATACTGTAATACTCCAGCTAATACCTCTAGAAACAAATAATTATGACTTTGAGTATGATTCTTCAGAATATTTGTAGTTAACAAACATTAAGTGCTATTGTATCAGCCTTAATATTTGTAACTAAATATTTGTAACTAAAATAAATCCAGAAAGAATACTGTTTAATGGCAGCTTTTAAGACTGATTTCCTGATCCTCTGGAATTTTGGTAAAATTGTCAAGATAAATTGAAGTAGTAAAACCTGCCAATTGATTATAGGACTTGGACTGTCAATATAAGATATTTATCGAATTTCATTTATCTTTGTTGTTGTTGTTGTTGTTGTTGTTGTTTTTCACTGCAAGTATAGGAAGAGAGAAGTTACAGGAAGTGCTTTGGGAAAGCTTTGAATACGGTAATGGCATCATCTTTAAAATAAGTTCCAGTGTAATGAAAACCCACAAAATTATTTGATAATGCTTTTATTATGAGTGGAATCATTCAGCTTTTTTAAATGAAAACTCTAAATAATTTTACTGATAGCAGAATTGGACCCCTTCTTGTAGTTAAGGTGGGATCTAAATCTATCAGAGATGCTGATACATGATTTACACAGAAATTGGTTCTCAGTTAAACCTCTGTGAATGTCAAAGATTTGAGTATGAATTCATAAACGGAATACTATTTCAAGGAAGAATTCTTGCTGCTTAAGTCACTTTTTATTGTCTGTAAAACTGTCAACAGAAATTCTAAAAAGGTTTTGAAAACCTTAGTTTTAGCTGTCAGACCATTTTATATTGTCCTTGTTTTTCCCTTGGTGATTACACCAAAACCACAGAGCCTTTAGAACGGTGCCACAAAAATGTGATAAGAATAAGTTGTTCTTCCTCTTTTCATTCTGGGACGTTTATTGTTGTGATTTTCATTTCATTACATATCAACATTTTTTATGTTATTATTAATTATTAATTTACAGTTTGTTTTACATAAGAAGAATATCCTTTATAGAATCATAGTTAGTGTGCTTCCTCTCATGGAGAAAAAACAATGAGGGACTGTTTTTATCTAGACACTTGGCTTGACTAGCAGTCCGTGATCAAACACCCACTGTTTTTAAACTTAAAATGCAGTAGATTTCATCCTCAGTATTGATCTCATTGTTAAAATGAAACTTTTATTTTACTCTTCTTGGTAGTTATGAACAGCTTTATGTTAGAGATTTGGGTCTTCTTGTATTATTAACTGTACACGATGTTAATGTGAGTCAGATAGCCAGAGTGCATACGGTGCATTCGGGCACCACTAACAGAGTGCAAGGAGGCAAAAGAACTGCAGAGGCCCAGGGAGACATGCATCATTGACATACCTATTGAAGTGGGACTGAACAGCAGGCAGCTAGTTTATACTCGTACATCTCTGAGTGTATTTCATGCCCAACTGTGTGAGCACAAGGTATCGGTATACATTATTTACACTTTTCAGGGAATACCAAAATCCACTGGCTCAAGTTTTGAATAATAGTGGGTAAAGGAGAAGGAGATATGATCCATACAGATCCTAAGGTATCTCTGCTCTTTTATTATCCCTCCATCTCTTGTTGTTCATCTTTTGTTTTATGGCTGTAGAGTTGCCTTTTAGCTACAGCTACAAGTACTGAGGGTTCACAGGATGTAGTTGTTCTCTTGCAGTTCATGGAGTAAGATACGAAATTAAACTGAAAGGATGATGTAGGTTTTCAAGCAATATATATCCAAGCTTTGGAACCCATCTCTATGTTTTTATGTCACTGTGGTTTTTCTCTCTGGGCACTGAGTATTGACCACTGTAACGGCAGTCCAGTAGGCTAAATTATTATTTGGGTTAATTCCATGTGCCATTCTTCTGTCTTTTCAAGCACTATGCAGAAGCCAAGATATTTTAATTCCTGATGACTTGCTTTTGGCCATCCAAGTGAACATGACTTCCCTCCAAGAACAGTCTGGTTCTACCAGCAAATCATAGTCCATTGGACTTCTCAAAACTGCTTTTAGTTGTACTTTGAAGACTAAAAGCCTTAAAAATATCTAACCTTTCCCAGTCCAACCTCTTAAGGAACAATTTGCTTTGTGATGCAATACTGACATCAGGATGATGCAGTGTGCATTTTGCTAGCTATAATTACTCTGCATTGTGTTGAAAAAATGGAATTAATCTGATTGCGCTCAAGAAACATAGTTAATCCCCCAAACAATTTCAAGCTACCTAGCCACTTTCTAGCACTACAAAGTCAATCAGATGCTCAACATGTGTCATGTGATAAAAAAGGCCTCTCCAAAAAGGGAAAGGTAATACCTCAGTTCCATTGGAAGCACCTATGTGGCTCTTCCATTAGTTTGTAGCTATGTTACTACTTTGACCATGCAGGCAGTGAAGTCCAGATCTTTAGATTCTTGATCCTAGACACAGGACTGCAGTTGTCTTTCCAATTGTAAGGGAAAAAAAAATTGTACGTCTTCAGTTCCCATTCAAGTAACCCACAGTCAATAAAAAGGAGAAAAAGACTGCCCTCTGTGGAAGTGAAGGGAGCATTTGAAAAAACCACTACACAATTCTTAAAGTAGGTTCCGTTCTTCTGATGTATCAGTCTATCATCTACTGTTAAGTTGGTGAAAGCAAGCATGAAAGATTGTATTAAAATTAGATATAATTGCTAATTTTAACTTTATTGTGGGGTATACTCCACATACAACCTTATATAAAATGGTGCTATGAAAGTAGACAAAATACAAATCTGCTATTGACTGTCCTGTTCTGAAATAAGCTTAATTTCAATGCTGTAGAAAGCTAAGTAAGTTTGTACTAAAAGAACGTGACAAGGACTAACTCAGTGGCAGAGCACAGACCTAGTTTGAGAGAATATTTATTTCAGTATGCAGTTGAGGCATTTTTGTTTTATTTCATGTATTTAGTATGTTTCTCAGTATGCTGGTTTGCTAATTAAAATATCAGATATACATTTAAAAACTAATTGTTCAATGTAAAGGTAAATCTTCCATATGTTTGATCTCACTGAGAACAATTTTATTCTTCCAGTTCTGAAAAAAGCAGCAAAGAAATTGTACTGGGAGGTAGTAGACATTAAAAAATATTTTGGATTTCCCTTTTCCTAGGACCAATGCCTATGTTTCCACTCTCTGAGAGATCAAGAGAGGAAACAGTACTTGGTATGGTTATGATAAAATGGCTCACCTTAACCATAAGACATATATGAAAGATTAGGGTATGATCTTACTCCTAGGGGGCAATTTATGATTTACATCTCTTATGTTGAGGCTAATTTTAGATAAAAGATTGTGCCAGTTTTTCTGCTGATCAGCTCTCCCTTGTGTAGTCATCCGTCCCACTCTTTCTTTGATAAGAGTGTTTATCATTGTGAAAAAATATGAAGGGAACTGAAGACCTCATCAGGAAGAATGGCTGCTTTTATAACCCTCATGGAAAAGTGTGCATACCAAACTCCACAGAGATTTCTTTCAAGAATTTTCTGAGTCTTAAAATGACAGTACAGCTTTGCGTTTGAAATAAACTATGAACAAATTGATGTAGCTATCATGTTGTGTCATTTGATGCACATATCAGGGGTTCTAATCTAATATTAAAAGATTTGCGATATGTTGGGCGTGTTATCCAGCTTTACATGTTATTATATTGGTGGAAATATTTTAAAATAAATTTGATGAGATTTTTGGCTTTTATTTTTTACATGTTCTTTAGCAGAGTCCTGGTTTCTAGTAATGTTTAGCATCAGGAGGTGCTTTGCTTCCCAAACTGGGTATTATGGATGTACAAAACTTGGTTTAATGTGCATGAGCTGTTTAATTTTGTTCTTTCTTATTTTCTTTTGTAAGTGTATGTGTGATTGTGTTATGTGGTGTCTAGAGGTATAAATATTAGTTGACGTGTCTATCTGGTTGGGTAGGACTATAGCAAACAGTGCAATTTCTTCTGCTGCGTCAGCACAGAGAGTTTCTGAGTCATTTGACTCAACTACGGGGATGTTTCTTAGTGTGCTTAAAACCATGCTCAGCAAAGACTGATGCAGTGTCTCATCCAGTCAACCTATAAAATAATGTTAAATTATGAAATTTGTTTTATTTCTTTTTAGCCTGGAGAGGCTAAATATTTGGTGGAAGAAAGGAATAGGAAGAAATTTCCCAGTCCAGAATCCTGCTAAGTCACCTACTAGGAAGTACCAGACATCTGTATCAAAGTAAATGATTCCCAGGAGGTATGCAGCGTGGCCTCTGCTTCACATTGTAGAATGTCTCTCTTTTGCAAAATCTTTTTTCCTTTTTTTTTGTGTTACAGGAAATTGATTACTATTAAATTAAATATACACAATTTTAATACCAAAAATTCTCAAAATAATTTGTCTAATTCTTTGCCCATTTTAATTTCTGATGACAGCTTACTATGGTCCTACATCTTGTCCAGACTGGTTGTCATTTTTCTCTGCTGCAGTGCCTGATTTTGCTGATAGTTAGGATTCCCACTTGTTTTTGCTGTTAGGCAAGAATTGGAAAAGCAGTGTCAACTCATGTTGGCGTGACAGCTTCAGGCAGATGTCATGCTCTTTTCTGCACTGAAAGAATTGTAGAAAGTGCAACGTTTTCTCTATTATCACTTTAATATAAAAACTTTTACACTTTTTGATAGCCACCAGAGGAGCTGATATCCTATATTACAAAGCTCCTGTGACTGGGCGATGATTCAGTGTCAGAATGGCCGAGATTGTTCAAACCTGGCCCAACAATTTATAACTGGACTTTATTTTGCTGATATGTATTTTATGTGTAGCACAATATTTGATCGTGGATCCCAGGTCAAAAACATATCCATCCTAAATATTTGTTCTAAAACACAGAAGAGTCTTTGCTTTTAGCAAAACCGTCAGTTTAGAGGTTGCAGACAACATTTGGCGTTATGCTTGACAATCATCTCTGTATCACGCATATGTGATGTATTCAGTTATTTTCCACATGTGCTGCCTTTCCGTCATCTTTCTTTCGTTTGAATGAGTTAAACATTACAGAATGGGGCCTGATGACAGTCAGAATGCATAGGAAGAAAGTCAATATGTTTAATTACTCAATTATTTCTTGTTTGTATATCAAAAAAGGAGCAGCATACATGTAGGAAGAATGTGTCATTAGTGTGTGAACTGTCATTTTGAATTATCAGTCAACTGTGGTTTTGTTGTTCCTTTCGTGCTGCTGGCACAAAGCTCAGAGTTTTCCAAAAAGTGGAAAGCAGTGATTTTGAAAGAAAATGAAGTGGTGACCATTCCTTCTTATTTTGCTTAGAGCATAAGGATTTTGTTGGCACACTTTTATTGTACTATGTGGTTACTGCAGATGTTTTTAACACACTTCACAGGAGCTGTATCTAGTGCAATAAGCTGTAAAATGTTGAGTGTCTATGCATTGTTCATCTAGTCATGGAAATTAAATGCTCATTGTTACAGGAAACAGAGTAAAAAAAATGGCAAACAAAAAAAATGCAGTTTAGCCTCTATTTTTTATCTCTGGCGAATATAAATTGTCCAACCAAAAAGCTGTTTTCTATGGGTTCATGTAAATTCAAAACAAGCATGCAAACAGAACAAAACGAAAACTTGATAAGAAGGGTTGGTGTGTTTATGTGACTCTGTGGCATATTCAGATTATGTGGTGTGATTTGTTCTGCAGCTGCTTCAAATTAAGAACAGGTGTAGAAGGCAGATTATGCAAATACTCATATTAATGTAATTGTGAAATTGGTGTGTTTATCACTGTGCCTTTAAAGAGTAGACCATACTCTTATTTTACATGGAAATGAGCTTTATTCTTGAGAGCTACTATTGGATAATGAGCTTATAAAGGAGAAATTTCTAGCATATGGTGAAACATTTCTAAAATGTGACATTTTCTTGTGTAGCAATTTATTTTATATATGTGGTATAAACATATTATGACCTGCTTTGTCTTCTTTGGAAAAATGTATCTATGATGCAGTTTTAAAATCTAATTCATAGAACTAATGAACTCATATTTGTTTGTTGTTATTTTTTTATTTCACATACCCCTTTGGTAGGACAACATTTGATCTGCTTCAACTATTTACTTTATATTTACAAACCTTTACAGACTTTTGCCTTGTTCACTTTAAATCCCTGAGAAGTATACATTGGAGAGAAAATGTGTTTAAAAAGGATTTTTACTTCCTAAGACCTACTCTATTTAAACAATCATAAACTGAGTATCTGAGTTAAATATATATTTTTAAACATTATTTACCTCATGTTGCTAGTATGCATAAATTTTTTAATGATTGGCTAAGCTTTATGTTATTTTTAGATCAGAGGGAGTTGGTATCAAAGGATGTCCAAAACTAAGAAGTTATGGGAACTTTTTATTTTCTTATAATATGGACCTAGTTAACAAAAGTTACCTGGTATAAAAATCACAGAGTACTATGATTCTAACTGTTAGTGTTCTTTCTTATATCTTTTGCACATGATATTGATTCATAGCAATTTATATTCTGTTAAAAGAATATATTTGTTTTTTATATGTGTCTGCATACATATATATGTGTATACAGGACAATTTTATATATGCTGCCAGTGAGGTAGGTCAGATATTTGAAACTGAGCTTTAGGCACTGAGTGGGATACTTTCGACAGGCAATCTGGGCCAAACAGTTGAGAAAATCTCTGCTTCTCGGGACGCAGAAGCTGAGGGCACCGGCTGCCAACAGCTGGCTACCAGGCAAACAAGACTAGAACAAGGTCTTCCTGCTTTTCTGCTTCCTATGGCTGTGGCTCAGATGGGCTTTCCCATCTATTTGCAAGAAAAAAAAGAAAACCCTGTTTTGATTTCTGGGTAGGTTTCAGGAAAAAAGCAAAAAACTATAGTTATTGAGTTCAGTGCAGTACTCAGTGGCATCTAATTTCTTCCAGTTCACTATCCTCAAAGCTCAACTGGTGTCTTCATGAGAACAGCTTAGAAGGTGTAAGCAAGACGTTTAAAGAAAACAGCTCTTAATTCATTAGAGTTATTTTTCTCCAAAGCACTCTTTGAGAAGGGTGCTCTTCAACATGACTTTATGTTCAGTAAAGTCATTCCTTTAGCAAATTATTTAAAATTGCAGTGGTTTACGGGGCGCTTAACTGGTAACTGTTTATTACCTACCTATAAAATCTTTCATTCAGTTACTAGCACACTCTTAATGGAATACAAACTATTGAAGAAAGAAAAGACTGGCAGGAACTTCATTATGTAAGCTGAAGATGATAAAGCTTTTCTTCAGGGTTAGCCTGACTGTATCACTGTAAAGTGCAACTGTCAACCAGATAAAATGGCAACCTCTTTTTCTAATCAATTCGAATTATATGCATGATTTCAGTAGGATGTTATTGTGGGGTTAATTATCTTTGCATTTAGAAAAGTTTTACTTCCACTTGACTAGTTGTCATTGGAGATGTTTGCACGCAGAAATGTTATTCATGCTGTTCGATATGGATACCTTCCAATGTCACTTGGAACTCACCAGAGTTATGCTTTCTGTCTCAGAAATAAAGAGGCAACTTGGACATTGTTACACAAAGAAGATTATGTGTACTGGAGAACTGTATGATTCCATCAACCTTATAAACACTGCTTTAAAACAGTAGGAACATTGCCCAAGCTATCTTGACTCTATTACGTTTCTCACAGACTTCTATGGGAAGTCCTTTGAGGTTCAGGGGAAAAAAAAAGCCTGGAAAAATGAGCAAAAAATAGCAGATAAAAAGACAAAAAAGTGCCTTCCAGTCACACTAATCTCTTTTTAACACTTCCCGCACTGTGTAATTGACACTTACTTGAAGTTATTTAAGTTTTAATTTTTTTAAAACTATTTGGACTAGTAATTACTTTTACATCATTTTGTTAATTGTATGGTTCTTCTGACCACAAGCTTCAGAAAATAATTAAGGGACTTTAAGAGATGAGTTTTTAGTAATTTTTTTTAGGTATTTGTGGAATAAGAGATTATTTCTGCTCCAATTCCTTGGTCTTTTTCCACAAGATGTTCCAGAGGTGGGTGGATTACAGCCATATACATGTCTTTGCACTCTAATTTTGTTTCCTAACTTTCTGTGAGCGAGCCAAATAACCACTCTCACTTCTGCTATTACGGGACAAGTTAATTTAGTTATTGAAATAGGACAGGCAGAATACCTGCATATTTGTGTCCCTGTTCCTCTCTACAAAGGCAGCTGTGAACTTGATGTTAAATATATTGATATCAAATAAAAGGATTTCTTTACCTTTAAATAAGTATTATTAAAAATCCCCAATCAGCAACTACTTCAGTAGTTTTTATTAGCTTTAGTAAATACACATTTAAGGAAGCATTTTTATGTGGAATACCAGCAATTTGCTTGGCCATACAGAAAATCATGTGAGTAGGTAGGACTGGATCTGGCATGTTTGCATCTGTTTATATTATTGTAGTTGCCTAAGTCAGGACCACTGATGTTTACATGCACAGCATGTAGGTTTTCTCGTCGAGGGAAGTTTTGGTTTCAAGAGTGGATGACAGTTTGCTTTGTTGAGGTGCACAGATACTGGGAGCTACCTCAACATCTGTATTATCATTTAATTAGTCTTGCTCACACATGCAGAATTAAATCAGTCACTGAGTTGGAATCAGGATAAATCTGATGCCCAACTTAGACTGGCAAGGGCACTTAGGGGTCTTTTGACCTCCTCCACAACTGAAAATAGTCCATCCACTCATGTAACCTGTAAATACTACTAAGCAGATTCTCTGATATTGCTAAGAATCTCCTAGCAAAAGAGACATCAGTAACTCTTTTGATTACTCTTGCACTCTTCTTGTAGCATAACATAGCTGGGGTCCTTGAGGAAAATCTATCAGTTGTAATAATGTGTTAGGAAATGTGAAATGGACATTTCTTGGACCCTTGTGTAGTATAGCTTTATTGACTTGAATTAGGAAGCTGGATCACACTACAGCATTGATCTAACAATTCTAAAGGGGAATTAAATTTTCAACGCCTGAAAAATGAACTGTATGCATATATAATTGCTTAAAATGAAAACAAAAGATGTATTGTAAAATCAGACAACTTATATACTTTTTTATTTATAATTCATTGTGCCTTATGGAAGTCTGCTGATTATAAGATGTGCAGCATGCATTCATATCTATAAATACAGATTATATTTCTTTCTGTCATGACAACATATGTCTTATCACTTTCCTTATTGTTTATTTTTTTCAGCAAATCACAAAATAAGATTAATCATTTTGGTCATGTGGGAGGTGCTATTTCCGTTCAGTTCAAGACTTTTCCCGTGCCTATATTCAGTAAAGATCTCCAATTTGTGTCTTATTAAGGGATCGCTATCTTGTAATCCTTTTATCTTCTTCGCATTGCTACTCTCTTTCAATAAAGGAGAAAAGAAATACTAAAAAAAAAGGCAGTCTATCTCTGCCAAAGCTCAGGACACTGTCACTCCATGCATTAGTCACCAAAATAGCTTGTATAGCAAAAGACTGTCCATCTTCTCTTCTCTGCTCAACAGTTGGAGCTTTGAAGCAAGAAATTTAAAATTGCTATTGCAAATTAATGTGCTATGCAACTTTGTCTACAATTCACTGGCTAAGCTGAACCATCTATTATGTTACCTCATAAAGAATACGCGTGGTCTTACAGTACGAAATGTTGCTATTTCAGGAACTTTGAAGCTGTACATAGAATCACAGATTTGTTCTTCAAAATGTACTTCCACCAAAGAAAACAAGTTTCCTTACTACTTTTTTCCCCCATTCTAAATTCTAATCTTAAGGCCAGGCTTTCGCTTAAGTTGAGCACCCAGCACTCTGCTGGCATCAGTGTAAGCTGCTCAACATCTCTGCAAATGAAGGTCCAAAGTGTTTGGGAAAATTCATGGCTTCAGGCTGGTCTAAAAAAAAGATATTTTTCTGCATAGACTTCACCAGATTTTGTTCGTATTTATCAGGCAGTATTTAACTTTTTCTAGGAATGCAAATAAGATTGTGGGTTTTTTTCTTTTTATTTTTTTCCTTTATGTTGTATATTGTGAATTAAGTAACAATTTTTGAGGAGTCTGGTGGATATTTTGTCAAATCCTTCTAAAATTGTGTGGGGTGTTATGATTTTAACCAAAGTTACAGCTGCAGAGCTGTAAAGCAGTCGGTTTTCCTTATTATGACTAGTTCTACAACTTGTACTGTTTTAAATTGCCTGCAATTAGCATATTTCAACCTTATTTTTAGGTTTAAATTGCAGTGTGAGAGTGTGCTCTCCTCTTAGCTAATTAGTGCTATCAAGGAACAGTAGGTTACCTCATTAGTACCATGTGCATTTAATTAAAGAAGAGAAAATTGGAGTTAACCTCGTAGCTAATATTTTCACAGAGTGATACAATGCCAACACCTTCAATTGGAGTCACACCCCTGTGTATCTAATTATTCATTGATGCCAAATAAGGTTAGCAAGGATACCACTATGCTGTTGACAAAATAATTTAGAGGGAAATCTGTTTGCTGGTTTCTGATATGAAATTTCAGTTAGAGCAGATTATTTTTGTTTAAATATGTTGTGGTCACAAGATATTTTAATCATTCTTCCTGCCCTCCCATCTGCGTTCACACCTACACTTAGGAAAGGCTCTCATGCAAGCCGTCTGTGATCCTAATCTGTACCTTGCAGGTGTTGTAGCAATCTAGATACAACCATTTTATTTTGGCTACAAGTATTGTATAAACCAGTACAGTTACAATGTACTCATGGAAAGAGTGATACACAAAAAGGGCCAGAGTACAGGTGCCTGCCCTTGGTAAATGTGCTCAGAATTTCTTAAGGCTTGCTTTGCTTTAGAATTTTCTGCTTCATATGCTTCTAGAGGGCATGACCTAACATGAAGATAAGAGCCTACAGCTCTTTAGGTTTCAGTGAAGGTGCTTATTGTTTCTAGTCTAGGCACTGTAATTCCTGTCTGTTTACCTACAGAACAGAATTTTTAAATGTATAAATGGATTTATCTTCTGGATTTTGTTGTCCAATGCTGCTAATATGAAAAATAATTTTGAGCAAGCCATCCGTAATTTCTGTGACTCACTTTTCCCGCCTGTAAAATGGAAATGGCATTACTTCATGCATGAAGATGATTTAAGTGCAAATAATTGTTTTTTGCACAATGCTCGAGTACAAAGCCACCTTGTATATAAGTGCATATCAGTGCCTGATCAACTTCACATGAAGTGTGTTTAATTATTGTATCTGTGGGATTAGAATTGATTCCTTGAAGGAGGGTTTTTTCAATTTATTTGCAAAAGTCTTCATACTAAATCAAGTACTTTCGTGTCTGTTCTTTCAGGTTACTTATCTCAGGTGCTTATAGTGGCATATGAATGCTTTAAATAGTCACTTTACAAGCTTACTTATAACAAACCACTTTGACATTTATCACTGCTGTTCAAATGAAAATAATGACTGACCTTTTTAAATTTGGGGATTTTTTCTTATTTTACGGTTAAGTAGAAAAGAGGCTCTTCAAACATTGTGCCTTCCCCTATTAGCTTTCCAAACTGCTGACCCTTCAGGATCTATAGTAAGTTGAAAGGAATCCTTTGGATTGAATGGCAGGGTGGAACTCTGAAGCCAGTCGGTTTGACAATTGGATGAAATTTCCATGTGAAAATAAATGAACTCAGTATCCGCTTACCTAACTTTTGTTTTATATATTGCTGCTAGAGAAGTATGGAATTATATGATAGAGCCATTTATCTTTTTTTTCATGTCTAAATATAAATTATTTTTTTAATATGATATGCGCTGTAACTGTCAAGGTGCTTTAAGGCAGAGTTCAGATTACAAAAAAATTGTAGAAATAAAAGAATAACGAGTTTTCAGTCCTTCATATGTGTTTGAAGAAAACTATGTGAAAACATGCAATCAATACAAGTTCTCAGCCTGACTTCATATGCTTTCTCTGTGTAATGTGATGTGAAATAGGGACTGGTTTCATTTGTATTGGAGAAAAACTGCAGCTCAAATTACAGCCCTTGGTGGTATCATTGTCATCTCTCTGAAAGATCTCATTCAGCTCTATCAAGAACAACCAGGTAATAAAGTCAAGGTCTGCATGGTGAATAAGCAATGACTTGGGTTTGGTATTGGTTTAGTGCTTCAGTCGCAGCATTTCTGGTGGCTGGACCTTCTTAAAAACATCCACACAAATGTGTGAAGTACAGATCAAACTAGGAATGAAATTTTATATATTCATTTCAAAACCTTCATTTGTGTGGAAAACATCTAAAGCAGAACTTTTATCTGGACAGCTTGTCAAAGAATCCAAATCATTCATTGTAGAACGTTTGATGGACTGCTACCAATTTGGTGTTCCCTATCTGTAAAAATATTTGGTAGAGTTAGGACTTCTATGGGTAAATTATGAAGTGATAAAAAAAGTACTTTTTGAAGCAAGTTTTCTACATATATATTGGAACTTCTTATAATATTACTATTAATTAAAAACAGTTACTACATTCTTCAGGTTATTGCCTGGAATAACTTAAAGAATGTTATCTTTTTATCTTTTCAGTGCTTATTAATGAACACAATAGTAAGGTCAAAGTTTTTTCTTTTTTCTTTTTTTTTTTTTTTATTCCGGTGGCTTCTTTGATTCAAATTTATTTTTTAGTGGTGTGTTTTTCTCAGGGAATGTCTTATTTATTTTACTGGACTTAGTCACATTGGCACAGTTTGAACTGACAGGATATAAAGTAAACAACTTGTGTTTTTCTGAGGAAAATGACCGATAAGCAGGAGGAAATATTTATGACTCAGTCAATGTTCTTCTTTGGTGTATTCAAGACATGAGAAAGAAGTATTCCAAGATAAAGGTAACATGAGCTCTGTGTTTATGTAAAATATCCTACATCATATGTCAGCTTGGGTGAGGAAAGCACATATGATGTAACTGTAAAATTGTCACTTCTTGTTTTTTTCTCTCTCCCTATATTCCTACACAGCTGTGAATGCCTCTACCTCTTGAATTTTATTTGATGTATTAAGTTTCTCACAAGGAATTTTTTTTTAAATCACTTTCCTCTTCTACAAAATTTAATTTACAACTGCATAAAGGAAATTACCCTAGTTTAGGCAGTCAAGCATTTCAGCAGATTCCTAGAAATGTACAAAGGAATGAATGATTATCAGTCCTGAATTGTGGATTAAGAGGATCATACTACACAGAGTACTGTCTAAAAGTAGCAATTCAGTAGAAGATGTGGATGTTCATAGGAATAATGTCTCTGAGGTTAAAGACAGCATTTAAAATATGGAAGTTTTTATTTTTATTTGGTAAAAGGTTTGCCTGGAGATTCTTGTCCTGTATTTTCATTTAATGTTACAAGCAGCTTCATTAGAGTTTTAGAGACATCCTTTACATGTTTGGTTTTTGGGGTTTTTTTTTGTACAGTTCTGGTTTTGTTAATTATTTTTGTAAAAGGTGAAATCCCATTAGAAAAGGAGAATTCTTATTGAGGACTGCAGAAAATGTATTAAAAATGTACATGAACTCCCTTCAACGTCTATGTTACAAAGCACAAATAAGCTGTAATTCAGGAATTGTCATTTACATATATTTGAAGGGACATTTTTGAAAATCACAGGGTGAGGTTTCTGAGGTTCTAGAATACATTCTCCTACGCAGTGCCTTGTGCCTGTTTCCCCCCACAAACCAGCACTTCTTTTTGAGTCTTGTAGAGGGGAGAAGGTCTTGTTTGAAGCCTGCAACTAAAGTGAGTGCAATATGACATGACGACAGATACCTATCAAAAACTTAGTATGTGTGTTCTTGTCCTGTAAACTTAGGTAATACTTTTTCAGAAGACCCTCAAGCAAACCATTTAGTGGACAAAATCAGCACAGATTTTTTTGTAATTCTGCCTTTTTAAGTACAGGGAAGACCTAGTCCAATATTTCAAATGTCACCTCTGTTAGCTCACAATATATCTTAGGTAAGGAATAACTGTGCATAAAGTTTCTTTCGACATTTAATTTTGTGTCAGTGCAGTATTTGAGAATAGTTACCCTGAACAGCCAGCTCCAGCACAGATTGCAACAACGAAAAATTCAGTGGAGTGCTTTTCCAGAGGCATTCTCCCTCCTGCTGCAAATAAAATTGTCACTTGATGGGAGAGTGATTTCTTTTCTCTCAAATGCACTTTATTGTCGGCAATGTAATTTATATCAAGCAAGCAGTAAGTTTTATCCATTTATAGTGCCTGAAGATTATTTCTGTATCCAATAGGAAAATTTTGTTACTGTTTTGGTCTTGTATACATTTGATTATCAAAATCTTGGCTAAAAATGCCTTTGGCTAAATTATAGCTAGGTTTACTGGTTATCTATTAATTTTTTTTCTTCTTTTCAGATTGTGATCTATGGCCGAATATCTGGTGCATTAGTTTGTTTTTTTCCCTTTTTTTTAAATTGTTGTGGAAACTAATGAATGAATTAATTGATTAAGGAGGAGTATTTGGTATGTTATTTGTTAGATCACTATAGCCTAATCTGAAGACTACCTGCTACTTTTTCTCCTATGAATTAAAAATTTTTTTCAATATCAACTATAAACAGGAATCCACAGCTACACTAGTAAGCCTCTAAGGAAAAGTCTTTGGTTTTGCAGCATATAATAAGGCACGTAGTTTCAAACTGAAACTGCAGAATAACATATATACACATGTGCACACACTAACGTAGTCTATACCCTGTATAGCTATATCACGAGCAGTTTTATCAGTATATTAGCAGTTCTTAAAGTTTTCAGCTCATCCTAGAGCAGCACTAACCATGCACCAGATGGGGGACATCCCGGGAACCAGATTGGCCACCACCAGTGCAAACACATAATAGGGTTCTCCAAATTTCTGCTACCACAACTGGCCTCTTTTCAGCACATACAAATGTCATCTTGTCTCCTTGCTGCCACTGTTCTGTACAGATCATTTTCCTAACATCTTTCTCTACTTCTTTCCCCAGTTCTCCTTCAAAGCATCAAATACAGGCAGTTTGTTTTCTGTTTTATAGTCCTTCACCATCTGACTTCATGATACTCATTACTCTTCATAAAGTAGAAAAAAAAAAGAGCCATTAATTTCCTACTTTTAGATTTTCAGATAAGCCCTATTGTACCTTCTCCTGTGCTGTCTGTAATGACTGTGAAGTACCTCATTATCCTCCTCCAAGTCAGTCATTCAGACTTTTCCAGTTTATGTGTAGAGAGCTTAAACACATACATTGCCTGTTATCATGACAGGTATTTCCTATCAGTCTGCCACTGTCATCTCTTGTCTTGCACAGGACTATCATGTCTGTGCAATGGGTGCTCAGTGTCTGTGCAATGCCTACAGTATGGTCCTGGTCAGCATCATTGGACCTTTCATGCAGTTGCAGTGATTCCCATGTTACTGCCGCTGTTACCACTTCCAAGTCTTTCAAATCCTCTGTTACCATGTGCATTAAAGTTCTTCATTCTAACAGGAAAAAATACTAATTTTTTCTGCATTGCTGATTCAGTTGTGAGTTTTTGGTAGTCTGCCCTTTCAGGGGCATAAACCATACTCTTCTCCTGTAGTCTCAACGTTTACTGAAATTGTAGAGCGCACATCTCTCTTGCATCTATTAAGAAGATTCCAGTATTTTCAATCTACAGGAAATATTTGTAAATGTCTCAAAAATAATTTATTTTTTTAGGGTGAGACTAAGAGATATGATTCAAAAAGACATTCTAAAAGCCTTTGACACAGTCCTTCATGAGTGATTATTCAGAAAACTGAATGATTCTGGTTGAAAGTTAGAAGTTCTATCATAAGTTAGAAACAAGAGACAGAAGAGACAGAATGGCAAAAGGTTAACGTTTCTGTCTACCTCTGACCTGCACATTAAATAGCATTGTTTAATATATTTATTAATGAGCTGGAAAATGGGCTGAAGATTATCATATGTTTCAAAATTTAAAGGTGACCAAGAATCTTACTTAGCCTTATAAAGATTAGAGATGAATTTCAGGCTTTCCAGAGGAATGTGGAATAGTAAGTAACGGAATACCATAGTGGTAGAAGAAAGATGAAGAAAGACGTAGAAAGATTTAGAAGAAAGGAATAATTTAACTACTTACACCAAGAATGTAACTATTTGCATAAATTTTTAAAAATTAAGTATAATCTCAGTGTAGTAGAGGAAACAAGCGGTGTAAATCTTGTCAGATTAATTTCAGATAGGCTAGGTCAGGCCCCTGAAAGATGGATGCCAGGATTTGTTGGATACTATACATAGCAACCCCATTATAGTCTGATCAAGAGAGACATGAAGTACAAAGATTTAAACTCCAAACTCATAATCCCTTGATACTGTTTTGTTCTTTAGAAAGGACACAGCACTGCCTTCTGAGTGCCGTGAAGAACTTACCTGTTTCAGTGCAGTATAATCTCTTTCCTAGAACTTTGGGAATGAGTCTTACTGATGCTTGTCCAACCATTTCTTTTCCTTGGATTGTCTTTTCTTTTAGGATTTCATACTTTTTAAGTGAGACACTTCCTTCTTTAAACAAAATTTATTTAGTTGTGCTGATCTCTTTAATCTGCTAAACACTCTTATTGTCAAGGACATGCTTTAAAGGACATACCTTTGCACTTGTGTAGATCCTTGGGCTACAAGAAATTGTAACTAGTCACACAATCTTGTTTGTTGAGAAATCTTTGTGTGAGAAACTCATAAGCTACCAACACTATGAAGAATGTGGCAGAAGATGCAAACATAGACACCTGCAAACACACAAAGATGAGATGACTGGAAATTCATTACAAAATATTGATTATTCTCCAAATAATAGAATTCTTCATTTCCATTTCACTTCTTACATTCAGTTCAAGAAAAGTCTTATTTTACTTACTGCAAGAAATTTCTTTTCCAAGTACACAATCAAAGAGTGCCAGTACCATTCTGTGAATCTGAACGCACACTACGGGTTCTTTCTTTTCTTTATGGTGGATGCTGCACATTTTCAGTTGGACTTTCATCACCTTGTGTACTGTAGTATGAAGCCATGAAACTACAGATAATTCATGTTTAGAGTAGTGGGTCTTTTCCTGATGTGTATGCGTCTAGCATAAACTGCCAAGTACTTCAGGGGGAAAAAAATCACATTTTTTTCCTGCAAATAATTAATTACTAAGAAGACAAAGTGGGAAAGCAAAAATTAAAACAAACCAAGATTTTAGATTCTGAAAGAGACATACTGTCAGATGTTAGCTGTTTTTAAAGTCTGTTGGGTTGAGAGTAATTCCGGTAAATATATATAGTCCTTTAGAGCTGAATATATTCTTCAGTTTGTTCAATTGACTAAAATTCTCTGTGAGTCAGCAGACTATTGGCTCTCTTGTTTCTGTTGAACCATTCTGCCATATCTGCTCAATAAAGGGAGAAACAATGTCAGCTACAGAAATATATGTGGAACATTGCTAATTGATGATTTCCTGCATTTGTAATTGCACAACAGGTATAGATGCTGGTAAGACCATTTGCTTTATTAAAAACTCAACAGCAATATATATTGACTTTTTAAATATTTGTCATATAACCCTTGGAGGGAATAAACAACATATGAAAAAGAAACTACTTATTGCTAATTTTTTTTTATGATATTCAGCTCTTTCCAGTGTCGCTTTAGGACATCTTGATAATTTTGTTATGTGTTCTGTTTTTGTTGTCTCTTGTGTTTTGGGTTTTTATATCTCTATTGGATTGATTTGAAAGTTGTCCACTTTTACAAGTGAAGTTGAACAGTTCCAGGAGTGTCACAAGAAAGCTGGGACTGAGAGAGAACAATGTCAACATTCCTATCACTGGATCAGACTTCTCAGATCCAGCTAATGCTCTTTGACTGTGCTTCAGAAGCTGCAGATCATCTTGTTCAGCAGCTGAAACCTGGCAGATTTAAACAAGATTTATAACATTATTTAGTTACAGTGAAATCGTTAAAGTTCTGTATCGTAATTATGAATGATTTCACGTACCAACAAATCTCTGCACAAAATCTTGCAGGACGTGACTGGTATCTGCTTGTAGTTGCCTTCTCTCTCTCTCTCTCTCTCTGTCTTACTGTTCTCCTATTTTCCTAGACAATTATCTAATGATTTTGGAAGTAAAGACATTGTTTTCAGGATCTTCTCTGCTGTTTGGTCTGACTTACAGATGAAATGTATGTAAATTGCTCTTTTAAGAAGATAAATTTCGTTTCTGTAATCAGATGGAAAATATTCTGGTGACAGCTTTTTGTTTATGTTCTACAGATATACCAAAAAAACACAATTACTTTTTCTTTGGTCAATGTTTTGCTTTACAGTATTGAATTATTAAAAAACTATAATAGCATGTACAAGGTTTATATAGATCAGTGTCGCTGAGTATCAGCAATCAAGTGCAGAAAATTTGAAAGGGAAGGGTGTTCTCCCTGCTCTGTGTAGAATCATAGAATGATAGAATCAGACGGGTTGGAAAGGACCTCTGAGATCATCAAGTCCAACCCTTGTGGAAGTTGTTTTTTCTGATGAGTAGGCAAAGAATTATAATATAGAGCTAGAGCTGCCCAGCTACTATAGGCTGAGTTCACCTCTTCATAAAATTTGTCTATAAAAGTAAAAACTCGGATTTACTCAGCATATTTTAATTCTCCATAAGAAAAAATGTGAAGTTGTTGTTAAAGCTAATCAGTGCTGCTGAGCTAATGGAGATCTGTCCATAATTTTATTCTGGAAATCTTCTGAAGGCTGAAGTTTCTGGCTGCCTTGGAAACTTAGCGAGAAGAGTTAATTTCAGACATTGCTTACTAGCATCCAAACCAAAAAAGTGACCTAATTTGGTTTGTTTTGAGTACAAAGAGTAGGGTAAAAGGAGCCTTCATTCAAGAATTCGTTTTACTACCATTTACTTTTCTGTGTACACTTTATGTTTAGATGCCATTTATAAATATCTTATCATTTGTTAAATTTTATGACAGTTTTTACCATACCTGATGACTGTAACTCATGCATTAAACATGCACACGTATTTTAACAATATTTGCATCTTATAATATGCTTCCTAACGACTTGTCATAGACTCATCAGTTAAACATTTATTTTACAAATGCATTTTGTAATATGCTATGGTAATAAACTATAAAAAAGGTATCCCACCTTGTAATATTTTCATATGGATGAATAATGCATTACAAATTCTACCTTCATTTAAAACATGACCTCAATTCTGATGCAATCTGATACATTGTCTGGATTTGTGATCATCAAGTTGTGTGAGGTGCTGTCAATCTGTTTTCTGATTAATTTTCCTAGTTCATAAATTTGAATTAATCTGTAAATATTTACAAAATAATAGTTTATTTTTTCCATTATTTTATTTTTATCCACCTGATTAATTGAAAGCAAATGTACCAACTCCCATCTAGCTGTGAGCTAATTTTCATTCAAATAATTTCTGGAAATTCAATTCAGTTTTGAAATTGATTATCAAAATCATGATTGTTCCCTTACTGGCTGCCTGAGTTTGTCATATATATCACTAAAGAGGTCTGTGCTACTGTCACATCTAATCTTACAAGCTGTGTAAAGCTGAATGTTGGAAAATACTGGAAAAGTTTATAATAAGCTATTTGAAAAAAAGCCACATTTTTTTACTATTAATTATGTTTAATTTTGTCTACATCTGATTTTGCATACTTTTTTAACTTCTGGAACTTTAATCAAAAGAAACTTTTGCTTAAATAGCTATTACCATCACGGTCAGCTTACTGTCTGGCTTCCTGAAATGTCATGCTGACTTTTTTTAAGTAGTTTTTTTTATATGAATGTTAGTACCTAAGATTCTCTGGCTGATTTCTCTCTGTGTGTGCATGCATGTGTAGACTGTATTATTTTCATTAATTTTATTTCACCAGAGAGTTTTTCTTCAAAATTGAAGAGAAAGAAGGGGATTGGAGGGTTGGTTGGTTGGTTGGTGGGTTTGTTTAGATAGGCTATAGAGTATTATAGGGATGTCTATACATCTGGTGATAGAACAAAATGATTGAGGATTTCAGCAGTGTTCTTCATTGGGTACCCTCCTATACCAGAATAAAAACTGAAGTGTTTGGCAGTTTTACTTTTGCTGTTTGGTGGGAATTAGTTTTAAGGCATCACATCTACATGATGCTGTCTGAATGTCTGAAGTCAATACAGAGTATTCTGCTTTTACATCTATTTAACATAAATACAAATGACTACTCCAGGTGAATACTAAGGAGAAGTCAACGTTAGATAATTGGTCTCTCGGAAGGGGCATTTATTTCACCAGAAAATAGAAGGTTACACCTTGTTTCTGCCTTTCACCTTAATAGTCCTTAAAGGCTTAAGAGTCTTTTGCCACCATTCATATTTTTCTTTCTTTTTTTTTTTCTTCTAAATAAATTACTGCCTATGAAATGAGCTGGGTTTATTGTCAATCAAGCTTTACTTTAAACACTGAGCATTTTAGACTACATTCTGTATAGTCAAACACATTTGGTTTAGATTGCATAAATTCTGTTACAGACGTCTCTCTGCTCAGAGAGAATAATTAATTCTGATTCAATTTGATATTTTTTTCTTAGTGAAAACAAGCAACTAGTTCCAGTTGCGATTTTGTGTTCTGGGATGTGTGATGTGTCTTCTATCCTATAGCACTGAGGCTAGGAAATACTCATTCTACATGGGTTTACAGGCATTCATGAAACTTTAGACTAGTCATCTGAGTAGTGAAATGGGTTTGGTAAGGATGAATTATTTAGTCTTTAGCCATCACTTCTCCCATTTTCTTTACACCATCTCCTAATTTGAATATTTGTAGTCCTTTTCTATTAAAAATCTAAAATACAGCAGTCATTGTTTTATTGGAATTTTGCCTATTTTTTCCTCAATGATAATTTTTTCTTAGAATTGTGTTGCATTCTTTACTTATCTTTGAAATTATGAATTTGACTGCGTTGTTAAATAGAAGTATATCATGACTTCTAGAGCTAAGTTTATAGCAATGTTTCTAATGTTTAGCTGTTTCAGTGGATTTCTTAGCTTTAATTGTGCACAATTTCCCTGAACATATCAAAGTGATGTAGTATCCTGGTAGTTTCTTAGTTCTCATGTGTTACATGCTCATCTATTATAAATCACATGGTTGCACAAGAAATGCAGTGAATATCTGTATTATGTGATGGGAATTTCTTTTTTTTGAAGATTGCTCAGAAAGCAGAGATTCTATTCTTCGCTGTCTTTCTTCTCAGCTTATCATTCTTTCACATAAATGGAATATATATGATATATTTGCTTTTGTTATTACTTGGCCGCTTCAAGATACCTGTAGTTGAGATTCATTGCATTCCTCGTGTTCTTGGAAATTTTTTTTTGTTGATTTCAGATATGAAAAAGCCTCCATAAGTTCCTCCATAAAGTTCTCCAGAACTTTATGTTTCTCTTCCTGAATTTCTCCAGAAATTTTGTTATGCACATTGCATATGTCTTTTTATATGTGCACATACACGAATGTATACATAGGCAGCTAAAGTGCAATCTTAGTGCAAGTAATAAACTGCAGGGTTGTTCATCATGCATTTTTCTCAACTGAATTTTACTGGTTTCTTTCCTTCTGTTATTCCAAATCTCTGCTGTTAATACTAATAATAATTACCCAAGGTATTATTTTCTGCCTTTTTTTTTTCCCTAATGTTGTATTTCAGTTCTTTTTCCAAAAGCACTGTGATTTGTGGGCCAGAAGAGAGAATGTTCGGTCAAAAATTAGTGACAAATTCAGTGTCTTACCACTTACTGAAGCAACGGTAGATTCTCTGTATCATGATTAAGAGTAGTTTCTAGCTGCCTGGTAGAACACACAGTTGATTTAAGTTCTGGGCCATTAAGATGCAATAGATTTTCAAAGTACAGTATTCATATACATACAAAAATATTTTAAAGTTATTTTGGTGTTTCTAAGATATAAAAGTTAGCAGACTTCCTCAGTCGTACATAACTCAAAAATTACCTTTATAGGAGGAAAAAATAGCTTTGTGGTGCATTTTAATAAATTTTTGAAGATTTTAAAGGTAGGCTTTTTATATATAATTCATATTTCCTATATATGTGGTGATGTGTTGTTGTATAAAGATTCTATTCTAGCTTTTTTTTCAGAGAACCTGCATAAATCACACATAAATCACGTATAGTTTCTCCATTTGTGAATAATGTGGCAACTCTGAGCTCATGCCAATAAAACCATCATACTGTCATATCATACATGGTATATAACATACATACACACTTATAACGAGGTAGAGGATAATACTGAAAATCTCTTCCCTTTAGGTTTGAAAAATGACCAAAAAGTAGAAGTGCCTCACTTTTCGTGCCTTGGGAAAAATAGATCAAGAAATTAAAACTCCAATCATTACCAATAACTTTAAAATGTATTTTAACGTGCTGCAGCTTCAGTTACCCTCAGCTGAAGCTTCTCTATTTTAGCTTACAGGGTCTTGTGACCTCAGCCCATAGCAGAGTTTCAACAGTAATAGCGACAGCCATCTTGGATAAATGTAAGTGAATTTTTTCCTCATTTCTATAGTCTCTGTCCCTCACATGCACTTTTGGAGTTTTGTTTTTTTTTAACTCAGGATGTAGACAGTATTCCTGACAACACTACTGCTGTGTGCCAGGTAGCATGATGGACACAAATTACCAGTAAAGCAACTAAGTGGGACTTCTTGCCTTTTAAATGTCACAGTATCAGACTCATCCTGTGCTTTTGAAATGCCAGTATGATAGCCATGGGAGCCCCTGGTGGCCTAGTGGTTAGAGCGCAGGACCTTCACTGCCGAGGCCAAGGGTTCGATTCCCAGCCAG
>JAWMRA010000041.1:24554868-24570233 GCA_035584735.1 Pseudotriccus pelzelni | reverse complement strand
CCTAAAAAATCCAATGCGCAGGCTGGAAGGTGTAAAGACCTTCCCCGGTTCTTCGTTCGCGAAGACTGGCCATTTATGATAGCCATGCAGACTTTATTTTATCTGCAGCCAGCTTGATGGTAGTTTTCATTATTAGCCAGGATTAATCTGCAAAGAGAGAAGTAGTACAAAAAGATTTTGGCCATATATTCTTGTTTTGGTTAACATTAAGGATGAAATCTAGAATTCAGGAAGTATTTTTCTAAGGAAAAGTTTGCCTTCTTCAATCAGCTTTATCATTTCAATTCTGCTTCATGTCAGATTGTGGTAATCTGTTCCCAGATTTAGCTCTCCATCCACTTACTATTGTATAAATCTGGGACTAAAGCTGGAAAAGGCTACAGTTCATATGTACTGCCTGTGCAACAACTTCCAGAAGTGTAAGCTAAGGAATTAAGGGCATCTTCCCACTATTGGTTTCTCAAGAACACCAAATACAGCACATTCTTTTAAAGTCAGGGTTTTTTTCAACAATTGTCATGTCGTTGTAACAGTGAGACAAACAGAAGAAAATAGATACAGGGTTATTCGTTCAGAAAATCCTTTCCTGTATGCTGATAACCTGAAGAAGCTAGCATTTAACAAAAACTTGCAAAAGATACCTGGACTTAGATATTCCTTGCTATTTAGTCCTCAGCTGGGCCTTTGTCTGAACATTTGACCATTTCTGAACAAAGTAGCATCCTTGGTCTGTTAAATCACCATGCCACTCCTCCATCTTCTGTTTACCTATATACATAAATATGGATGTAACATAAAGACATACCTAAAATTCAAGTTTTTATTTACGTTTAAATAGTTGCATTGTAGCCCATATGTCATATATGTCATATGTATGACATACAAGGCAACACCTGTATGGCAGTTAAGGTTAAAACCAGCAGTAATGGAACTGCCTCCATCCATCCAAACATGTCATTCAAAGATCAATAAGGGGCAGTCTTGATGTGTCACCTGCAAACCTCTAGTCAGCTTAAAAGTTGTTAGAATTCAGATCTTCTTTCAGCTATGTATGTTAATATCTCAATAATAAATGTGAGACCAAATCATATACATCAGAGTCCGGGAGTTGTGAGAGTAGAAATATGTGTACTGAAACCAGTTTGTGATTATCTTGAATTTCTGTGTGTCTCAGACTTCATTGTGCCACGTAGGAGGGAGGTGGGCATTGTTGTCAGCTGCACACAGAAACCACATAGTAAAAGCGATTGCATGCTTAGAATCTATTACTTTCAACTAAAACTATATGAATGAAAAAAAAGGATGTAAGAAATGTTGGCTTGGCTACCAATTACGTGGAGGAATATACTGAATCATGAAGAATAATTCCTAAAATTTCTCTGAGGAAACAGGTTTAGTCAAAAACCTGTGCAAACCCTGAGGACCAATGTTTTATAATATTTATCATAAATACTCATTTAATTTCAAAAGAAGAGAAGGTGTTCTTACATTCGGCATTGCAAGGCTGAGTTAATGAAAGAGCTTTGAAACCACTGTCAATAGGAAGTACATATAGCTTTTGAATGTGTGTGAGTATAAAATAAATCATAGAATCGAACGGGTTGGAAAAGACTTCAGAGATCAAGTCCAACCCTTGCTCCAGCACTGCTGTGGTTACTAGGCCATGGCACTAAGTGCCCCAACCAGTCTCATCTTGAAAACCTCCAGGGATAGTGAATCCACCACCTCCCTGGGCAGCCCATTCCAATGTCTGATTACTCTCTCTGTAAAAAATCTTTTCCTAATATTCAACTTAAACCTCCCCTGGCACAGCTTGAGACCGTGCCCTCTTGTCCTGTTGCTGGTTGCCTGGGAGAAGAGAACCGACACCCACCTGGCTACAACAGCCAACTGATCAGCAAAGATCAATTTGTGAGGAATTTCACAAAATCAGCACTATAATGATAACAGTTTCAAATCCAGCCTTATCTACATGCTTATCAAATACCAATTATTCCATTGGACCAAGTATGCCAACATAAATTCATTGTGACGACAAGCTCATTCGTGTATTTGTTATCTTTTTGACACTGTGGTTTATGTCACATCTCTGTCTCATTAAATGATGTGATCCTTGTGTACCAGAATGATCTCCTGCCTTGGTAACTGTCTCCATCTTGTAGCAATATCATGATTATTGAATTAATAGAATGATAATGTGATTCTATAGATCTTGTTAAAACAATATTCTCTTGATAGTGGATAGTTAAAGTGTGTTTTATTTCCTATTTTTATTATTTATGTGGCTCTTCCAGTTGTCTTTGAACTGGGGAGACAGGCAACAATTAAAAGAATGCGTTTATATATTTCAAACTTTGGGGTTTTTTTACTAGAATATGTAGCATGTTTAGCATTCAATGTGTATATATATGAAATATGGATATATATAAAAATATATGTCTAACTGCCATGTTGGGGCTTAAGTATAGCTCAGCATTTAACATTTCAGCATGTTACACAAGGATTTTGAAATACAGTAGAAAGGGTTTTGTGAAAATTATGTTATAGAAAGTGTGGTGGAACATGCTCAGAGGTCATACAATGTGAAAAGCTTGCTATAAAATGGTTTAAAATATTGAAAAGCCAGATGGTCACAAATCCAACCTGCTAATCTTTTTGGCCAAGAAGATATAGCATTTGTGTACTTCATATGTGATATAAACTTCTAGGAATTTCAGTTTCTTTTCTACATTACACCATCATGTTTCCAAAAGTCTAGAGGCATTTGTGCTCCACAGTAAAAATCTGAGAATTTTGTAGAGATACTGCAGTCATAAATATTTTGTTACATTATTCTGGTGGTTCCTCATAATTGTCTTTACATCCTCAATGTATAAAAGGCAAAGAAATGTTAGGCACTTAATAAGGAATTCAATCCATTCCCACAGAATATATTACTGCAAATATATATTTTATATATATATATAAATATATATTTTATATATATATATATTTTTATATATATATATTTTATTCAGCCTGAAATTTCCTTTGTTTTGTTGTTCCTTGGACAGTGATGTCTAAGTAAGTTGAGGGTTGTGCCGATTTGTCTTTTCCAAAGACCTGTGCACTCAGATCTCCCTCACCAGGTTCATTTCCAAAACCCACGCATTTTGCTGTTACCTGCAAATTAATGGAGAGAATGTAATTGTTCATTTCTCAGTGCCTTTGAATCCTAAATTGAGGAGATGCACTTTGGTTTTGTTCAAAACTCATTCATTTAAAAAATTGCTTTAGGATGTCTTACATTGGGCAAAACTTAGGAAGAGTATGGCTTTAACCACTTTAGTGAGTTTGGTGTTCAGAAATTCCCAAAAATAACTGGGTCATCACTGCTGACTGGAAACAGATAGAGACAGCTAGATGTGTATATACACTTTTTTAAAGCTTTGCTCCTTTCCAAAGCAAAGGTAAATAGTCAGCTTAAACCTCTTCAGCAACTCTATAAACAAGAAGATGCCAACAGCGTGTCCTCTTCTCTATTACCTGGGTGTCCTGTCTATGTTCTCCTCCCATGTGTAAATCCTGCTCTAATTTCCTTCTGTTTGTTGCCACTGTTTGATATTTATATAGTGTTCATAAAGTTTGTAGAGAAAATAAAGATATCCAACTTAGTAATAATCCTTAACTGCTCTTTTAATTGAGTCAACCATTCACATCCCTCCTTTTCGTCTCTGTAAATATTTTTTTCTGGTCATTGTTGTGACTTGTAACAGAGTCTGACTGCCCATAGTTTAAAAAACTCTTCAGAGGACACAAGATTGAGTTTTCTTTACCAGTTTCTTTAGAGCTGTATTAAGTATTCTATTTACAACATTTTAATTATGACTTTTCAGTGCTAAAATGCTTTGAAATTTGTTATATTAATTTCATATCAGAAAAAGATTTTGAGGAAGTTGAAACGTTCCTACATTTTCCAAACAATATGGTTAATATTAGTTTTTCAAAAGTTGCATAATGTCAAACTCAGATTCACCATAAGGCAAAACTTTAACTATGAAATTGCATTCACTAATACTCTTATAAATACACACTGTAAAATTTTTATTTTAGGAAAAGAATTATCTGGATACCTCCTAAGCAATATTTTTAAGCCTTCAGAATTGCTTGTGAATCACAGAAGTTCTTTCCATGCTATTGATTAATGCCCATGTTTTAGATTTCAGAAAGGGACTCGTTTTCTGCATAATTAGACAAGAGCAAAACATTGCTGTAGGACCTGCAAACTTTACATATATTTCAAATCTTGTTTTATGAAACACTGTAGTTTTGAACTTGCTTGCACTTCCAGATGGAAAATAATTTTTCAGTGATTACTTTAGTTTAAAGGCAAGTCTCATTGTCTTCTTACAGACTTGAAGAGCTACAGAAGTTGTGGTAAAACACAGAAGGTGGTACATGGTCTTTTCATTAAGGGTACTGTAAACACTGTATATATGTGAATTGTAGTACTGTCTTGTGTCAAAAGGATAATATTCTGGGTCACGCAGTATTTAAGTTAATACTTCTGGGCTTTAGTAAGCCCAGGTTTTGAAACAACTTTCATTCCTAGGAGTGGTTCCAGGGCCAGTTGTTTTTACTGTCAAACTTGGCAAACCACTGGCAAAGCTGAGTTTAGATCAGTGCAATTTCAGAGTTGGGTCAGGTATTTGGGTGCAAATGTGCATTTTCTTAAGTTTGTAAGGTGTAGTCAAGTGTAAAAAATACTGATGGATTTTTAATTACTATGGCAAGAATTCAGTAAGACAGCAGTAGTGAAAAGGATATGTTTTAGCCATTCCAGTCAAAAACACTTATTTTGTCAGTAAATGGCATTATTTGTGGCATCTTCACAATAAAATTTTCAGATTTTTATACTTGTAAGTACATCCTTCAGATAATAATTGTCTTTAATTGATGCAAAGGATGTTTGTGTTAAATGCCCTATAATTTTGGGAAATAAGCAAAGTAAGAAAGTGCTGGAATAAGCTGCAGCAAGAGGTGGTGTGAAATCCCCCTTGCTTAAATTTTGTGAAACTGGTTTAGACAAATATCTGTCAGAAAGAAAACTTGTTTACTGCTTTTGAAGAGAAGGATGGTGTAGTTCACTTGCAAAGGCATCTTCTTCTTGTTCTGCAATTTGCATAACAATTTTTTACTAAGAAATACTTTTATTTCAGTTAATTTCTTTTAATGAAATGAGTTCAAATTAGATTCCTATTCATTGGTTACAACAATTATGCCTATACGTATATTTAATGAACATTGTTTTGTGAGTAATCCAGTTTTTGTGAGCACTGTTATGAGTAATCCAAATAGTATGACAAAGAAGCTACATCGAATAAGTATCTGAATTTTATTAAGATAATCTCTGCGTAGTTTCTAAAACTAAATAAAAATGAGAGGTAAATAGAAGTTTATGCAGAAAATACTTTTAAACAAAAGTCTGTGTCTCAAGGTTCTGTACTTACTTCAAATTTACACTATGATATAAGTAATACTGAATTTTCGTAGGCTCAAAGCTTTGTCACGAATTGGTTTTGTTTTTAGAGAGACAAATAAAAACAAATTCTTACGAATCTATATTTTTCAAGGAAACTGTGTTCAGAGAGCTCTGTAATGTAGTGCCTTATTAAATGCTAGGCACTGTCATGAAAAATTTTTGAACAGATTTAAAAGAAATAAGGAATTAAAAGCTTACTGCTTTCAAAACTAATGCAGAGATATTTCTACCCACTTTTCCATATTAGGGTGCTGTTTGCCCTGAGTTATAGGGGGTAAGGGATTCAAATTCCTCCCCTATCAGCCTGAAAGCAGGAAGAAGAACCAGCTGTCAGGCTGCTCCTGCAGCTGCGAGAGCGCCTGGCACTTGCTAACCCAGAGCGTAGAGTGTCGGTGTTGATCCAAAGTGGGATAGTCGAGAGAAACCACTGAGTTTCTGGAGCCTGCTGGTGAGCTACCGCTCCTGACAAGTGAGACCCTTCAGTGCAGGTCCCAGCTGTGGTTTCAGTCCTTGTCCAGGTTCTCCTCATTCAGTGGGGGAAGGGGAGGTGGGACATGACCCTGGACATCACAGCCTTTAAATGAAATGCATTAAACCCCACTCTCATGTCTTTTCAAAGGAATCAACATTTTCAGTATAAGAAGGGTCAAAATATTTTCCTTTTTCCCGATCTGCTTGTCCGAACTGCTTTTTTTTTTTTTTTTTTTTTTTAGAACTATGCATTTTATGTGGTTTGCATTAATTCATACTCGGGCTTGGCTTGAAACGTGCTGCTGCTGTTTCTGACTGAAAGGAGTTGTACCCAAAACATCCCTTGTAGGCCTGTTAGACCTCTACATTTCCCTATAAATGTTGCATCATAAGTATTTTAAAAATATGCATTCTGTTTGGTAGTCCTGGACGTGCTGTATATGTGTGTTTTTTCTTATAAGCAGTCTCCAGTATCTAGTAAATCATAGTTCTGATCATCTTTTGAAAAGATAAATAATACTTCTATAAATACTTCTGTAAATATAACGTCCTTAACAAAAATGCATTATTCAAGAAATATCAACAACATTTTAAGGTAAGTTAATGAAGTTATGTTCAAACAGTATAATAATCAAACTATTATCTGTATACAAGACTGAAGAAAATACCTTGTTAAGTGCTGCACCATTTTTGTGATTCCTCTTGAGAATGAGTTAGCTAAAATGAAGGTGCTCTGCAAGCTTTATTTAAAGATCCGTGCTTAAAAATGACTAATTTTATAGCATGTGTTTTCTGTTTATGTGCCTGTCAGTTTTAAACAGCCTTTTACATGCAAATGCATGATGACAGTTCTATATTCTGTGCAATTTCTTCACTAGGGTTTTTCATCTACTGGAATAATCCCTTAAAAGATATTTATGGAGTTTTTACTGTTATTTTGACAAATCAGACATTGTTATTAAAATTATAAAAGAAAGTATTTCTAATGCTTTTTGCATTAGAAGTTCTAAACTTTTTTAAAATTACGTATGTTTTCTGGCTCTATTTTAGTAAACCTTTTACAGAAATTGTGTCTTTCTAGTTCCATTTTTTTAATTAAAAGAAGATCCATCTTTATTGCTCCTTCAGTAATTTCACTGTATGTGACTGTAGCAAGCTGTGTGTTCCATTAAGTTAACTCATCAATATCATATGCTTTACTGGTGCTAGATGTGGCTCCCCTTAGAGACAGATCATTTTGCTGTAATTATCAAAACAAACTCTGGTTTATTATCTGTAAGATTTGTAGTTTGGAAAACTAGTTGCTTGGTTATGCTCTCAAGGTGAAAAGTTGTGAGGATTTCAGCTGTATTGTCCATTTTGGTGAATGCCTAAGCAGCGGCTGAGTCATAGAATAGTTTGGGTTGGAAGGCACCTTAAAGATCTTGTAGTTCCAACCCCACAGCACAGGCAGGGGCACCTTCCACTAGACCAGGTTGCTCAAAGCCCCATTCAACCTCTCCTGGAACACTTCCAAGGATGGGGCATCCACAACCTCTGTGGACAGCCTGTTCCAGTGCCTCCTCAACCTTACAGTAGACTTTCTTCCTGGATCTAAATCTCCCCTCTTTCAGTTTAAAGATATTACCCCTTGTCTTATCACTACATGAAGAGAGGACTCTGTGATTTCTAAAGAAAACTGTAAATTTATAGCTTTCCCTAGGTAGCACTTTGTATTCTGATACCAAACCTTCAGATTACAAACAAGTTGAGAAAACAAAATATGGTATTTCCATAGTCTTGAACAAAAAAAAAAAAATTGGCAGGTGACATAGAAAGTCAGTGAAAGGACAGAGACACTCACCTGTGTCTAGTGACGGAGGTGGCATTTCAGTAAATGGAAGGTACTTAAATATATGCTGTGTGTTGGCAGTCTCCCAAAACTGCTGGTGGAAGTGTGTCTGGGGAAAGCAGCAGCATATTGAAGAAACTGCTGCTTTGAACTGTGTTGTGAGAGTGGGAGCAGGGACTGGCTACAATCTGGTGGGAATCTTCTATTGCTTGGGAGCAACATATGACACACAGGACAGTTTTTCTGCCACTGTCACCCGGGAACCCTATGGCCTTTCAAATGAACTATCAAAAAGTCCAGATTCATCTTGCCTAACCTAAGACATTTAACTTTAGATACCCCCTGTTAAAAGCAGAGGCAGTCTAACCTGTGTCTGCATTATAATATATGTAGACTATACATATATTATGTGTAAAACCTATACAGGTTTTGCAAGGATGGGACTAGTCTGTGGATTTGCACATCATCTTCTATTGCCTATAAAAAGTGCCCAGGGCAAGCAGACACATCGGTAAGATGCTTAAAGTGTTGTGGTACAAACCTAGCCTAAGAGTCACTGGTTCATAGTAAAAGATACTATGAAATTATTAATGTTAATATTCTAATAAGGTCCTCGTCAAACTCAGCTACCTAATAGATTGCTTCATGATGTGATGCTTTTGTATGTTCATCAGAGACAAACTCCTGTGTCACAGTTTATGTTTCTTATTGGATCTCATTTCAATCCATCAGTTCTTCTGAACTCCATAAGCACTTTATTAGGTAGCACTTAGGACATTTCCTTATTAAAGTTAACCAAAATATTGAATTCTTATTCTGTTATTCACTTTCTAGATTAGTTATTTCTGAAAAGGTTAAAAAGTACGCAAGCTAATAACCATGTCATCGCATATAAAACTGCCATGTGATGCTATATAGTGTAAGAACAGTGGCAGAAAATTCAGTATGTACACCAGAGCAGATCTGACTACAGTCCCTAAATACTGCATTTGTTATAGAAGTAGGTGTTTGTTGAACAAACAGCAAGACAGATAGGAAAAAAAAATCAGGCATGCAGAAATGTCTATTCTGTATGTGCACGTGGCTATAGTTTATATAGAAGAGGAAAATTTGAAACCCTCTCCTTTATATAACACGTCACAAGACCATGAAATGCTGCAGTAGTTTCTAGTTGGCTAGAACATTAAAACTAAGCAAGTTAGATGCATGTTCAGTTGCAAATAGCTATGCAAAGCATGTTTTTTTGCTACAAGGTGAGTAGCAGATGATTATGCGCTTCCCAATATTTGTGTGTATAAACATCAGATCTGACGTCCTTGAAAATATGAGATTTTTCAGCCTGAGTAACTAATACTAGGATGGCTTCTGGATACTTTAATGCCTTCCTGATCCTGGTTAGCGTAGCTGACATGAGGCCTTACATAGAGAGCCTTTCAATGTACTCCCTCCCTTAGTGGGAGTCAGTATTTTAAAATGTATGTTACAGGTTTGAGAAAATAGTTAGGACATTGTGGCTTTAACGTGATTAAACATATTGGTAGAATCAGGACCGTTCTATGGTTGCTGTTTAACAGATGATAGAAATTAAGGATTATTGTAGTTCTCCATCTGGGTCTCCTTTGTAGTACATGTTCATATGGGAGTACAATTTCCATATTTTCTCCATAACTTTTGAAAACACGTTTGGAAAATACATCCATGTAATAAAGAACAAATAAACAAACCAAATAACCAGAAACAAACCAAGCCCCAAATCCTACACCAGATGTTGTATACTGGGTAATTTCTTTTCCTTCTAAAAAATCCTGTATGCACTTTTTAACTGAGACTGTTTCTTTCAAAAGTGTGAAGCCCATGTATTAATTCAGTAAAGATCCATGAATCTATTTTCCTCATATTCAAGAAAGCCCACCTTTCCATTATATACCCAAAACATACATAAATAGTGTGCTGACAAAGTGTTCTAAACTCCACTGCGCTTTTTAAAAAATTTTGACTAATGAAGGGCTCTCTTCAAATTGCTGCAGAAAGCTCAGATTTAGGTGAACAAGCACGCAGTGTTTCCCTGGCCTGATGAGTGTTCTCTTGCCATAGTTGTAGCATCCCTTGACAGTATTTGTCACTGTTTTCTTGTGGCTGTTGCCAAAGCTGGATGGAGAATGCTAATGGTAATCATAAGAAATGAATTGGTGACTGCATCATCTCCTTATTCTCTTTACATTACGTCTTAAACCATTCACTGTCTGGCAGTACACAAAACTAATTTTCTAGTAGTGAAGAGCTCGAAAGCAGCTTACTTCGTCTGCACTTCTGGCTCCAAAAGCAGACAGTTGGGCTGCAGACCTGCATTCATGATTGCTGGTATGGGCCCCTTTTATCACAGACTGATCAAAAGAGCCTAAAAATGAACAGATAAGGGATTTTATTGAACCACCAGACAGGAAAATAGGTGAATTGGATTAATTCCAACACTTCTTCTTGAAAGCCTGAGAATTGTCCACATGTCAGCTGCATTTTGGGCCAAATGATAGTTTTTATTGCCTAAATATGACTGAGATCCATCCATATTACCCAGAGGTGAGAGCAACTAACACCAGTTAATACCCATGCATTCCTGATGAATGTACATAAAGCTAAAGAGTACTTGTCAGCCTTGACAGGGTAAATAGAGAACTTATCTATTAAAGGCTACTTTGGCTGAGTTCAAGAAGTGTTTCTTGTATCTATTTCAGTAATATCTGTAAGACATGCTACTGATATGCTTAGATATTCCATTTTCAGTCTTCTGCAACTGAAGCATGTGCCTTTGCTATGGCTGCCAAGACTTAACGGAGAGGGACAGGGTTTGGAATGGAAATCTTGGATATGTTACGTAGGTCCTGAGCAAAGAGGCAGTGGTACTCAAATCATTGTGATCTGGTTAGTCTTACATTTCTAAATGAAACAGTCCTTAACTGGGGATTTTATGTCTTTTATGCAAGGGTTACAAGGAAGACCAGCTTAGTAACCCACATGCTGGCCACAGTTTATGCCTAGAGTATGTTCATGTGAGCTGGAGATAAAAATTTTGGTCTGTCATTTGGACCCATACAAAGTTATCTTTACTTTGCTGTTGGTGACAACTCCATGTTGTTTCTTGAGGAATAGGAAGAAAAAAAAAGAAAGTAAAAAAAAAAAAAAGGAAAGAGTAAATCTTTAGACTAGGGAAAATGTGTTTTAAATATCAATTTTAATAAATATTTTCTTATTATCTAATTGATCCCAAGGTTAGGCAGATACTGAAAATTGTACTGTCTTGCCCATAACTTTTATTTCAGGGAAATGGTAATATGCCCTCCTCCAGGGGAAGCTGCATTCTGCACCATGCAGCTTTATTATTTATACATATATATATATGTGTGTGTGTATATATATGGCTTTTAAAAGGGCAGCTGCAAAACGAACATGGAGTCTGACTTTATATCAGTTTCCACTGGGATCGTACTTTTGACGTCAACAGCCTTTCAGTAGACTGTGTTTACACGGACATAAACAAGAGAAGAATTTGCTCAGGATGTATCACACTATATGCATATAATCAGCTTATCAATATTCAGCTCCTATATATGTAACAAAGTAGAGGTCAGAAAGGTTCCTATCTCTGTTCTTGTTCTGAGGAGTGCAGGAGACTAAGGCACCAGAGTGCACACAGAAAAGCATCAACCTGCACAGATTTGAGAGTCTGGCATTTATACATATATCTTTAAATGGAACTCTGGCTTGGGGATTGTCTGGCTTTGAAAATCATACCGTGTAGATGCTGGTCATGCATGTTCAAATAATTGTTATCTCCATGTTTCTAAAATAGACCCTGATTCATTCTCCCATTTTTACACCAGTTGTAATGCTTCATTTTGCTTCCTTGGCTAGTTGGTGAAAAGAGAAGAACACATTGCAAGTCAGTATTTCAAATATTCAAGATTTAGCTGAGCTGAATTATTTTCTGATTGGATCTGCTTTTTTGTTTACTATTTGAAGACTTTTCTTTGGGAAAGTGGAGTTGCCACCATTTGGTATCTACAAGAATAATTGTTTCATACTCTTTCATCATTAGCTCCTCAGGAAGCTGGAAAAAGGCAAAAGAGTTGTTCAGCTGAGCTAGGAAAAGTATTTCTCTTGGCTAGTTTCTACTTCCCCTTAAAGCAGAAACTCTTTGAGGGAATCAGAGCAGTTATCCACTTGCTGAAGATCTGGAAATATTGATGACAGCCTTCAGCCTGTGCGCGTTTTACCAGACAGACAAAATGCAAATGCTGAAAATTTTAAGATGATGGTAATTTGGTTTCTTGGAATGGAGTTTGATTTAGGCATGTGGGGAAGGAGTACTTCAACTTGTTTGGATGCATTTTGTTGGAGAATCAGAGTATTAAATTAAGTTACTTTGAAATACAATGTGCTATTGTTGGTGTTGGAGATTTTTTAAACCAACAGAAACTGAAGTCAGCCAAAGTCAGCAGTTCTGCTGAAATTTTCTAAGTCTGTCTTGTGTGTACTGAGAATTGAAACACAGCAACAGTAAAATGATCCCATCATTAGGACAGTATACTGATTTTTTCAAATTGTTTTGTAAGATTAATAAAAAATTTTAATTTACATTTATACGAAGGATCATCTGTAGGTGATACTGTTCTGGTTCAAAAGCATACAGGGTATCACATATCATTCCAATTTAATAACCATTTTGGTGGCTCTGAATGGCTACACATGGATAGTTCTCGTGTTCTCTTTTATGGGGTTCACTCATACACTGATGTTTTGTTCTACAGCGTAAAGGAAAGGAAGTATTCTCATCACCAAATGTTGTTACATGCCTACATTGGGAGGTTCCTTGTGTGATTCATGGAGAGAAAGCTCCCACACGGAACAATTCAAATAGGGCTCAATTTATTCATTCTGAATTGCCATCTAAAGGAGCTTCTCTCTTTCTCTCTTAACTGTATAAATAGTATACAGACACTCCTAATTTATACTGTAAAGTTACAAGCTGTGGTTTGCCTGGCTGCAGGCGGTCTGCGCACTAGCTGGCATTGTCTTGGGAGGGAAAAGGTGCAGGTGGACCGGGGTTTTCTGATACACAGATAGTAGCATACTTCTGCAAAGCTAGTTTGGTCAGTAAGCCGTGCAGTCCTTGAGCTTTCTGTAGGTCTTGTAGTTCATCATGATGGCAATTTTTTACAAATACTGTAGCTCATTAGAAACTGGGCTCAAACTTAGAATGTTACTGGCCATCAAATAGTTTCAAATATCAGTAATTCATGGGTGTCATTGACATGAGGCAAATAGGTATTGTTGCCCTAAAACTTCATACCCTATTACTCACGTTTCAAATTCATAAAGCTTTAGATAATGTTTGTTCTTGAAACACGTTCAAACTGGAAAAGAAATTTAAATTTCTGGTTTAATTCTTGTTCCCGTAATATTTGACATGCATGTGTCAGTGAAGAGCCTAAGAATACATTGCTGTATACATGAATCAGCTGTTACTTTTCATACAGCTTTGTATGAGCAGGATTGTCAGAAGGAAAAGGGCTCTCTTGAACAGAACTAGCATATTTTGACATAAAGACAATTTAGGGGGATGGGTGTCTTTGATCTTTTTGCTTATCCAGTTCACAGGTTTTTGTGTTTCAAACTTTCGGCATTTGTATATCCATTCATTACATCGTTACTGTGGAAAAGGTCGGGTACCTTGGGCAAGTTCACTTCTTCCAGAGCATTCTCACTGCCTCTAAGACTCAAAAGTGCAATTTGCCATAAAGCACTAGGTAGGAACATAGAACTTGAAATCCATTACTCTGTACTGATGAGGTTTATCCTGAAAAACCTTTATGTACACTGACCGTGGCTTGAAAAATGATATCACAAAATCAGAGTGTTTTTTTTTCATTCAGGTATAGTATTATATTCAGTGTAGCAAGAAATGGTTTTGCATGACAGTACACATGTAAATGTCAATGCATATGTCATTTACAGTGTATCTGGATGTTCTGTGAGATTCACAATGCTCATGTTGGAGAAAACTGTCTCTGTTACACTAAATAAAATGTGCTTAGTAAAAATTGCTAGCAATTTTTTTTCTAGACCTATAATGACATGGTAAGAATACAAAACAAAACTACCAGAAACAAACCATTTTTCAAGCAGTAATATCTACAGGACAAGTGATCTAAATTGCTGAAACAGGGAGAGTTCATCACTGCACTGCAAAAGGACTTGAAATATAACCTAAAGGCAAGTGAAATACTGATTCCAAGCTTTGAAATAACAGCAACAAATTTACCTACAGACAGAAGATGCATGGAAGCAATAAACGAATTATACAAGTCTTACACACGCAATCTGATTATTCTGACCAAAGTGTTAATTGGATCCTAACTGCCAGATCTGATATCTGTAGTCTTGTAGTGGGAACCTTTCAGAGTGATGAACTGTAATTCACTGAGCTGCTTGAAGCACTTGTAATTTACTGCATGTCATGCTATGAAGAGCCTGACCTAATGGACTTTACATTACCTGTAACGTTGGAAACCTTTCAATGAAACTAGTTGGTAAAAAGTAATAGTGGAAGTCTATTCAGAAAGAGGGAACAAAACTACATTTTAAACGCTGTTTTATATCCATATAAAAAGTTGGTCATTAAACAAAAGATGAGCAACTCAAGTCAAATATTTAAACTGAAATATTTTTCAGTAGTGAGGTGTCTGGTAAATTTTAAATTAAGTAGAAATGATTAATATGAAAAGAGAACCTGAGATAGTTCTAAATGGTGTGGAATATGTTGTGCTTCAGATGGTCATGCATGAAATTTCCTTTCCTGAATATAATATGTTATAAAATGTGGTCTGAGATAACCATTGTTCCCTACTGCATCTTAAATCAATATTCAGAAATACTGAGGGAACATTTATCTATAAAAATATATTGCAGTTACTGAATGCTAACTAGAGTCCAAATTTAGCTGCCCCATGCAGAAGGCTGATATCTGGTGGAAAGTAATGACTTTCTTTTCCCGTAGATGGTGTCGGAAGGCGGCCTTAATAAGATAGGTTCAGTCTGCAACCACTGAAACAAAAGCAGTGCTATGAAAGAGGTCACGTTTGGGCAAATTCTTATTCTGGTGAAGGGTTTGGGGAGCAGTGGAAGGTTATTTAACCCGTCTGCAGTATTTCTGCCCCGTCTTCACCTAGCAATGCACTTTAAATGGTGTTATAAAAACTACCCCTAGTTACCACCTTGCCCTGCGAAGAGCTGGGCTTTCTCCTGTGCTCCTGGGAGCAGCACTGCCCCGTGGCAGCTCATCTCTGCCGCTCTGCTTCCTGGCTACTCTGCTGCAGGGGCCAGCAGGGACCCCAAACTTAGCAATAAATTCCCTTCTAGACTACGCCAGAGTGTATGCACCAAAGTACAGCTGATACCTTCCCATCTCTGCATCAAAAACCTAAACTTACTTTTCTATGACTGTGATTTATATAGTCAATATGTATCAAAAATTATTCTGTAGCA
>JAWMRA010000041.1:24547368-24552368 GCA_035584735.1 Pseudotriccus pelzelni | reverse complement strand
GAACTTTAGCTTTGAGAAGAAAGAAAAACAAGGGCATGTCAAGGCCTAAACCAAAGATGTATGTAAAATAATCTGAGCAGCTTGATTAGCTAGAGTGAGATTAGAAGTTGCATTATTGGCCTTTAAACATATGGTGTAGCATATTATATATCACCTATAATCTCTGTTACAGCACGAGTACAGAGAGCTTGTTTTCCACTAACTGTAAACAGAAATTACTTTAATCTTTTCTAAAATGTTTACATGTAATTGGAGAAGTGTCCAATAACAAATAAACAAAAAAAAGCTGTTAGGATAAAGTTCAATAAACTATGATTACACAACAAAACACACTCTGTTATATTAAATGAATTAAAATGTAGATAGATTAAAAATAATAAATTAAATTCCTCTGTAAACACAGAAAACAGGAGTCCTGATACACAATGGGTATATCTACATTACTTTGTTATTCTTCCTGTTGCATGTAGCTTAGGGTTTCTCTGTTGATGGATATTAGTACTTTGTATCTTAATTATATTTTCAGAAGGATGTAACCTTATCTAAACTGTATAAAATTGAGCAGTACATATCCTAAGTGTATGGGGATCATTATGTATTCTTGTACACTAGTTATGAACAGCTTACAAATACCACTCAGTTCATTCTCAGCTCTTTCAATACCATAGAACCAGAAGGATTCAAAAGGGTTATTATTATGGTAGACACTCTACACATATGCCAAAGTGGGAAGAGAAGGAATGCAGTAATTTCTTCTTTTAATATAATTATTTCCTGCTGAAGAGCCTGATCCTGCACTGTGTGTGGTTTCTCACCTACATTCATTTTTTAAAGAAAGATCCTACAGAGAGATTCTCCATTAAGTGTTTAATTACACATCTTTCAATAAGCCAGAGAGACTTGTCTTACAGAACAGTTTCGTTTTCAGATCTGTCACTTAGAATATGATGTGACTTTGGATTAAATTCTTAAAGGCTGTGACTTGTTTCCTCTGTTTGTAACAAAGAAAAAATTCCTACCTACCTTGAACTGTCTGTGAATATGACTGTGTTATTTTGTGACTCTCCTCAAAAGCACTGAAAACTAAGGGAAGAATTTGCATGTAATTTTTATTATCCATACCTGACTTTTGAAATAAAAGGAACTTGGAATAAAAACAGTGTGTCTTCACTGGTTGTATTTGTTTTTAATCAAAGTCAGATTGGCCAACATTTCTTGAAAATATCTGTGCAGTTTTTCAAGACTTCTAAAAAATACAAAGGCTTAATGCAGGAGCAGGCTACCTATGCTGCCATCCATTTGTGCTGTTAGGAATATGATTTTTGTATGTTACATGCAAAAATATAAATTTGTATGATTCCTGTTATTGATTAGTTCGTAGGAACAATAAATGAGTGTTTACCTGGCAAGCTTTTTTACAGGTAAAGCTGAACTTTTAATGTACAACAAAAGAGTGACGTTAAAATCGTAGTCTCCACTGTTTCTCTATTAAATTTGTCTGGGAGAACTACAGATTTCTTAATCTTCAAAGAAGTTCTGTCTTCATTTTTGCAGCTATGTTCTTCTATCTAATATCCAGTATTAATGTTTTCATTCTGAGTCGTAGCTTTCCTTTTTGTTTTAATTAGTACATTCTCATGTATTAAAAAAGCAGTTTACGGTCATTCTCACCTGAAATGCTATTTAGATGTGTTAAAAATTTGTTTACATATCTGTAATTTTATTTAATGGGATCCAAGGAAATGGGGGACGGCCTGCATCAAAAACATGAGAAGCTCTTCCAAACATGATGGGCCCTCCATCTGGGTCCATCATGGAGCCAACAGATTATGTGTTTTTCAGAGGTTGTCCCATCCACTGGGCTTTGTAGGGCTGCCGTAGCAGTCGGCTTCATGGTGGAGTTGGGAGTTCAATTCCTTTGAGGATGCCTTGTAACAAATGGGTGCAGTCATAAATCACGTTTCACTTTGTCACTATAGTTTTTCATGAGACGTTTGACCAAGAATTTTTTGGGAGTTTGTGTCCCACTCAAAGGAAAGACCGTATCTTTTCACTGAGTTGCTCTGCCTGAACTAATTTCCAATATATTGTGAGATTTGTATGAAAAAGAGTCAGAGATCGCCTCTCTACTACATTTTTGTAAAATCAGATTGGAAATGTTCAAAAACGCAGACATTAAACCAAGGAAATATACTTAGTGCACATAATTGGCCATAAAATAGCAGGTTTTGGATAATCTTCCAAACCAGATAGCACAGTAGCACTATGCCAGTAGGAAGTAAAGTATAGTCTGGTGTATCACTGAAAGCTGTGAAATGTACCAATTTATATTATCCAGTGACAGTTAGAGAAATATCTTTGCTTAATATATTTTGCTAATGTAAAATTTGTGCAGTGTTCAAAATGTCTTGTCCTTTATCTGTGGGAAAGAATATGTGTATCAGATATGATACACACACATGGATCATCAGATAAAATTCTTTTAAAGGCAATATTATCTACATAATTCTGTATTTTTACTATTGATTTTGACTGCCAGGTTTTTCGTTCTTCTGTCTATCGTGCTGAAAAGCAAGTATATTAGGTTGTCTACTTCAGCTTATTCACCTTAAAAGTGACTGTTGAAAATTAAAAGAAAAACAAATTTTGAGAGAAAAGCTGTTAGAGCATACTGCAAAGCAGGCATCTCCAAGAGTAAGTGCACATACACAGTCAGGGAGCTTCAAGAGGAGATACTACAAAAGCTAGCAAAAATATGCCTAATGAAGGGGAATCTGTATTTCAGACTGAGGAATAGAGGACTCATGTGGCAGCACGAGTCTTGCTAAGCATCTCACTGGCTAGATTCTTTAGCACAGACTATGAACAAATCAGAGCCACTTACAGAGTTAAGTTAATTTTCACTCTCTTTAGATCAAAACTTTTACTTATGTGTTTGAAAATACACAAGCCAGGAAAGACAGAGGGAATGAAAAGGTAAGAGAAGTGATGTGCAACACCTTCAATTTTGTTACATTTTATAGTAGTAAGCCTGTAAGTGTTAGAAGAATTTTTGCAGGGTTTAAAGTTAGTGGTTTAATTGGGAATGTGTCTCTCTGCCTTCTTGTAACTGTGTGACGTGGTAGTTGAGTAACTTCACTGAGGTGAAATTGTTACAAGAAGGCAAGTTCAGGTCTCACATAAACAAAGGAAATTTTAGTGACTTCAGGGGGAATTGAATACTGACTGCAGTCAATGAATTTTATTCTTTGCTCGTGCATCCCAAAGTTGTAAAAACCTGTTTGTCCTGCCTGTGGGACTGACTAAATTTAAAAGAAAACATTATTGTATAGAGCGGTGGTGTTTCCAATGCTACAAAACTTCTAGGTATCACAAAGTGTAATAACCAACATTAACCATCTGAAAGTTAGGTGTTTACTCAAGTGAGTCTGCACTCAATGGAGAGAGACAGGTGAACTGAGGGTGGGGTTAGTTCCATGCTAAAATAGATGCCTAAACTAAATCACATAAACTTTGCTCAGGATTTCTTTATTCTGTTGACTACAGAAGGAGTAGAGTGATAGCTGAGCTTAAATTCCTCCCCACAAGTGTCTGATTCTGAGTGGAAATCTGGTTTGCCTTCTCCACTTGTATTTTAGAGTAAGACCTTCCGAATTTTTATTCTTAAAATTCACTTGCTGTTTGCAAAAGCTTATCAGACTTTTTAGTAATGGCTGGTACATTTACTTTCAGTCTCTTCATTAATCAGTGTTTTAAAACCATAGTTTATGCTGTAATGAATCATGTGGAAAGTGATATTCTGTGTAATATTAGATGAAGTAATTTCTTTGAAAAGTAAACTTCAGCAGATTTGTATTTTTTTTTCCTCTATTACATTTATACAAAGTCTTTCAGGGTAGATTCAAATAATAGAAACATTAGACGAGTTTTTCCTCTTAAGATTGGCTCATTTTTTAATTTATTAATAATAATATTATTTTTGCTGATTTACAGAAGACTGGAATGTCCCACAACATCTCACAAAGCTTGCTATTATATACAGAAAAAACATTTGAATTTTGCTAGAGAAGCAAGTGGCTTCTTTTTCATGGGTGGAAAACCTGGCCTACTGACAGCTGTTTGATTGTGTCCTGGTTAGCTGGAGCAATGGTCTCACACTGTGCGTCTGCCACAGCCGCTTGACACACACCTCAGGCTCTTCCACCGGACTTTTCTCTTACATGCAGAACCGCACATACTTGCTGTGTCTTTCCAGCTCTCGCATGTGTTCCAGAGAACATGTGTATGTGGATGTTTATGCATATGCAGACACTTGATCTCAGTGTGTAACAAGTAGAAAATAAAGCCATGTTCAAAACAGCACCTACACAAAATGAATTCTTAGTTTAGGGGACGAGCTAATAATCTCATGCCAAGGCTTCCCAAGTTTCAGTTTTCAGTTAGGAAGTGAATGACTGAGAACCCAGTTCTCTCGCAGAGACTGGGTGACTGAAGTGGCAGCCTTTGCTCTGTATTCCAATATGTCCATGACATTTTTATTCCTGTATAACTCAGACCTCCTTAAAAGACTAGCTGAGCAAGAAGGTTTTTATTCTACTGAAGTGTTGTATTATGCAAAAATTTTTTTACGCTAAGTGTCTTTATTGTGGAAAACATTTACTGCTTTAAGATACTTATTTTGCTGTCTGTTTTAATCATATCCTTTGAAGCAGTCTCAATAGATTTTTCTATTTGTAACATTATGACATTTGATAAGATGATTGATTATGAAGTGTTGAGAGCCCTGCCATGTGATCATTTATTTTTAAATACACATTTGTACTAGCCAATGCTTAAATTTCTTGCAGGAATACATAAGAGATGGAAAACATAAAGCTTGAGTCTGATTGAATCTGATGCTTCTGGAAATAGAGTGCCACAGTACTGTGGCCTTAAAATAACAGATTCTGTCTGAAACTGGAACTTTGCAGTGATAAATACTATGTAAAAGTTATGGTCCA
>JAWMRA010000041.1:24534868-24542368 GCA_035584735.1 Pseudotriccus pelzelni | reverse complement strand
TTAATTTTGCCTTGATATTTTTTAGTTATGATGAATTCCAGACAAGAATTTAATTCTTCAATTTTTAAATTAAATTTCAGAATTATATCAAGGAAATAGATGTGGTAAAAGGATGTTTTTCTCCATCTGTTGTGCTGCAAAAGATATAATGTGGTTATACAGAAGGATTTACGTATGTGTAACACAAATATCTTTATATGCACCCATTCAGGTTGCTGAGTTACATGGATGACTAGAACAGTGGAAGTAACACACAAGGATTCATATTTATAAGCTATTGGTCATAAAGAGTCACGTAAACCACAAATTTTTATGGGCAAAGAGAGCATGGGGTTTTCATTCGTTAGTGTGAAAAGGTGTAAAAATGTGTAACTTAAAAGTACATCTGTTAGGTTTGCAGGAATGAACAGTATTTTCTTCAAGTATAGTTTCTGCCTTTAAAGAAAAGGAATATTTACCATGTTTTCTTAATGGTCAGGTATCACAAATAAGATGCAACAGGTGTTTCAGTATCTGTTTTGTGACAAGGTCTTCACTATGCCATATCCAAAAACAGTGGCTTGCTTTGAATTACTTACATGTATTGCTGCACTGATGCTGGTTAAATGCAAAGAATTTTAAATCACAGCAGTAAAAAACTCCAAATAAACCAACCAAACAAAAAAGCCCCAAGACCCCAAGTTTTGACTGGTCCATGTTGGGAACTGAAAAACAATTGCTTGGATGGCTTTTATAAGTGATAGATTTATTAAGCATTTATTCAGACATAAAAATAGAGTAGATAAAGGTGAAAAGAGTTATGAAACTAACCTCAAAATCACCAAATTCTTAGTATTTGTAAATTTCATAGCAAATCAGTATTTGCCCTTTTCATTATAGTCCCTAACTTTTATTCCGCTCTGCGTCCTCTTTTTGATCCTTTCTTCTTTAATGTAGTGTGGTATTTTAAAGGTTGTCACAACCTATGAAACTTTAAAACTTACCCTACTTTTCCATCCAGACTGAAATATCTGTCAGCCATTTTATAGGTCTCTTGTAAAAAGAGACTTGGAGTTTCTTAGACACGGAAACCACAAAATTGCCATAATTTACAATTAATTACAAATCCGTTTATTAACTGTATACGTTTTAAATGCCTGCCCTTAATCCTTTTATCCTAAAAGGCAGCCTTTCAATGTGCTCTGAAGAAGTGATAAAATTAACCAGCCTGAGCCTAGAGAGAAATTTCTTTCTGATTAAAAAAAAAAAAAAAATCTAGGGGAGCTAGGCAGCCTGGAGTCATAGCTCCACCCGTAGCTTCCTGCAGTGGAAGGGGCTGCCCAGCAGTTGCCCAGAAGGGCAGGAGACCCCTGCCCATGAGACAGGCCGTTGCTCCAGCAGCTCCTGCCCTCCTACATAAATCCAGGTTGTGGGGCTACTCTTCCTCAGCTCTCCCAGGACCCAAGACTTTACAGTCTTCAATGAAATTTCTCTGTGTCATGTCTGCAAGACGTGATATGTTTGCCCTCTGATTATCCAAGCAGATGGGTTTATTTTTGCTTTTAATTTTTTTCAGTTCAAAATTAGTTTATTTTGTTAAACAGCAGGAGGAAAGGAAGACTTTGAAGTAAATAATGCACTGTGTATATCATGCCACCTAAGTGAATACATTACTTTTCATTTTGATTTGTGATTACATTTGCAGGTAACTGTTATTTACTATACTAAAATGGGTTATTTCCAGTGTTGCTGCAACATACCTCATGAACTCAGCAGTAATTACTTACCTTCATTAAACAATTACAACCAGTGTTACCATCAATCCCGTTACCAATCTCTCTAATGCACTAAATTAAAGCCTGGCTTCTTGCTTGATTCCTTAAAACCTAGCTTTTCACTATACAAATATGATATAAACTCCAGTTTTAGGACTTACATTCCAGTGAACACTTTTTCACTTTGTTGTTAGCAGAATTTGCCAGTGGTTGTTGGTAGCTAAGGTATTGAAGCAGGGCACAAAATGAGCTGCTTTCACATTTTTTAAAAAAATTAATCCCCTCCAACCATTTTGTTTCCACACTACCTCTAGAAATTATTATTTCTGTAGATAACTACTAGTCTATTTTTAACAGCTTTGTATACTTCATGATGACACAGCTACTAAGAAGTATTACTGTGCTTTTTCATAATTGTTGTTGAATCTGTTTTAGTAGTCTGAGTCCGTATGTTCTCAAAATAAAACATTATCTAATAAACAGATTTGCCAAACAGTGAAAACCAGTCTTTACCTCTTTCTACTATATCTTGTTTACCGAACAAAAATATACTCGGTGAGAAATTTGAATTAATAAATGCTTTCTAGTACTTTTCAGAACCAGAAATTTGAGATCTTTTGTAAAATAAAAAGAGCAACATTTTGGTTCAGACAGCATCTGCATTTTGAATGTTTTGCATTCCAGCAGGTCTAGATACCATGAGCATGTCTTACCTAATTTCAGTTGAGATGAGATACAGAAGACAGTATTAGATTTTAAGATACCTTCGACCAAACTCTGTCAGGCTGAAATACCTGACTATGAAATCAGATCTTTCCCAAGAAGCTCTCTGGGCTTCAGATTCTTTTCTGCATTTAATTTACTATTCTTCAAAAGAGAGATGTCAAACTTACGAAGTCTGGCAGTGACATAAGGTGTATATATTTCTGATTAACTCTTCATCTTTCAAAATCTGAATTTCCTATCTTAGCTGCATGTTTGGTGGCAAGATAAGAGAATGCTCACAGCCTTCTCTTGCCTGTATTTTGGGAGTTGTACTGGAGGTTTCCACGACTTCATGCAAACTTGAGCCAGACAGCCCTAACACACATGTATGAATACTTTCAACAAGACATTGCTATTTGTGGCCTAGGATGTAGAGAGCAAGTTTAAGCTCTATCTGCATAGATCTGGTGGCTAGACTCCAGAATAGTACTGCACATATAGAAGAGAAATTTGAGGAGCTCTTCAAATTTTGTGTGGCTGCCCATCACCCCAGAAGACTGGCAAGACAGTCTACTTTCTCCTATCCAAACTCTCCCATTTGTTTTCTCCAGTAGAGCTGGACAAAGATATATAGTGGAGAAATGTGATGGTCTGCATTACACTCAATGTGTTGAGAGAATTGCAAATGGGCCAATTTTGCTAGTAACTCCGAGGTCGTGAGTTTGATTCCTGTATAGGCCATCCGCTTAAGAGTTGGACTCGGTGATTCTTGTGGGTCCCTTCCAACTCAGAATATTCTATTACATCTGTGAAGTCCAAGTGCTGCTAGCTTTCTAGTTGGCTGGTACTGAAAAGCTCAAGTGGTCACGAGTATATAGCTCAGCACTGTAGTTTTTGTTGGGTTTTGTTGGGCTTTGTTGGTTTTGTTCTTGTAAAGTGTCTTTGGGTTTGCCTCTTAGGACATATTTTTCAGTGGAATAATTTGTGTCATTAATTAAGGTCAGATACGTTCTGATAAAATGTTAAACCTGTTATGGTCTCATTGATTATTTAATTTTTCTCTTCTGATTTTCCTCCCTCCAGTCTTCTTCCCCCTTATCCAGATCTTGTTAAGTGTTTAGGAGAATATCAGTGTTTGTATGCTTGGTGTAATATGTTTTTCTGTTTTCCATCACATGTTTGATTAAGAAGAATTATAAAACCTGTGTTAACTGTAGATGTATTCTTATGTTTCCATGTCAAAAAATTGAGTAAGCAGAGAACAAAAATCTTGTTTGAAGTAAATTTAGGGTTGGGGTTTTTTTTAAGAAGTAGTTGCAAGTTCTGTGCAAGTTTCACTCTTTGATCCTTGAGCTAGATTACCTGGATTCTAACAGAAGACAAATGAATTTATGTTTTACTACATGTTGATTGTGCTGGAAAAACAGCATCAGCTTTATTGTTGGCATTAATCCATTAATTACACTGAGCTCATTATATGAAACTCTTTACTTTGTTATATTAGTGGGGCTCTCTTTCATTTTATAGCTGGCTTAAGTCCTGCTGAGATTCAGCAGTTATGGAAAGAAGTGACTGGAGTTCACAGTATGGAAGACAATGGCATTAAACACGGAGGGCTAGACCTCACTACTAACAATTCCTCCTCTACTACCTCCTCCACCACTTCCAAAGCATCACCACCAATAACTCATCATTCCATAGTGAATGGACAGTCTTCAGTTCTAAATGCAAGGCGAGACAGGTAATTCTGATGAGATTTCAACTGTGCTTCTCGTTTCACGTAAAGCTGTTGTATCAATCATAAGTCACATTATTTCCAGTCACAAAACAACATTTAATCCAGATTACTTAAGAGACTGTGGAGGCCTGATTTTTCAGAGTTGTTTATCAATATGCCATAATTTTCAATAACAATATCTAATTGTGCAGACACAACAAAATTACCCACCTGTGATTTTATAATACCTGAACTTAAATCACGGTATGGAGTGGGCTGATGCAGAGGTGTAAATGCACATTTGCCGGCACTTTTGGAAGGCGCATAGTTTCGTTTATATTTAAGTTAACACACCTAGCAGTCGGGCCCTTACTGTTGAATCACACTCCTGGTTTCATTGGAAATGTATATCTATATGAGTTTTCAACGCTGTAATTCAGTGCAAAGATTCTGTGTTGAAAGTGCTTCAAAACAGTATATTAAAGTTCTCATTTGGTCCTTGTGAAAAGAATCACTGACTTTTCCTTCTTTTATGCCTGACAGTAATGCAGTTGACATATTTCATACAAATTTTCTGTGGTGTTAGTGTGGAATTCCACCATATGGACAAAGTTAAAATCATTTTTCAGACAGATATTCTTCATTGTTCCTTAATTTCAAGTAATGGATTAAGTGCATACAAGAGTACATAGTATCAGTAGCACTTATCAGTGAATATATTAGTGTAGTCAGATGTAGATGATCTTAATATAAGATGAAATTTAATCTGTATAATAAGTAAGTTTTTTCAAATAAATATTCCATTTAATTATTTTAATATTTAAATTATGAGACTATGATTTAAATGTCTGTTGTCCTCATGTTACTGTGAGAACATTTTTCCATCATTATTTTGTATTAATTAAAAATCTGAATACATTTATAGTACTTTCAGTTAGTGTTACTTTTGTGGTTATATCTCACAGAATATTTCTTTGCTTCAGGATGTGTAGCTGACACCCACATATGCAGAACCATTCCTGGAATTTCTTTGATAACTTATCATGGATATAACTATTGCAGAGGTTCCAAAAAAAAGACACAGAATACAGCTAGGGATTTTTATGAAGCCAAATAGCTAATGGAAGCAATGCTTGTGAACAAAAATATTTATTAATGGAAGCAACTTTGTTTTTATACACATTTAAGTAGAAAATTCAAATATTTTTTGAACATTCACAGTATTAATAAATTCGGATTGTCGGTCTTCAAAATTTTTTCTCAAAATTGATCACTTGTCAGTGTATTTTTTATTTATAGGTAAATGTTACACCAAGGTCATATGGCATAATTAGCATATAGTATTATACAGTCATCTTATTTTTTCATCCTTTATTAACAGTCATCTTTGGCTCTATTTCTTCTCTAATTGGAACATCATCTAGCCTTGGCAGTTGAACTATTCAATAGAACGATTAAATTTTTCTGACTGCTCTGAGCTAAATTGACCTGTTTTGACCTGTTTGTCACTGATCGTAACCTGACAGGCGCTAGCAGCCTCCAACGATTATGGCTTTTGAGATGAATCTGATGCCTTATTCTTTTGCTACAGCTCGTCACATGAGGAGACTGGGGCCTCACATACTCTCTATGGTCATGGAGTTTGCAAATGGCCTGGCTGTGAAAGTGTTTGTGAAGATTTTGGACAATTCTTAAAGTAGGTGGATTTTTATTCATTACTACAGAATTGTTTCAGGCCAGGGAAAGAGAAAGATGGCAAACAAAATTTTACTGTAAACCATAGCAGAGATTTTATTGGTGTATTTCAAGCAACTGGATAATCGAGACTATTGGCAGAAGGTCAAATTGTTATCCTTTCTTTCATGTTGAACACTTTTGCAGGCCTTTCAGTAGCACAGTGTTTAATCCTCTTATTATCCTTTACTGAAATGGAGCCTCAGAAAATTTGAAGAAATGCTTTAGATTTTATATTGGATAGTAGGAGTATGAAAAAGCACATCTTAAACTCTGACAGTTTGTGCAAAGTGGGAATTAATGTGTGTAGTGTAAATAAAAAAACACAAAAGACTAAGCATGACCATTTAACTCTCACTTGCTAATCTATTTTTGTTTTTATTCTTATACGTGTGCAATATACATAGGGAAAAAACCCACAATGAACAGGTGGGTTTGCACCTTTCAGGACTGAATAGTGATGTTAAAAGTTTTCATCTTTCAGCATTTGTTTTAGGCAGCTATCATCTAAATCACAGTATTTAGAAAATAAAATACATAGCTTTTTCTTTTCATCTGCATTCTTTTCAAACTGCAATGGGTTTCTGCATTTTTTCTTTTTTTTTTTTTAAATTTTAAAGTATTTACTAGTATTTCTGTGTTCATTTGAATTTTCAACAACAGCGCTGATTTTCTACCCATGTACATTATGGACTGGTCTTTGTTAGAAGAGCCATACTCATTTGGCATGCAATAGATCTTAATGGAAAGCTACAGATAGGCTTATATAGATGAGTAACTTCAGGGGCTGAGACTCTTATGTTGTCATGGTGCAGCTAACAGGGTGAATGAACTGTTTCATGCTTCATCAACAATTAAGTTAATTAGCTCATTTGAAATTGCGCTGCTTTGTTGCCAGGATGTTGGCAGAAACATCAAAAAGATGTGTTTACAAATGGTAAACTACAGGGTATATTACACAAGCACCTTAACAGCAGACCATAAGCACTCAGTATAACAATAACTTTTGTAATAGAATTATAGCAATACTATTCATAAAGTATTTGCAATGTCTTCTTCATCTTTCACTTTTAAATGAAGTAACCTATACTGACTTGCAAATTTTAGGTAGGTATCACTCTTGATACATTTTTGTTTATTAATGAATTAAGTGGAATATCAAAACAGTGGCTTATTATTGGATAAAATGGTATAGGATTTAAAAAACCTGATTTACATAAGTTTATATTTAAAAGAAAATGAAATCTCCTAAACTCAATGTAGTGTTCTAAGTATTGTTAATACTAAGAATTTAAATTCATTTAGCTTAAGCATTCTCCTTTTCAAGAAAAACTATATTTTTCTAAATACATCCATCCATGTAGGCTATAGTGATGCTAATTCTGTGGGCAGACTTTGCACATCCATTATGTCAGGTCTCTTGTTATAATCCATGATCACTAAAACCGTTTTGATTAAGGCAGTGTAGTGCTAGGTTTACAGATGTTCTTGCTTTCCTGTACCAAATAACCCTGGAAAATGTGAAAGTGACATATAACATCTTGATAATTCTGGTGCAGAGTCAATCAGGGTTTACAGCAGTGTCATGGC
>JAWMRA010000041.1:24519868-24529868 GCA_035584735.1 Pseudotriccus pelzelni | reverse complement strand
TTTACATTTTCAACCAATAATTCAGTTCTTCAGGATCACTTTTCAGTCCTACGAGATATTTTCTCCCCGTAAAAAAAAATAAGAAAATCAAGTTACCATGGGATTAGTAAAAGATGGAGATATATATATAAATAAAAGATTATGAATATGCTGATGAAATATGAAAATTGACCAGCACAACTTGTATATAACTTAAAAGGCATGACAAGAAAAACGAAACAAACAAATAAACAAAAAACTCCAAAAACCTCTGGAATTATTTTCAGTCTTCTGGAGGAAACAATGTATGTCTGTCTTGGCAGATTGCAGCATATTAGACCCTAAAAGTGCAGCAACTTTATACAGAGAAAAGTTATTTTAGAGGGTTTTAAAAATGTATTAGACCTAGTTCTTCTTTCACTACATTGCCTGTACTTGCATGATAAATAAAGCAAGCCTACTTCACAGGCAAGAAAGATCAGAAAAAATAATTCTTAAAACAATTTTTACACTTTTAATGTTTCCATAAAGTAGCTTTTCTCCGAAATGCACAGCGCAAGTAACCACATTACACAAAAGCATGGTATAAAAGATGCAGATATCTCATGAGTTTCTGAAGATTACTGTGTTAACTCTCAAGAAACTTGGAACATTTTCCCAAGTTATCGTGTAATCATATTGAAATTACATTATACTGGACTTTCTTCTCCCACACTGCATACTGCTGTTACATTTGAAGTTCCTCGGGGCAAGGACTGTGTCTCTATCTATTTTGTAAGGTGTTATGCAAACATATGGTGTTGTAACAACTGATAAATAATCATGAGTACACAGTAACCTCAAACTTGGGCTGGGAGATCTTTTATACCTACACTCTTGCTTACTGTTATGTGTTATCCACGTATACCTGTGAGCATACACAGGTGAGCATACATGCACGTGGAAGCACAGTGTACTGGTGTGTACTGGTGAGAGCAGTAATGATGCTGAGCTAAAATCTGTCTTCATACCTTTTTCTGGCAATTCTGTACCCCATTAACTGAAAACATTAAACCATTACATTTGCAGACTGTGCACTATCATGCTTGTGTAATTGAGGGAGTAAAATTCTTCTCAATCAAAATTTCAAAAAAACAGGTGAATGGTACATTCTGAGCAATTACCTGCTTTTTAAACTGACTGTGCATTTTTTGCATCGATGGGGGTGAATGAAGTCAGTTCCTTTGAAAATAAATAAATTGTAAGTTTTATGACTCACATAAAGGAAATGTGTCTTTGGTGATGCTTGTACTTAGCATAAACTACCAAGTGAGCTGCATGTACACTCTTTAAACAATTTTTTATTAAAAGAATTAAAAATATCTTTCACAATCTCTTCCCCAGCCATGCCTGTTGCAAGGATAGCAGAACCTGTTGTATTCTGTTCACCTGAAAACCTTATCGTTGGGTTCTAAAATTGAGAAGTCATGATTTAAATAAAAAGAGGCAAATGTTGGTAAAAGTGAAATACAGTCCCCCTCTCATTTTCCACTGTTTCTGATAAACACATTTTCCCCATAGATTAGCAATCAAATGACTACATTGTTCTCTGGTTAATTCTGCTAGAAAAGAAAAAGGAGAAGATACGTTTCCTCCACAGCACAGATAACTTAGTTACTGTAATTGTGAAATAGACCATCCCTGACAATAGTCCTTGCAAAGCTTACCACTCATGCCTGCAGTGGAAAGAGCCAGTAAATGCACATTGCAATGCAGAACTCTTTTGCTCTCATTTCTTCTTTATCCTGATCTTTATGTTTTCTTCTCAATGGAGCAGCAAACACACTCTTAAAGCTCAAAAAGGGACTTCTTTGATCCTGGAAGAAAGAGAGAGAATAAAATGAAAACACTGTCCTATAAAAAACATTATTAAATGATCTCTGTAAAGTTGTGCTGGATTGAAATCTCTGGGGAACAGCCACTTGGGTCTGGGCTGAACCTCAGTTACGGGCAGCTGTTCACTGAGGTCCTCTTTCCCTGTTGCAGAGTGTGGTTTTGTTTTGCTAAATGGCATGCATACCCTGAATCTCTCCCAGGAGGCTTGCTGTATTAGTAAGGTGTGTAGCTGGCCCTTCCCCTGCCTTTATCTTGCACACTCTTTCTCATACCAGGGAGGCCCAATCACTTCCATCATCCTCAGAGGCTACTTCCAGAAACTGCACTGAAAATTGGATATTCCCCTACAGCTCTGTTTTGGGGAACGGATAGCAGATCTTCTGTTGTTGCTTAATGATTAAAGAAGAGCAGATAGAGAAACCTTAACAAACTCTACATTAATTCACAGTAGTTCAAGCAGCCTAAAAGCAATTACATCTTTTGGATAATCATTTGTAAGGTGATTCTCTTTACCTGCAACAGGGAGTGCAAATCTGTTCAGTCACTCTAACAAATATCCATAATTGGTTACGTTGGCCTTTAGATGGCATATGTGACCTAGGAGATAGGAACTGGTATCTGACTCATCACTGGGAAAGTTTGTAGAACTAAATGAAATAATGAGTTTTGTTATTTTGTATTGTTTTGTGTAAGGCATGCTCTGATTAGGTCTTTTTGCATAACTCCCATTGGAACTAATAGAAGCCATATGCACAGGAGAGAAAAATGGACTTACATTTTCCTCATCTTAATACTGTCTTATTTGCTTCTCTAGGCACCTTAACAATGAACATGCATTGGATGACAGGAGCACTGCTCAGTGTCGGGTGCAAATGCAAGTGGTTCAGCAGTTAGAAATACAGGTTTGTTACATGGATGTATTATCCTACTACTTATTTACTATCAACCTAAACTAAATCGAATACACATGCCTTAGTGACTCTAGCTTAAAGCTATATGCTTCTTGCATGAAATTTGTTGATACTCATGAACAAGGGGGATTTTTTTATTTAAAGATTTTTCACATTATAAGTTATGCAATAATTATCTAACACTGAGATTGTCTGCAGTATTTTGCTTGAACTGAGACTCCAATGCCATTCATCATGAGTGAAAAATGCAGTCCCTGGAGCAAAGACTGGATCCAAGCCATCTTCAGTTCTTGAAACACTGGATCTGGAACTCACTTCCTGCTTCCCCTTCTGACCTCTGGTGTTTGTCTATGCCATTCTGCAGGATTAAAGAGTAGCAGAGCATATCTCTACCCAAAAGTACTCCCAGCCTGTCAGTAGGCATTTTTTCTGCAAGCAGAAGGTATAATGTCAGACCTACTCAGGGAGAGTCCCACACCTGGGACTGTGAGACTCCAGTGCCCTGTACATGCTCTAACCATTAGAGGTCACTGCATGTATGTGAATGCTTTTTTCTGCTTATGCAAGAAGTGATGAGTACCCCTGGGGTTTCACAGTATTGAGATTACACTTATCAGGCCACCAAGGTTGGGCTCAAGCCTCAGGAGTGACTCTGCAGGACACTTGCACCATGCTGCCCCCTCCTGCCCGTACACCAGTTATAGCGAGGGCATCTCTCAGCAGTCCTGTCCCCTCTTGGGACCAGCCAGAGGAGCTCAAGGGACACAGCAAGGAACTGAGAATTTTGTCTCTGTTACTCGCCGTATCTGGAGAAAGAAGGATAAACATGTTTCACCTTTCTCACCTCTTCGCATATTGTCTCACTGTTCTTCTTTCAGCCAAGGCAAACTGTTTGGGTATTTTTTATTTTAACACTGGAAACCCTAAACAGTGAGAGGATTGTACAATAACGTACCGAAAATTGTCATTTGCCTTAAAATAAAAGATTTTTAACCCCAGGTAAAGCTGCTGTTTCTTTCACAATATTCACAGGATAGTGTTAGCTTAATTTGTTTTTTAGGAATTTATGTCACAGCAAATACCATGTCTCTAAGGTGTCACACACATAGTACAAAGCCACACAATATGAAGAAACCTTCCCATCTCTTGCCTCTAATGTTCAATTGGAGATGCACTGACCAAATTATATCCAGAATACTGAAAATATATGCAGTAATAAAGGTAGTTTCCTCTCTTAAAATTACCTACAAGTTGTTTTCCTTAGTCCAGTCTCCGTCTACATGTATAACTCTTGAGCAAGAACTCTCCAGAAAGTGGTAATATTAAATAGCAAGAGATTCTTATTGCAATTAATTTTGTAATCATATCATAGGTATCCAGAGCCAAGTCCCTAGAATAAAATTTTGAGCATTTCTTCTTGGAACCTAGTTTGTGTGAAAAAAAATTCTTTTCGTGTTATAAGGTATATTTTTCCTCTTTTATGTTCTGCTATTTTTATAAACAAGTTGCATATTTCAAACACTTCCTCCTCTTTCTTTTCTCGCTTTTAATTTGGTAACTTGTTTGAGTCTTCAGCTACAAATATTTACACAGCATATGGTCAGAAAATAGCATAAGTTAGGAAAAAGTAAAGGTTTGAGTAATGAGATGTTTTCTAAAGGCAGCGTAGGGGCTGCTTGAGAACTGTTTACCATTTACAAAGGCTAGGCTGTAATCTAACAGTCCAAGTGAAGATTTAGCTTGCAGTGTGACCAATTATGCCATTTTTTTGCTTTGTCTGACTGCTAGTGAAGTAGGGTCCATCAGTTGTAATGAGACCCAGTGCAGTGTCGATGCCGACTTGATGGCAGAGTTCAGCATTTCACACTGCCTAGGCTCTGTCACTCTATTGAATTAGATTGATGATGGCAGATTGCAGGGGGCACTAACTGGACCTCAGTGGGAAAGGATGAAGTGTGTAGTCAATCCTGGCAGGCACTGTGCTTTGAGGACCCTTCACCCCTTCACAGCTGTTGGCACTAGTCCATTGCTAACAGTGTCCACAGGACTTTAAAGAGACTCTATGGGCCTTCTAATTTATGGTCTTAGTAACTTGTTACTGTTGAGGCAACTGTGACCTCAATTCTCTTATTGACAAAAAGATGAAGTGCTATTTGTTTTCTCTGACCTTTTAACATATGAAAGGCTATAAAAGTTTTTTTGTTTTTTTTCTTTCTTTCCATGCCCAAAGTTACATTTCCTCCTAGATAAGTTTCTACTGACACAGACTTTTATATGTAGGAATCATTACACCAAGACAGGCTCCATGATAAGATGTATCACGGCAGTGAAATAGCTGTATCAGTCATTTCTAAAATGCTTCTGATCTCACTCTTTCTTAACAGCTTTCTAAAGAACGCGAACGTCTTCAAGCAATGATGACCCACTTGCACATGCGACCCTCGGAGCCCAAGCCATCTCCAAAACCTGTAAGTGCATATTGCTTTATAAACAGTAAATAGGTCTACGAATGTAACAGGCTAAGAAAATGAACAATTTAGTGACAATGGAAAACAATGAGTGTGATAAAAAACGTGGCAATAGAATGAAAGTAAAATGCAATAGCTTGTCAAATTGTATGTTTCTTTAAAAGTAATGCTATCTTTTACAAAATCTATCCAATCTACACAATAGGTGACACTAAACAAAGTACACCTGTAAGTGTCCAAATCATTGCCTTGAGATTGAAACTGGAGAGAATATCTTTTTGTGATATATTTACAGATATTAAAAGGAAATCCACTTTGAAAGATTTGAAGTTCAGTGCCAGTAAAAAATAAATGTAAAATGAATCTAGGTACTTAGAAGATTTCTCAAGTTAGTTACACAATTAGGAGACACAAATAAACAATTTTTTATTCTTAAACAAACGAACAAAAACGTTATTTTATTCAGCGAATTGAAAGAATTGTAAACGCCAGGGGTTTGCTCATTTTTCGTCAAGGCTGCAGTGTTGTGCATCCACTGTGATTGATGCTGTTGGGGTTTGTACAGGTACTGAAAAGTCCCTGTTGCTTCCAGACACTCCACAGTGCTGCACTGAGCCCCAGCTGTGCAGCTGGATCTGCACTCAAGTTCAAGTCAGTGTGGCTTCGTATAAGCAAAAGTATTGTCTGATGCGGGTCCGGTGTTGTACTGTCGGGTGTCAGGCATTGCAGTACTTAGAATGTACTGTGCTTGGAGGCTTTGCACTTATACTAGAAGCTGTTTGAAACATGAACTGTTCGTTAATGTTAACCATGACAGTAACTTTTGTATGTACAATATGAAGAGGATATACCAGTACTTGAAGACGAAGTGCTGGGGTATTGAGGAAAATCTGTGGCTATAAAAGTCTAGATATGTAGGCAGAAGGAGCATAATCTGTTTTAAAGAGCACACTTGCATATCATCCCCAGTTAATATTTACGTAGAAGGGCAGCATGCTCAGTCTCTTGTGTTTTCAGCTCCACGTACTTCAAAGAAAATCTTTGAGGGCACACTTCATAACCTGGTGATGAATGAAAAAAGTGTTGGCATTTCCTTAACTTCTGCCTTTGTGAGAGAAAATTTAGATGCATTATTTTTGCTTTCATTAGCCTAATTAAATTTGAAAATTTTTTTTTGTTTCATTTATCTGCTAAGGAAAAGCATTTGGAAACTTAAATTTTAGTATATGTGGGATATATATGAATAAAGTGGTCTGAGTGCTTTTTACATTTCAATGCATTGTGAAGTTTTTCTCTCACCAGCTTCTAGAGCAATTCAGGTTAGATACCAAATGCTGCTGAACTGTGTGGGAAAAGGTTTTCACATTTTTACTATATAATTATCTTAACCCCAGATGATCTGTAGTTTATCAAAATTTTGAGAATATTGTTTCTTTAGAGTTTTAAGCCACTGTCTCATTTCAGTAAGATTATTTTTCTCATTCCTTCCTATAGTATAATGTAGATAATCACAAGACAGAATAATTGTCTCATAAATCCATCAGGAATCTGCAGCTTGTTCTTTTCCAATTAATTATTCAATCAGTAAATTTTTTAAAACTCCAGCAGCATGGTTACATCTACACTAATAAAGAATTTTCAGCCTATAATCCAAAACAGAACCTGAATGAATAATGTAATTGAAGTATTACATTACATAAACCACACATGAAAGAATTGCTAATTGCGTTTGATGGTGGGCAATTAATACAGAATCTTAGATGAGCGATTTAAAATGAAACCACAGTTTAAAGTTCCCTTTGGAACTAGAGATATCTGAAGTGGTGAGCTGCACTGCTGGCCTCAAATTGGTTTGAAAGAAGAGTGGTCAATACTACTCCCCCCCCCCTAAAATTTATACACTGTACAAAAGAAGCTTCAAAATTGATATGATAGTAGAGATTTATGGTCTCATGTGCAGTGGCTCAGTTGAGACGGCCCACACATTTGATAAATATTAATAGCATGAATTTATTACCAAGGAGAAATGAGCTCTGTTGGTTCATCACTGCACCCTTAACAGCTATCAGTACATGAACACAAGGTGCAACCGCACTGTCTATTATATGACCCCATTTACTCTCTGAATGGTACTTCATTAAATGGTACCTTTTGGCCATGCTATGGATGGATGAAAATCAAAGTTATCAAGGCTGCGAGTCCTGAATAATGAGTTTCACCCAACCTTGAATATATTCAGATGAGCTGAGGTGGCTAAGTGCTCATCCTGGGTTTTACATGCTTTTCTTTAGTTAATAATAAATTCTATTTTATCAGTTCATGATTGCATGCCTACAAACATGTTATGCTTATTATTGCCAGCTAGTAGAATAAGTTACCGTAACATTGTAAACATAGTAGTTTGCATCCATACAGATTGAGTATTTCTGCAGCTTTTGTAATTTTTAATGTGTCTATGAAGTGTATTGTAGCTACACGCTATTTCTGTGCCAGAAGTTTTACTGTTTTATGGTTTTTCATTTTGCATTTTCTGCTTGGGAAATAGAGAAGTTAAGAATCTCTCAGTGAAATGCTGTGGAAGTAAACTTTTTCTTTTCTAATTTGTATGCTTGTTTGTAAAAGGAAATTATTATAAGAATCAAATGCACTTTTAAAAGCTTTGGTATTAAAAAACAAAGGTTAACAATTCAGAGTTAAGAAAGGTATATGTCACTTAAATCTTCCTTCATCTCTCAGACTTTTCAAAAATACTTCTTTTTGCCACAGACAAGCTTAAACTCTGAGCTTTGTGAATGTATTAAATAAAGCATTTGGTAGCATTATCTGAGCTTTTTTTATGTACGTAACAAAGAATTCCCATTCCAGTCTGCTGGCTTAGAGTAGGAACAGAAGAACAGTCTGTGGTTTATTGGGAACAGATGCACTTGGGGATGCCTTCAGGGTGCCAGTCGTTATTATTAGACTGCTAATGTGCTTCTTCTGGCTGCTGCCCAAGAAAGGAGAACAATTAGCTGGCATATGTTAATTTTTGTTTCCCTAACAAATCTCTCTACTGACTAAATGTGTAAAACAAATCCACAAAGAAAGATCAATCAATGCTGTACACATCATTTTCTCCCCATTAAAAAGAGGTTTATCTTAAGAAGTGTATTTCGGATTTAAAAAGGCAGGTGTTACTAAATTATGCACAACCCCCAAATTTTTGATATTTACCCACTTGCAGTTGCTCCATACAGATGAAGAACAATTAGTATTATTTTCCTGCTCAGCTCTATAAATTACTGTATGAAGTGAAAATGACTACAGGTTACCCCTTATGAGTATCATTTAAGTATAGGTTACCCCTTAAGAGTATCATTTAAGTATATGGAAGCAATCTTTTTATGTGCTGCCCTGAGTATAAATTCTGCTAATTGGATGTTATTTATGACAAAAGATGTACGGTAAATATGACTGGGGTAATATGAGTTTTTGATAATGAGGAACAGGGCCTTCCTGAGGGGAGTAATGAAGGGCACACTGTTAAACAGCTTGCATACATTCTCACCTTTTTTTCCTTTTTTCTACCCTGACACCCACTTTCCAGGGTACATCAGCAATAAGTGACACTGTAATCATAAATTGAAAATGATACTTCCAGAGGAATTGGCAAACTTGACATTTCATTATATTTGTTAACACATGCCACAAATGATTGTTAGTGAGGAAATTCCATTTCCCTCTCTCCATCTCCAATCAGATTTAATTTGAAAATTTTCAGCCTCCTCCGGCTAATTTGCAATTAAGACAATTTTGTTTGAATATGTAGTAATGTCATTACCATTCCACCAAATTAGCAAGGAGACTAAAGGTCAGTGTAAAATTTTCCAGCTGGCTGGAGCCTCTCAGCTGAGATTTGGGACTGGGGGAAAAAAAAATACAAAACTCTGGCAGCATCAGAACTGCAACTTATTTTAAGTCTTGTTTGTATGAATACTAACATCTTTTATTGCATTTATTGTTGTTACTTTTGCTTCACCAGGAGCTAGATTTGTTTTACAACAGACCTAAATAATCACCAGCTAGTTTCTGTTGCAGACAAACATACTTTCTCTGAAGTCTGGTAGTACTAGAAGGAGTTAGTCCTCGGTAACATTGCAGCAGATTATTAGATAACCTCTAACAGCATCCTCTAATTAGAGTTCTTATGATACAATTTCATCCTGTAATTAGTTGAGATTGGCTGCTTCCTTTTGCAGCTTATTAGTGGCAACACAGCTGTAGAAGTGAATCCACTCTCATTTGTCAAACCTTTTTAAGTTGGGTTTTGGGGGGGGGGGTGAGGATTGAGGTGCATTTTGAGGGGGGGGGAGGGAGGATTTCGGGGGGGGTGGTCGGGGGATTTTTGGGGTCGCCTGACGACGGTTGGGTGGGTTTTTTTTCCCCCCCTCCCCTTCTCCCCCAGGAATAAGATCCTGATTTTCGGGCTCTTCGAGGAGACGGCGCTGGCCGCGTTCCTGTCCTACTGCCCCGGCATGGACGTGGCCCTGCGCATGTACCCCCTCAAGTGAGCCCGGGGGGGGACCCGAATTTTGGGGAGGGGGCGGCCGAGACCCCCCCGGACCCCCCCAAAATGACGGAGAGCTCGGGGTGGGGGGCTGGGAGTGATTTTGGGGGGGGTGGGACCCACGGGAAGGGTCTCAGTGGAAGGGGCTGTGACCCCTTTTGGGGGGGATTTGTGGGGGGGTAGTGGAGTCTTGGGGGGGCTCAAAATTTGGGAGAGCCGGG
>JAWMRA010000041.1:24493941-24513941 GCA_035584735.1 Pseudotriccus pelzelni | reverse complement strand
TTAATAATGGAAAATAATGAAACCTGAGTAAGAGAAATAGCAAACCAGAAGTAGAAATGCTGTTTTAATCAGAATGTGAAAATAATTGGAAGTGCACAAAATCCTTCTGATCACCTCTACTACTACTCAAAATAAGCTGCTCTCTGTGTGTATATTTCTAAATGTTCATACATGTATAAGTGCTTTGTGTATATATATGGAGTAATCATTTTGTTTTTACTCTTCATTTTGGTAGGCTGCACTGGCAGAGAGTAGTTTACCATTGCTTAGTAACCCAGGACTGATAAATAACGCATCCAGTGGCTTACTGCAGGCAGTCCATGAAGATCTCAATGGTTCACTGGATCACATTGACAGTAATGGAAATAGCAGTCCAGGCTGCTCTCCTCAGCCTCACATGTAAGTCCAGTTAGCTTCCTTTCAAGAAAAAATGCCTTAGTCTAAGACACAATATAACTCAAAACTGCTTTGAAAGATGGTAAGTGAAATGTCTGGAGCTATATATTTGAAACTAAACATTTATATTAAAACATTTAAATAGACGTGTCTTCATTTACTTTGTGGTCAGATTGGTGTAAGCTCTTTTTTTTTTTTGCCTTTTTTTTTTTTTTTAAACCTCATCATCTTGCTTGCAAGCATTGAACATAATGATCTCTGTGTTCATTTTCACAGCCTGGTTTGTAAGGTGTAGTCAGAATGTTCACGTTGGAATTAGTTGTAATTTTAACTATGAGTCTCTAAACCATTTATGAACTGTAGTAGAGATATTGCCCATTTATATAAACCGTAAAATGCAAACTTTAACTGTTGCCCGCAGTTTACATAGAAGCCAGTAAAGTGTAACTTTTTGCCTGTCATATAAATCAGTGTAATTACATATTCAAGTTTAATTACTGGTGCGTCTGTATTGGCAAGGTTTATATGTTATATTTTATGCAAGACTACGATTCCTATTAATATTTAGCAGCTAACTATATCATTAATTACTCTAAAATCTTTCCCCTACCATCTTTTTAATGGAGCTGAGAGAGTGGAAGTATTAAAAATTGATGTATTGTGGATTTCAGAAATGTGTCTGAAGCTTTAGAAATGCCTGGCCTTAATCAGTGGTGTCAAACATGGCAGTTTCTTGTTTACTAAATAGTAAAACATGTATCTTGGAGGTATTGTTTCCCAGGTTATTTATATAATAATTAGCAGTGTGATATCTAAGTAGACTTAGTCTTAAGTTTACTGTAGAATGATTTTTAATGTGTATCTACAATTACGGTATCTCTCTTTTTTTTTATGTTTAAAAAAGCTGATCTCATTTGCCTTTTTTCATTCCGTTTTCTCATTCACATTTTAAATACTCATTTTAATTTCTAGGGTGGGATCTTTAGCAGTAACAGTAGAACAGGCTCTGTTTTGGCTTATGCCCTGGTGTGTGAAGAATCCATTTTGATCTGACCGTTTTTTTAGGGGAAATATTTTACCAATTTTTTCTTCTTTTGTTTGGTGTGTTAATATATCTGTGATCACACAGAAATGTTTATTGTCATGCATTTAATTGTTTTACTGTACATTTATTCTACTTGCTTTTGAAAATAATACACTGTGAACGTTCATGTATTTTATCAGGTTCCAAACCATTACTTTTTCAAAATGGAAAAATTTGTCTTTTGGAAGTGTCTTTAGATGTATTAAATAATACAAAAGAAGTAATAAAACTTGAAGTAGAAAGAACATGAATATATGCTCCTGAGAGTAACACTACTTTAAAACAAGTAAAGTGAGCAATCAGACAAAAGTTTTTATATCCCGTGCTTTATGCTATCAACCATGCACTGGGTAGCTTGAGGCCTTTTACTTTTAGCAGTTCTCCTGAGTATGCTAATGCTCTCTTCCTGTATAAAATGCCAAGACAATAAAACTTTAAAGAGCAAACAAGAGTTAGATCATGTGTGTTAAAAACAGCTACTTTACAGAAAAGAATGACACTTGCTATTAAAGTTGTTTTGTAAGTGTTTGGCAGATCTGTTTACATATCTTATGTACCGTCTGCCATTCTGCTGGATAAACTGAGATATCTGTGCATATGATTATGTAGATATGGCTACATTGATAGCTGTGTTTATAGCTAAAATACTGCATATTGTAGCAGCTCTTGCCTATAAAAAAGGCAAATACCTGGAGTTACACCCTGTCTCAAGATTCAACCTTCCTCTTTCATTTTTATGATACGCCATTTGTCAAAAGATGCAGTTTTGGGACTTACTGTAGTGACGCTTTTGAGACTTGTAAGGATGTGTTGCTCAGTTCTTGATAGGTTGAAGCAACAAAATGTAAATGCTCTGACATACCAATGGAGAAAGAGCCCATGCTCATTCATCCCTTGTACCAAAAGGGCAAGACCACTGAGCTTCTGTGAGACTATGAGCTGTTAGGCAAACAATACAGGTTATGACTAGATACCTGCTCACTTGTGACCTTTTTGCCCTTTCTTTGCTCAGGCAAAAAGGGAATGAATGCAATTTGCAAGGAAAAGTCAAGGAAGGGAGAGGTTTGTGTGGGATGCAGAGGACCAAGGAAGAAAAGAGGCCTCTTCCTTGCCTGCATGACCACATTGGTCAAGGCTCCTCATTTTTGATAAAGAGCATTACTTAAGAAAATGAGAATATAGGGAGAGCAAGACGGAAGTAAAATATGGCAAACAAGGAAGACACAAATTTTGCGTTACCTACACAGATTACGTAATACCATTTTTTTAAAATGAAAAATAGTTAATAAACTAGTAAAAAGAATGGATTTTACTGACACAAGCACCAATTTACTTTTAGTCTTCCAAGAAGGTTCATCCAGGAAGACTGGATATTTCTCCCCTAGAGAAGTGTTCTGGTTGCGTGATAATTGCTGTACTCACCTATGAATTTGGGGGCTCTAATAATCTCCAAGTAGATTAAACCTCCCTCTCCTGATTCCCAGGAGGCTGTACTAGCCATGACACCAGGTATATGCTGAGCAATTACTTTGCCTGCCATCTTGTACCTGGCACACAGCCAGGAACAACGGAGCATGGTATTAGGGAAAGAAGCAAGAGGTTGTGCACACTTTAGAGATCACAGCATTCAACTGGGAAGGTGCAGAATTTGAATTCTGGTCAAGCTTTCGTGGCAAGATATTTGTTTAGTATTAAAGCATCGTCAGGAAATGTGAGAAGAGTCCCAGTGACAGTATCAAAGCCAAGCATCTCAGTTAAGCTTTAGGTTGTTAAAATTATACTGAATATTGTTTTATCAGATAAATGTATGATAGCAAAATTTTCTTATTTTGAGATGTTCATACTGATGTTTTTAGCATAAATGCATCTTTTTATAAACTTAATGAATATTGTGTATGTGTGCAGAAGTCAGTATTCCCATGCTTGAGAATTGGAACATTATCAGAAACATGGATTTCTGTTGCTGTGGTACCTTAGCTACTGAGTATCAGAGAGTGGGGAAATTATTCCAGTCTTTGGATATGAACCTAGTACTTCACGTCTGGTTTTTGAAACAAGGTAGTAAGAGCAGTTAAGTCATCAGCTTACCCATCTGTGACCAGGTATCTTAACATAGGTGGGCAAATCAACTTCCTTAGACAATAGTTTCTGTTCATTGACTAGAGAAAGACAGTAGGTCTATAACTTCAAATAACTGTATCACATTTAAGTCCTTGTTAAGTGTAGTGAGTCCCAGCCAGAGTATTTAGGGCACTTTAAAAGCTTTAAAATTTTGGCCTCGGGTAATGAAATATAATCCGCTCCATTTCTTATGCTTTTTGAACACTTAAAAATACTGCAGTAAGTTGTAGGTGATCAGGCCTGGTAGTAGGGGTAACTCCTGTATTAATAATTACATAAAGCATCGGAAATTTTATGCTGTGTGCCTTCTAGTTTCCTTTCTCTGTCTGATGAAAGATGGTAATTCCATGATCCAGTATGCAGCATATCACTAGTGAGATCTTAAATCCTAGGTTTACTTTCTGTGTTTCATTAGTATTAAATCCAACTTCTGTTTTTGACTGATCTTCAAGTCCGATTCCTGGTATGTAGGCACTGAGTGCATCCTTGACATAAATCTTCACTGAGAAAATACGTTACTTATTGTGGGCATATGTGTTCTGTTCAAAAATCCAATTTCTTCTGAGATCAGTTGTCAATGATCAGTGTCAGACAATTGTATTTTAATTTAAGTCAATGCTTAAGACTGTTTCTTCCTTAATTTTGTCAGTGTGGACTACTTCTCCAAAATTATTGTGAGTTATAGCTGATAAGTAACAGGTTTCAAAGTGACAAATACAACTGAAGGTATTTTATACAAAAAAATTCATTATTGATGAGAAATGAGTTGCTACTAATCTTGCATAACAATTGTACACGGATGTTGTTGGAAGTTCCACAGTACACACCTTTGGAGTATAAATGCAGACTTCTGAAGTTAAAAAAAAAGAAACCACAACCATCCAAACAATGCAATTAAAGCTGCAGGGATGTGGAAAACTTTGGAAAAACTATTAGTGTTCCTGAGGAAACAACGGTATTGTATAAGACATGGAATGATGCTTAGAACAATAAGTTCATGCATTAATGATAATGCAACTTCTTTTTAACAGCATTTTAAGAACATAAAAAACATCATCAGCAGCATACTGCTGAAGAGTTTTAGAGAGATTCGAAAGTCAGTTCTTTCAGAACTAATAAATTTAGGTTCTTAAATTAACAACAGGATCACAATGAAATCAACTTTTTCTTATTACTTTCCCCGTCTCTATTATATGTTAAAGAATTCTGACTCTTGGGGATGGCATGTAAGGGGTAGAAATCAAGTTCAGCTGGTTTTCTGGTGTTTGTCTCTGCATTTGTACTAAACTGATAACACTCAAGTGATAATTGCAACTGGCACAGACCAGGGTGTTTTGTCACCAGAACACTTAGTACATCATTTTTCTATGTGGTCATGGCAAATGCATCATGCAAAATGCCATTTAACTTCATTGTATAAACGCGGGGGGGGGGGGAAGATACCATTTTAATCTGCAAAGGTCTTTGTAGCAGTTGAGGAAACAGAAAAAAATTGGTCATGAGAAAACAAGGAAAATTGTAGACTGAGACAATGTAGTCTTGCCATAAGAAACAATGGGGTGATTATACTATACTGTTAAAACTCACTGCAGCTCGTTAAATAAGGAGTGGGAGGATTTAGCAAAAGAGATAGGGAAAGCAGGTATCCCTCTGCTGAGGTTTTGTGGAAGGGCCATGTCATCATAGTTTTTTATACTCTCTGAGAATATAGAGAATTCTCAGTCTGTGAGAATGCACTGAGTCATTCAGATTTATAGAATTTTAATTCTTCATAGCTTTTTTTAAAAAATACACTGAAAACAAGAAATAATTTTTACAGTGACTTCTTAAAAAGTGAATTCGTATATCCTCATCTCCTCTATGACTCTTTGTGTTCAGCTATTGTAGTTTTGTACTGTGTAAGACAGGACTTGTTTGAAGGCAAATGTCAAGATGCACACATATATCCCATGATCTTTAAAGCTGTTTCTAGAAAATTTTATGTTAGGTTGTTATGAGAAAGAATAACTTTTGTCCAAAGGAACAAGAGTAAGACTCAATCTGAAAAAAAAAATAAGTTATATCCAGTGTAGTCCTTCGTCTTCAATTTTGTGTGGAAAAAGTCAGTTCCAACCCTCTGTGGTTTCAGTCACCTTTTCCTTTGTATTCTGCTGTCGTTCCAAACCTAATCCTTTAACTTCTCACTCTTGCCCTGACTGGATCCTTTCTCTCTGCAGTTCTATCTGCATAATCATCAAACTTGTTTTTTTTTTTCAAACTTTTTTATCTTTAAATTTTATTCCCAGAGGCAAATATGATTATTCTGCTCTAAGATCATTTACTTTTGAGGTGCTTCAGTTTGAAAGCATTCCATTGTCAGGTCGTTCCCATATCTGATTATTCCAGTCCCCCACTGTTAAGCTTTCACACCACTTACAGTAGGTTACCTATCATTCCAGTTTTAATCCCTTTCATTCCCTTGTTTCTTTAACTTCATAATGTTCCAATCCCCTGTCTTTCCTTCTTTTCTTTTTTTTTTTTTTGTTATCTTTTCATTGTCCCATTTCATGATCTCTTTGCATTTACCTTGGAGGCTTGTTCTAGGGGACTGCTATGATCCAAGTCTCTTGCTCATTGTATAAGATTTGACATAGTCTATAAGAAAATAAACTTGCAAAACACATCAATTAACAGGGATGTAACAAGCATTATTAAATAGGTGAGAAGCATGTAATTGAGTGGATGAATGTGGTAGCAATTGCAGTATTTTAGGTATCCTTGTTCATCAAAACTGTTTCACCTAATCACATGATATTTTAATGTCTGTGTAATTTAATTTCACACATTTTTATTCATAAATCTAACATAAGGAAGATAACGGGCAAAGAGACTTTGTGACAACAATTGACTTTTATTTTTATGTGGAAAGAGGAACAGCTAGGAAATGGGATCTTAAAGGTTATATCTTTTGTCTGAGCATATTCCCATTGAAAGAAGTTCCGTTGTGATAATACAGAGGGAAAAAATTTTGGCTTTCGTACAGAGCCATTCACATGTGGACACTAATGGAAAAATAAGCAATGATGTTTTGATTAATAATATTTTTCACCATTCCCATTGACAGAACTTTTCACTTGAATGTTTTCGTAAATATTTATATTATCCTTTTTTTTCAATTTTATTTTACATACTCTACTTTTCAATCTATTTGTCTTCTACATTTTGCTTCTGTTCATCAGTTTTCTTCCAACACTGATGGTCCAGTCCTTTGTCATTTCTGCTTTTGCTTCTTAAATGTTACATTTCTTACTTTTCATCAGAAGTTGCCATTTCTTTCTTACATTATTCCAGCCCCAACTGTTGCACTTTTAGAATACATTCCCAATGCTCTTAAAAAGATCACTCCAGAGATACAGCGCCTTCAGCTGAAAAGAATCAGATCCCCATAGCACAACTTGTAAAAGTTGTTAGACTCCTGTGGGGTTTCACAGAATCTTTCTGGAAGCTGTCTTGCTGAAAACTTTGTGGTACTGCTGTCATGAATTCTCAGTATATGGACAATATACTTATGCTTTTCACATTTTTCAGTATAAGAAAAGGCAGCATCTTAAATATCGTTGCAGATGTTAAAAATGTGTTTGAAGTTGCACAACTAAATCTCCCTGCAGTGTAGTTGTGTAACTCTTAAAATTAGTTCATAACAGATTCCTGTCTTTGTACAGTGCAAAACTGAGATGACAGTGCCATTAACAATGTACTTCTAAAACTGCACAGTTACAAATTTTATCCCCTCTTGATGGCTGCATTTGTTTTTTTAGTGAGTGTAATGTTATAAGCCAAAGTTTTTGAAAGTGAATTTTCTAGATATCTTTTTCTAAATACACATGTCCAAAATGTGTCTTTACAATTTATTTTTAAGATAAAAAGTCAAATGAAAACATACAATTATATCCAATTGGTAATGCTTATACCAGTAACTTAAATTATGATCTTTAAATCCAAGCAAACGTTTATTGAAAAATGTAGGACATCATGCTAAGAAAATAGTTTTTGTCAGTTGTTTAGTCTTTAGAATTCGTAGAAAACAAGGCACTTCACAGATTGTAAAAAACTAAAAAATCCAATGTGCTTTTTTTTTTTTTTTTTTTTAAGGACCTTATAGAAAAACTTCATATCAGTTTAAAACCCCATTTGTAGGTCACACTGGAATTACCAAATCTCCAGATGACTGAAGATGTGATTATACTTGGTAAAGTCCATATACAGAAGTAACATTCACAATCTTGTGGCAAAATGCAGTTGCATCCATCAGCAGCCTTTGATTTAAAACAGTGCTGTGAATGGCTGTAGTACAGACCCTAATGTAGTTTCTGTTAGGGTTATAACTGCGAGTATTCTGGTGATTTTTCTCTACCTAAGGAACAATATTAAAAATGTATTAACTTAAGCTGAACATATCCAGTAGTCTTCCTTCTTTACCTAGACTTTACCAAGTTCATTTGTTCCATTGTACCATTAATAAAGGTTTAATGATGTTGCAGAATCCTTGTGTGATTGTGGCCACTCACTAATGCTCTTCAAAGACTTTTCTATAAGCTTCTGATTGAGATGGATAAGGGGATATGTTTATTTGATGGAGTGTTATGCTGTCATGGTAGTAGCCTGGGTATTTAGGAACTTCTCCCCAACTTGATTTTTATTTTTCTTCGTGTTTCCCCTCCTTTTCTTCATTCCTCGCAAATTTGACGTTATCAAACATCATAGCCAAAAAAATGTTTTGAGCTTTTATCTCCTCTTGTTCTTTTGATACTGTCTCTCACAGTATCCTTCTGGGCAAATTGTCCAGCACACAGCTGAATAACCGTGTTACATGATGGAGGAGCAATTGGCTCACAGGTCAGGTGCAAACGATAATAGTGAACAGGGTAATGTCAGACTGGTGACCTGTCACTAGTGGGGTTCTGCAGGGCTTCATCCTTGATCCAGTCCTCTTTGACATCTTCATTGACAGCCTGGATGCAGGACTAGAAGGAATACCATGTAAGTTTGCTGACGACACTAAACTGGGAGGAGCTGTTGATTCCCTCGAGGGCAGAGAGACCCTGACAAGAGACCTTGACAAACTAGAGAAATGGGCAATCACCAACCAAATGAAGCTGAACAAGAGCATGTGCTGGATTCTGCACCTGAGAGAGGGCAACCCTGGTTGTGTGTGTAGACTGGGGAATGAAAAGCTGGTGAACAGTGCTGTGGAAGGGGACTGCGGGTCCTGGTTGATGGCAAGTTGAAGATGAGTCAGCAGTGCCAGTGCAGTGTCAGCAGCAGCCAGGAGGGCCAACCGTGTCTGGGGGACATCAGGCAAAGCATCACCTGCTCTGTCCCATCCTGCTCTGCACTGGCACGGCCTCACCTTGAATATTATTTGCAGTTTAGGGCACCACAGTATAAAACCGCATTGAGCTATTAGAGAACATCTGAAGGAGGACCACAAGGATTGTGAAGGGTCTGGAAGCAAAGCCATATGAGGAACAGCTGAGGTCACTTGGTTTGTTCAGCATGGAGAAGAGGAGACAGGGGAGACCTCAACATGGTCTTCAACATCCTCACGAGGGGAAGCAGAGGGGCAGGTACCGATCTCTTCCCTCTCATGACCGGTGACAGGACTCAAGGAAACAGCATAAAGCTGAGTCGGGGGAGGTTTAGAGTGGATATCAGGAAAAGGTTCTTCCCCTAGAGGGTGGCTGGGTACTGGAACAGGCTCCCCAGGGAAGTGGTCACAGCACCAGGCCTGAGAGAGTTCAAGAAGGTTTTGGATGATACTCTCAGGCACATGGTGTGACTCTTGGATATGGTCCTGTGCAGGGCTAAGGGCTGGACTTGATGATCCTGGTAGGTCTGTTCCAACTCAGCATATTATGTGATTCTATGATCACTTCAAGTCCTAGCTTTTAAACATTAAAAAATAAAAGATGAAAGTTCCAAGAAACTTAGCATTTGGAAAGGAAATACTTTGGTAACATCCTGCTGAAAATTTTCAAGCCTACCATCAAAGATATCAACCAATCAATATTTTCAGTGAACTATTCCAGAATAAAAGACATTCCATGCCTAGGTGTAAGTGTAATTCCTGTTGCTGCATTATAGCAAAACACTTATGTGTCACTGTGCAGAAATGTTGATTATTAGCTTGTAAAATCTCACAAAAATCTGCTGGAATTGTTAGTCAAAAGGTATTTTTTCAACTTGTTTGTCCCATATTATCTATCTGATCAACTATATGTTTTCCAAGAGTTTATTGATGTAAAAGTTTTCAACAGAAATAGAAGAACAGTTTTTTGTACCATGTATTTCTATTAAAATATACAAAGACCACACATAGCACAGTCCAAATTCTCCCTCAGCTTTTCCTGGATCATTGGATAGCTTTCCAGATTTTGCATAGAGAATATTTGTCTGCTCTAACCCACAAATAAAATCGAAATACTTAGTTGTTGCTGGTAAGTTTTTGTGTAACTAGTACAATTTTTAAAACTTCCCAACCATTAGACACTATAGAGCACACCAGATCCACAGCCTCTTGTCTTAAACTTTGTTGTTTCTGGGCTCGTCTTTTTCTGTCGTTCTTCAACAGCACCAAAAATATTCACACTCAAATCTCTAGCACTTTGTCATTTTCCTTTGAATTTATGCCTTAAAAACTTCTGTGCTCTTTCTCCCTAATCCTTTTCTTTGTTTAGCATGTTAACTTTTGACGTTTGAACTAGATGCAGTTGATGGTTTGAAAGACTTTAGAGGCCTGTGCCCTAAGCTAATTTCTAGTCAAGTTTCTACTTTTTTGTGGTTCTGTCACAGAGAAAATACATTTATTTAGACACCAAAGGGAGCAAGACAATGTCAAGGATGGGAATTCTAGTAAGAGTTGCTAAAATCAGAAAATCTATTTTAATGTCATCTTCTTAATCAGAACTTGGCTTTTAAAAATTTTGATCCCATAAGAAGGTCTAATTGTAGGTGAGTTTTAAGCCTCATTTGGTATTTAAAGAAAATATATTCTAAATATGCCAGTTTTTTAGAAAGATATATTTCTTTATGTTCAAAATTTCATCTCTTTAGTAAGTAGTATTAACATTCGTGGCTGATAAGATATTAGTGTAAATAGGATATCCCTATTTGTAGTCTTAGCTTTTTCTTGCCAAATTAAAAAATAATAATAATTAAAATAGAACCCCAAACAACACTCAGAACACCAAGACCTGGTCAATTTAATTATCGGTTTCATGTATGTTTCCATTGCCCATTTTTAATGAAGAATTTTTGGGTTTTGGTCAAAGGGAAATGAAATCATCAGTCATCAAATGAAATCTGTCAATTTGATAGGGTAGGAAGCACCAACCACCATCTCCAGCCACTTCAGGATCAAATTTATTGTTGTATTTTGTAGATAAGCACACAAAGTCATCCCTGAGTTGGGAAGTGCCTATGCTATAGAAATGAAAAAGTAAAGGTTTGCTCCTAGTCTCCATGAATTAATGGCTGGCTGGCTGGCTTCTGCAGTATGAAGGTCAATATGTGCTAAACCTTTTTTCTATAGAGTAATGGTAGATGGCATCTTGGAATTATTGAATACTTCATGTTTTTAGGAGTATTAAAATATATAGTGGTTTTTAAAAACACAATTCATTAACCGTGTAACTTACAAAGGATTTCAAAAGCTTCTTTTGCTGTAGTGCTATGCCTCTTTATTTTTACAATAAACTGGTAGTATGATAACTGTAATGATAAAATGATCATAAATATGCCATATTAAGTTGGGTGACCCTTAATTGTGTGTAAGGTGAAGGTGAACATTTCCTTTTTCCTATGTTTTCCTTGTTTCCATATTTCTATTGTATCACTTTTACTCATATCTCCAAGCCTCTACTCCTCTTGTGTTGACTTCAGAGGCAGATAAATTAAATCAAAGTACTCCTACCATTTGTTATGTTTCCTCCCACAGATATGTTTACTATGCCATAGGTCACTCCTGTTGTTCTTTCCTGGATACTCTTATACTGTTTTTGAGATGAGTGAGTACTAGGTAAAAGGTAGCCAAGTACATTGAATATACAAGTTGAGGTGAGGGCCTACTTGTAAATACATAAAGATGGTCTATATTATTGTAACTGTCATTATTCTCTCCTAGTTAGTCTAACATACTGGGTTTAGACTTCTTAAGCAGAGGCACCATTAAATGATTCATTATAATATATTTCCCAAGTGGTTTCAGTAGATGAATGAATATGGGTAGTTTATTTTCTTCTTTTATTTGTCAACAGTAACTTGATTTGCCATGGATTGTCAACTTCGGGGTTTTTTCATAGTTGACTTTACATATAACTAATCTAAATATATTGTGTTATTATTTCTATTTATATCTTCAGGCTTATTAATAATAGAAATCCAATGTACAATCTTAGACAGTTCTTGCTGGTAGCCTACCTCTGTGTTGTGAAATAATCTTGTGTTCTTCCTTCACCTAACTAGTTTTAATACTGGCAAATCTTTATGTCTACTTTTAGTATGAGTTGGATTTTTTGAAGTTTCTCACAGGAATTTGCAAATTAAAATACACTAGCAGCTCTCCTTGTGTACTACAGTATTACTCTTGGATGCCTCATAAAGCAAGTAAAATTACCAGTCTTGCTGTTTCACCTCATTCATCTAGTAGAAAAATATGTGATTCACTACATATTTCACCTTTGGTTATTCCTCCTTTTCCCCAAGCTTTCTGTCAGATGCCTTACAAATTTTATTTACATCTTCTGCTGTGAATAAACTTCACAAGTGAAATCATGGCCCTAATGAAGTCAAGGGGAACTTTGCCAAAGACTTAAATTAGATCTGAAATCTTTTTATTAGATCTTTGAAAATTTGTACAGTCTTAGTAGTCTACAATATTAGCTACGACATTGGTAAAATCACTGATTTTGAAATCCAGAACAGTTTTATCCATGCAAATACAAGCAAGAAATATTTTCTCAGTTGTGTCAGGACTAAGTGGATATGACCTGCTAACTAATAAGTTTGTAAGAGTTTTTTAAAAAGGTTTGGGTTTGCTAATGTAAGTGTAATGTCTTAATATTTTCTGCTACCTGTATTCCCCTAAAACACAAAAGGTGCAGATAAAATCTCCCTTTTTTGCCTTTTTTTTTTCTTTTTCCTTTTTTTGGTATTTAATTGCCTTATTAATATTTTGTACCTCCTTTCCAGACACCCTATAGAGCTTGTGGTGTATTCTTCCCTTCAGAGTAGCACCATGTGTTCACTTGGTTTGGATTTTCAGGTAACAATGAGTATTCTTCCTGCTGTCCCCTTCCCCTCTGATATTAATGATACCTAGGCACTTACACACGTATACAGAGTAGCTTTCCTCTGACATGTTTGTGCTAAATCTTCACATCCAATTATTAATTGTTGTTGACTTTTACTCTGGTCTGCCATTTGCAATAGGTGCATATTCTCTGGTTTCTCCTTGGACTTAAGAATATGCTGGGACTGTTCTAGTTAATATCTGAAGTGATGTTTTTGCAGGATGGACTTCTTTCTCATTAGGTTTGCAGATGATATCAAATTGGGGGAACAGCCAATATGCATAAGGGTAAGATAGCCATTCAGAGGACCCATGTAGGCTGAAGGACTGGGGCAAGAGGAACTTTATGAAATGCCATGCCCTGCACTGAGGAAGGAAGATTCCCTTTTGTGTCCGGTTTTTAGTGCCTCAGATTTAAAAATTACAGCAGTAAAGTGGAGTTAGATCAGGAACAGTCTACCCAAATGGTCAGAAGCAGAAGCAAGAGGAGAGGCTGAGAGAGCTCAGCTTGGTCAGCCTGGAGAAGAGGCAACTTTGAGGGGACCTGACCCCAGTACTTATAGGGAGATTAGCAAGAAGATGGAACCAGGCTCTTCACTTAGTGGTACAATGAGAGACAATGGGCATAAGTTAAAATGAGGGTTTCAGATTGTATAGAAAGTGAATTCTTTTCTTATGAGATCAGTTAGGGAATGAGTGGGGCTATTGCCAAGGAAGTTGTATAGTCTATGTCCTTGGAGGTTTTTACAACCTGACTGGATAAAATCCTGAACAACCTGGTCTGACCTTCTAACTGTGCCTTTTTTAGGAAGCTAGTTCATCTAGAGTTCTTCTGAGACCCCTCTGACCTGAATTATCCAGTGATCCTAGCATATGTTTTCTTAAAAACAGAACCATTAGAGAATGAGCAGAAGCAACCTGGCAGTGTAGCAACCAAGCTTAAGGAGAAAGATGCTCTGGATTTTGTTTTACACATACCAGTGAAGTCATATCAGGTGCTCACAGAAGGGATGTATCCTACAAATGGCAATAGCTGAGTTTATATCTTTTAAATGTATCACAAAAGAAAAGTTGTGTTTGCAAGACCAGTTTTGTGCAGTTGGTAATGATGGGGGTTGTGATTATCATTATTTTTCTTCTCCCCACCCTGAGGGACTCGCCTCCCTTTTATCCTAGAGTAAGTAATTGAAGGGAAGGCCCGAAGAACACTAGCTTCTACACTGACTGATAACATTTTATCAACAGGTGCTATAAATAGGAAAGCAAGTCTAGTTTAGAGGTTGTAAAAGCAATAATAGACTTACACAAACTCATTTGTACTTGTTCCTACACCTTACTGGATGCACCAGAGGCATTTTGTGACCATTGATCATTAATTCCATCTTATGCCATCTCCTCTAGCAATGAACTAAAGAAGACAATCTTTAGTGGCCTAATTAATTATTCCTGTGCACTTTTATATTCTGTCAGCATCTTCAGTGGTGCCTGCCAGCTAGGCCTGTTGCCTCAGTTTTCCATTGCCAAGTCAGTGCAGCTCCCAGCTCCACCATGGTACACTTGAAATCCTTGGTGATAGATAAGAGATACGAAAATAAGTGTATTTCAAATGTATTTTTTGTGCTTCAGTGTTGCATTTGAGAGAAGAAAAGGTTGTTATTTCCTTTTTCCTTTTTTTTTTTTTCTCAAAATAACTCTTGGAGGGCTCAGGGTAGAAGGGTGTGATGTGAAAGTGCCAGGTTGACAAAGTATAACCATAAACAAAGCCCACTGAGGAGGACTGTTTCTATTGAAATTCTGTTTCTAGTTTTCTTCCACCAGGATGTTGTAGCTTTGCTCTCTCCTTAGTGAAATGAGGTAGCACACTCTCAGCTGCCTGACAAGGATATGTGACAACAGGGCCCTTCTTGTTTGAAGCCAGAGATGTGCATATAGGCGTTATTTAAATTTTATCTAAATTCTATCTAAAATATGGCTAAATGTTATCTAAAACTAATGCTACTTCTTTGACATTTCAGTACATGTGATAAACACATGGAGGATGTGTTTCCTGATCTTCAAGGAGAAATAATAATGAATTCCGGGACAGTTGTAGCATTACTGAATTCATATTTAATTACTCATCTAATACTCTTTCTTCCCTTTCTCAGTACTTGGATTAGTGTCTCCCTAAGTGGCTGTACATATTCATGTCAACAAACAGTTCACTTCTACTTAAGAAAAATAATAAACTTTTTATAATAGCATGAAATTGTAGAAAGACAAAGTAATAGAATTAGATAACATGAAAATGCTGTAGGATTTGAGGATTTGTCTCCATTTGCCTACCAAAGCATAAATATAAAAATTCTTCATCTGAAATCGTTGAATGGAAAGAGAGCTTTTCTTTTTAAACTGCTGTAGAACATTCTACAGATCTGTAGCTATACTGGCAAGATGTAATACAGCCCTTCTTGAGGAAATACTGGTTCAGGTCTAGGAGGGAAAAAAAGTCAGGCAGCATTAGAAGTTGTGCATAATATATTTTGACAGGTTAAACTTGGAAAATACTTGATGTTAACACAGAGAATTCTTTAGAAAGCCAAGGTGCTTCAGATAAAAATAAATATTTAAAATGTTCTTTAAATACAAAAATATGAAAATATACAGAAATAATTAGATTTGCCACAGTATTTTTTGAGCTTATTAGCTCACCTTATTGGCTTGAACACAAGTATTTTCAAACTTCCACATTCCATTGAAGAATTCTGTAGCTGTGGATCTTCTCCCAGCATATCTGTGGAACACTTTGTGTAGCTAAATCAAAATTGCACTTGCAATGAAGGCTGCCTACAGCATAGAATAATTTAAGGCAGTGTGAGTAATGAGCAAAAATGTAAATAAAAAATGCAGTTGTTTGATATTAAAAGCTCCATTGGAAATGTGTTACACAAATAGAACATGTTCTGATTTGTTCTTTTCATATACTGAAGCATAGTAACTGTAATGAAGTAAAGATAGTAGACAAAGAGTACAGTTAGAGGAATATCTGCAGACTAACCAACAGGTTGTGAAGATCTAATGTTTGTGGGCTTAAGGCTGTCTATGGAATTGTGAGGAAGAACGGGTTAAACTGAACGTAATTTGGTTTGGGAAACAGTTAAAGTTTCTTGGGAGCTACCTAATTGTTTGGAGGGGTTTTTACCTTTTAAAAATCTTCATTAGTTTAATGTGCAAACATAATCTTAAAAGAAAATCAATATAAGCTGCCATACCACATATGGCTTAGAAATTATTCAGTCACAAATATTCCCCTGGGAAAATTTTCTTCATCCAAGTTTTAGAAAATTCGTCATCTTTATACACTTCTACAAGTCACTAGGAAAGTTAGTGAGCCAATAGTATCAAAATTGAAGTCTCATAAAAAATAAGCTTGGGAGAGACTTCAAGACATGATCTAATTTATTGCCCTTTGTGCCACTGAATACCAAAGGAAAAAACTCCCTGGTGTTACTAGGTGCCTAAGCCACCACAGCAATACAAAATGCTTTCAGCTGCAACCCAGCAAAAAGAGTATTCTTTCATGGTTATGGACTGATTATTGCAACCCCTGAGAGGAATAAAAATGCTCTGAAAGAGCTTAAAAGAATAATATGATTTGTTGTAAACCATACATTTGGCTACAAGTCTCGCAGTATGCATGTTGACCTACCAGCTTCTCCCTCTCAATGTCTGCCACCTCTTCAATACAAAGCCAAGAGCAAAGTCTTTTCAGTGCCAGTCATTACATTGACTTAACTGCCTGAGAGACTCCATTTCTCTGTCGTGGTGTCCCCCACACACACTTTATCTGAAATGATTTTAAAAGAATGTTAAAGATTTGGGATGAATATGGGCAACAATGTTTAGAGGATCCAGATCTGAACTGTGGAATTTGTTCCTCTGGGAATCCTGAAGGGATTAAATCCTAGAACTTTCCTGGCACATTTCAGAACTAAGCACTAAACTACTGGTGCTTCTTTTTCTTTTTCACATATACAAATAAGAAATGAACTAATTTTTTTTTCCTTCTATAGAATTGCATGAAAGGTAAACAGGGAAACTTAAATTGTTAAAGGTCTTTTTTTGAGGAAGGGAAGGATCACTATCGCAACTCGCTGCTGATGGTTACAAAAGGCATCATCTGGCTTCATATTTTTTCCAAAGAAAAGTTGCTTTTTCTATTCAAAGCTTGGAATGAACACTATTTCTACTAACCAAATATAAATCTTGTTTATTGTAATTATTTATATTTTGTTGTCCTGCATTCTCACTGCTGTTTTGTTGGATTTAGTATCCCCTTACATTAAAGCTGATGTGATGTGAATCCACTGTAGAAGACATGCTATTCATAATTGAGAATATTGTATCAAGTATATTGTCTCCTTGTTGACAGCAGCTCAACGCAATTTAATTAAGAAATCATGTACTTGGTTATAGGATCTGGTTGTTTTCTTGTCAGGAACAGCACACATTCTAATGTTTAAAAGTTGAATGTAACACTTGTTTTGTTGCTGTTGTCTAGAGTTTAGCAGGATTTTAGTAGCTATTATACTAAACATGTTTTCCCAAGGCAGGATCAGGCGTATGCAAAACTCAGAAGACAAATTCACCTTGTATCAGATGAGTTATTGCAGGCTTTGAGAATTTGGCTTTGTCCCTAAATATTTGGAACCTACTTTACACGTGCCTTCTTAGTACATATTTATCCCTCAGCTGTCTGTCCTGTTATCTTTTTCCTTTGAAGCCGCAAAGCTCTTCTCCAACAGCCTACAGTCTTCGTAAGGCCTCTGTAAGTGTCCTGCAACTGTTACCTGTCTTCTGGCAGTTGCTTCAGTTAAATGTTAGAGATTATGATTTCTTTAAGGATACAATATGCAACTGTAGTTTGCCAGTTATAGAAGTGAGAGCAAATTCTTCATGTAAAGCTGTAAAGCCTGTGGAAGAGTGAGTGCTTGAGGCAGACACAGAGACAGAGGAACTTCATGTCCTGTGATCTATGAGCAAAGAAGAAGTAATGTATTGAGATGAGAAGGCAGATCTGCAAGGTATTAGAATCCTTTTATATTAAAAACATCTCTCACAGAGAGTATTATTTTGAAAGTGCTGGGGTACAAGGAAGGTCTTCTTTATAACTGTAGGTCCATCAATTGTAAAGAAGGCTATCCATGGAAAGGAGGATGTTAATTTGTTTATATCTTTACCTAAAAGTTCTTTGGCATAATTTAGCATAGCCATATTTTATTTTTGCTGCTGCTGCATTCATCTCTTTGCTTCCTGTTTGTGACACTGCATTGTCAGTCTGGAGTTCATGTAGAGGTGTAATTTGCCAACAGTTATTCAAAGGAGACAGGCATTTTGATAAGGGCATTTGGACGTGATGTCCTAATTGAACTCACTAAGAGATGTCTTCAGCATCCCTTTATTATACCAAAGAGTTAGCAGTGACTGAACTTACTTCTCACAGATGTGTATCTAACCCCAAGGGTGATTTGATAAAGGCCTACAAGGATGCCAACTCCAGGGCTGCCTAAGCAACCTGACCCAGTGCTGCACTGATTGTACTAATATTTTTACCTTTTAAAAGGTAAAACCCCCAGCATCTGACCTGTTGCTTTTTCTATAACCTAAGACATCCTTTTTTCAGCCTTTCGTCGTATAACAGTTTTTTCTAACCTCTACCTCTAGGATCTTCTCAAGCTGCCGTTGGTTTGAAATCTCATCATCTTCACCAATGCACCTGCATTACCTTCAAATTTGTTGACATATACGAATTTAAAAGCCATGCTCTCTATTCTATCTTCTTTGTCTTTAATAAAAAACACTGACTAGTTTATAATAAACTTTGTTAAAATAAAAATTCCAATTATATAGTAGATAAGAAAATTTTGATCAGAACCAGGCTGTGACATCCTATTAGCATTTGAGTAGCATAGTTATTAATAAGAAGTCATGGAATATATAAATATTTATTCAGAATTTATGTTTAAGTCAACACTTCACATGGGAACTTGTTCTTAGCACACTGCTCCTACTGTATAACAAAACAGTAGTGCAGAATTTTGCAAATAAACACATTTAAATAATATATCTATATACACACATCATATTTACATAAAAATACCATCTGAATATTTTGTTTTTTCTTTGTAATAAACAGCTTGGAATATATCACACTATACTGAAAGTCTTCAAGATAAGAATGTATTCAGTAACTTAAAAGATGGGTTCTCAAATCTTCTTTGCCTTATGGAAAAGAAAAAGAAAAGCTTTTTGGTTTTCATACGTATTCTGTATAGTTGCTTCCTCCTCAGAACATACATACGATACTGTAATGGAAGATCCTTTACATGTCTAACCAACATGCCTCAACTTTGCCTTTCAACTTTTGATTTTGAAAAACAAACTCTAGAGAGAAATGTTACTTTCAAGAACCAGTGTGTTATTCCTCATGTTTACAGTTCCTGAAAAAGGTGCTTTTATGGCAGTGTTTTCTGTGAACTCAGAAAGTTTTCTTAAGCTTTTGGCAGAAAAGCCTATGAAATTTATTTTTCCGTGGCCAACTGAACTGCTTGATTTTTAGTCTTGATTTACTGTGAATGTGCAAGAAAATATAGTGGACAAAAACGAAAATTTTGTATCCTGGTTAGTCTTTTAAGCTATTAATCCTTCTACAGATTTGTCATCGAAATAATCTTTCAACTGTCCTTGAAAAAAGGCAGTCCTCAATACTAAAAAATTACAGGACAGGAGGACTTAATATCTTAATGTTTAGTGCATTTTTAATGGCTATTTCTTATTATCCACTGTGTTTGTACAGAGAGGCTGCACTTCAGCCATGGAAGTGTAATAAAAACAACCTGGACACCACCCTGAAAGGAACTGAGCTCTTTTGGGAAAAAAGTTCTGTAGTCAGAATTTTTCAATCCAGACAATAATCTAGTAATCCTTGGACAGTAATCTTTGTTTTGTATTCTAGCTATAAGGAAGTCATGTCTTGGAACTGACTGGTAAATATTTATTTAGTGTATTTTGTATACTCTATTTGTGAGGTGC